>CAXKVI010000006.1:30370155-30719258 GCA_964058755.1 Campiglossa producta | reverse complement strand
CTGCGGTATACTTCGATATATTTATCGATTACTTCATAACACATTTAACTAAAAAGTAAAAAATAAATATAGTTTAAAAAGGGAAAACACACGCTTTTAAACAAGCGGCGAATAGTTTCTATAGAAGTAGCCCATCTACGAAAGAGCGGATTTTGTAACCGAATTAAGATATGCGATCTGTAGCCCGTTTCTTTATCCTTGCGATACGAAATATATCGCAAAATGCAACCCTGATTCATGGTTATCGCAAGGTAGTGTTTCTGTATGAATGGTGAGTATGTATTTTCGATATTTCTTGCGTTATTCATATCACTAGCTCCGAAGGTCGTGATATTATACGTTAAAACGAAAATGAGTGAAGTTCGTTGGTAACTAATTTAGATTTTTTGTTTTCTAATTAATTTTTTAGTATATAGAAAAAAGCAGAAGTGTAAAAATTACAAATAAATATAGTTTAAAAAAACTAAAACTCACGCTTTTAGAGTGTACTGAACTAAAAAGTTGAATATAATTTTAAAACCCCTACACAGTAGTATCGTGGAAAAAGCGTGGTCCACTTTGTTCCATAATCTTCGTTTTTTATTTAATTAATTTTTACCTTTTTAGTACAATATTCTTTAAAAGCGTGTGTTTTCGCTTTTTAAACCATATTTATTTTTTACTTTTTAGTTAAATGTGTCATGAAGTAATCGATAAATATATCGAAGTATACCGCAGTCAAAACGAAACCTCTGGGCCTACACTTGCGTTTGATACCCATATTGTAGGCAATTTTCAATATTATTGTACAATCTCATTTTGACCGATAACTCAGTTATCGATAAATATATCGAAATATTCCAAAGTCCAATAGAAACCTGTGGACGTTCCCTTTCGTTTGATACCCATATTGAAGGCATATTTCAAGGTTTTTGGGACAGTCTGAAGTCCAAATGACAGACTGAAGTGGAGCTACATTCAAGCAAGCAAACATACATATGAATGTACATATGTACAAGTAAAGCGTCTTGCGCTCGATATACCAAAATTATGGCACAAAGCGGACCACGCTTTTTCCACAATACTACTGTGTAGGGGTTTAAAATTATTTTCAACTTTTTAGTTCAGTACACTCTAAAAGCAGTTTTAGTTTTTTTAAACTATATTTATTTTTTACTTTTTAGTTAAATGTCCTATGAAATTATCGATAAATTTATCGAAATATATCGAAATCCAAATGAAACCTGTGGACTTCCCCTTTCGTTTGATAGCCATATTGTAGGGAGTTTGAAGGTATTTGGGCCTCACCTTTTGAAGATAACTCAGTTATCGATAAATTTATCAAAATATATCTATGTCCAAATGAAACCTGGGACCTTCCCCTTTCGTTTGACACCCATATTGTAGGGAAATTTTAAGGTTTTTGGGCAATCATATTTTAACCGATAACTCAGTTATCAATAAATTTATCGAAATATGTCGATGTCCAACTGAACCCTGGGACCTTCCCCTTTCGTTTGGTACCCATATCTTAGGGAAATATTAAGGTTTTTGGGCATTCACATTTTGACCGATAACTCAGCTATCGATAAACTTGTCGAAATATGTCGATGTCCAACCTGGGACCTTCCCCTTTCTTTGTTGCCCATATTGTAGGAAATATTAAGGTTTTTGGCATTCACATTTTGACCGATAACTCAGTTATCGATAAATTTATCGAAATATGTCGATGTCCAAATGAAACCTGGGACCTTCCTCTTAGGTTTGGTACCCATATTGTAGGGAAATATTAAGGTTTTTGGGCATTCACATTTTGACCGATAACTCAGTTATCGATAAATTTATCGAAATATGTCGCTGTCCAAATGAAACCTGGGACCTTCCCCTTTCGTTTGGTACCCATATTGTAGGAAAATATTAAGGTTTTTCGGCATTCACATTTTGACCGATAACTCAGTTATCGATAAATTTATCGAGGTCCAAATGAAACCTGAGGTTTTCCCCTTTCGTTTGATACCCATATTGTAGGGAAATTTTAAGGTTTTTGGGCAATCACATTTTGACCGATAACTCAGTTATCGATAAATTTATCGAGGTCCAAATGAAACCTGAGGTTTTCCCCTTTCGTTTGATACCCATATTGCAGGGAAATTTTAAGGTTTTTGGGCAATCACATTTTGACCGATAACTCAGTTATCGATAAATTTATCGAAATATGTCGCAGTCCAAATGAAACCTGGGACCTTCCCCTTTCTTTGTTGCCCATATTGTAGGAAATATTAAGGTTTTTGGGCATTCACATTTTGACCGATAACTCAGTTATCGATAAATTTATCGAAATATGTCGATGTCCAAATGAAACCTGGGACCTTCCTCTTAGGTTTGGTACCCATGTTGTAGGGAAATATTAAGGTTTTTGGGCATTCACATTTTGACCGATAACTCAGTTATCGATAAATTTATCGAAATATGTCGCTGTCCAAATGAAACCTGGGACCTTCCCCTTTCGTTTGGTACCCATATTGTAGGAAAATATTAAGGTTTTTCGGCATTCACATTTTGACCGATAACTCAGTTATCGATAAACTTGTCGAAATATGTCGATGTCCAAATGAAACCTGGGACCTTCCCCTTTCGTTTGGTACCCATATTGTAGGGAAATGTTAAGGTTTTTGGGCATTCACATTTTGACCGATAACTCAGTTATCGATAAATTTATCGAAATATGTCACAGTCCAAATGAAACCTGGGGTCTTCCCTTTTCGTTTGGTACCCATATTGTAGGGAAATATTAAGGTTTTTGGGCATTCACATTTTGACCGATAACTCAGTTATCGACAAATTTATCGAGGTCCAAATGAAAGCTGAGGTTTTCCCCTTTCGTTTGATACCCATATTGTAGGGAAATTTTAAGGTTTTTGGGCAACCACATTTTGACCGATAACTCAGTAATGGATAAATTTATCGAAATATATCGAAGTCCAAATGAAACCTGGGGCCTTCCTTTTTCGTTTGATACCCATATTGTAGGGGAATTTTTTAGGTTTTTGGGCAATAACATAATGATCGATAACTCAGTTATCGATAAATTTACCGAAATATATCGAAGTCCAAATGAAACCTGGGTCTTCCCCTTTCGTTCGATACCCATATTGTAGGGAAATTTTAAGGTTTTCGGGCAACCACATTTTGACCGATAACTCAGTTATCGATAAATTTATCGAGGTCTAAATGAAACCTGAGGTTTTCCCCTTTCATTTGATACCCATATTGTAGGGAAATTTTAAGGTTTTTGGGCAACCACATTTTGACCGATAACTCAGTTATCGATAAATTTAGCGAAATATATCGAGGTCAAAATGAAACCTGAGGTTTTCCCCTTTCGTTTGATACCCATATTGTAGGGAAATTTTAAGGTTTTTGGGCAATCACATTTTGACCGATAACTCAGTTATCGATAAATTTATCGAAATATATCGAGGTCCAAATGAAACCTGGGGTCTTCCCCTTTCGTTTGATACCCATATTGTAGGGAAATTTTAAGGTTTTCGGCAACCACATTTTGACCGATAACTCAGTTATCGATAAATTTATCGAAATATATTGTTACGGAAGGTGTGTAGGCGGCCTTAACTTTCGGGTCAAAGAAATCTTGTATACGGCAAATGCAACCATGCTGGCTCGATGAACGAACTTTCTGAACACCTCCCAAAGCAAGTGTCACAAATGTCAACCGTAGCCACGTCATCGCGGTCTGCTTCCGGCCTTTTCATGGCCGACCACCGAACTAGTAAGAAGTGCTGATAATATTCTGGCAATAACTAACCGATCAAAGCGGCAAGCAATAAGAAGGAAAGATAAAAAGACGGCATTCAGTCATACTCGCCATATTTTCCTCGCGCAGAGAGACACACATCGTGACACCAGGGAGTGGGAGAATTTGCCAGGCAACCCAGGTTATCGCGGCAGCGTGCTTTTCACACATCGCGCCCTGAGCGAAACGCCAGCCAGACAAGCAGATAATATTTTAGACTTCATCCAGTGAATCTAGCTCCAAGCGGCAGAAACGGCAACAAACAGCGTTTGTCGCCACACACATTTCCCACGCTCCAACCGGCGCACGTCATAATACCAGCAGCGACACACCTCCAACATCAGAGAATAGTGAGCGGAGGAGTTGGTCAAACAATACCGCGTGTCCCAGCTGCGGGTGTCGCAAGCCCAACAAAGTGCAAGAAAAACAAGTCAACACTCATCATCGGCGTGGTATCAGCATCACAGACGGCGCACTCAACCATAGCAGAGCAGAAAACGCGGTTTATAACAAACAAGTAAGGTCGTACCTTTTTTTATTATATTCAAAGCATGTATACGTGTGTGGAGATTGCCGCGTAGCTAATGCAGTCAGAAGCGCAGTAGTGCTCTTTGTGAGAGCGTGGTAGCATACCGCTTGGTGCATGAAGTGCAAAATCGTGGCTGTGGCCACTAGCCGCTGCCAGCATTAAAATGCTCCATATGAGAGTGCTACAATAAGAGAAGTGAGTGAGCCATGGTGTTGATGGTCACTCTGTTCAGTTGAACGTACATCGTAAGTGTGCAGCGCGCAGTCAGACACGGGAGCGGTCAGTAGGTTGCGCTCCGACGCTGCAATTCATTTGGAGCGTGAGGCATGTCTAGAGTGGGAACTGGTGTAGTAAAACCAAAAGCATAGGAGCTACTAGTTGATGGCAGAGGCGCCTCAGGGCTATAGGCTGGTAGGTCTGGTAGGTGCATTGCGTAAAAGAACACATTTTACTTTTTGTTCAACCTCAGTTCTCCATAGCAAGGCACGCTGAGGGCATGAAGAACATTGCGGAAGTGGGCAAGTGTCAATAGAACTGCACACCTGCAGTTAATATTGCAAACCATTAAGTAGAAATTTTATTTGAATTGAGGAAGTGTAAGTTGCAAGCGGTATGCGATTGGAATTGATTGATACGAGTGTTCGAACACTTCGCAACAGGGCCTCTGGCAACAACCACAACAACAACCACAGTCGTTATGCATTTCCACCAAAACTTATTATTGATATACATATAGTAATTAGAATCACATACATATATTGATTTGAATCACATACACATTTTGATATACACATATATTTCTTTAGTGAGTAAGAAATGAAACAAATCGATCCATAGCTGGCCCATGCAATGAATGCATGAATACTGAATTTGCCATATTAGAAATTTAAATAATATTTTTGATTACAACACGTTAATGGTCGATGAGACAAAGAGCAGGTGATTGCTCATACAGATTAGGTTTAGAGTTTGTTAAGTCATACGGGGAGAAAACCCACAACGATAAAAGGTAACTTTTAATATGCGCGCAGAGTGCGAGCGCAATACAGTTGTTAGTAGTTAAGTTGAATAATTCATTAAAAGGTATGAATTGCTAAATAGAAATTGATGTGTGTGATATCTTGTTTTCGGGTGATGCTCGGACCCAAGGGGAGTGAGCCCGGGAGGAAGTAAGTATGGGGGCGACTCAGGTCGTGTCAATCGCGAATGGTGGTAGTTACAGTAAACCATAGGGGTACGATATTTTCTTTATGTTGGCGCGGCACATCACAGTTAACATCAAGGGTGATTCCAGAAACCCACCCCGATCCGGCGAGCTTAGCCGCAACAAGCGTACCCAGGTCGTCATCCGGCATCTTCAAATAGCGGTGTCGTGCATGCTTCGATAGGGAGGTAACAATATCGAGGTCCAAATGACACCTGAGGTTTTCCCCTTTCGTTTGATACCCATATTGTAGGGAAATTTTAAGGTTTTTGGGACTCTGGGGCTCAGACCGAACGAGAGTCACATACATACAAGCAAACAAGCAAACAAACAAAGAAACAAACAAACAAGCAAACATGTAAATGAACCTAATAAAAGCGTGGTAAAAACCAAAAAGTAAAACTTTTGGAGCTAATGAAGGCCAATAAAAAAGTGGCAATGGGGATTTTTGGCGGTCCCAACAGTGCCTCCATGAGCCACAATGTATGGGAAGCCGTGGTATTTGCTTCCTTTAGGGGTCAACTACTAATAAATTAGCTAAAATTATGGGAGATAGCTCCATAGACGGGGTTTGGCCTCAGGATCACGAATCCGGGAGCGCTTTTTTAATATTTTGTTTTTATGAAAAGTTTGGTCAAAAAACCAAAAAATTACCCGGGTCCGATACCAAAATTGGGGCGGAATCCATGGTATTTGTGTGCGAAACACCTTTCGGTATTTGTTTCCTTTAGGGGTCAACTGCAAATAAATTAACTAAAATTATGGGAGATAGCTCAACAGACGGGGTTGGGCCCCAGGATTACGAGTCCGGAAGCGCTTTTTTAATATTTTGCTTCTCTGAAGAGATATTTGCAATCAAAGTTGCAAGTTTCATGTGGTTGCTGTAATTTTATTAGGCTGTACCTAAAAACGTGCGAGAGAATGCGTACCGTGGCACGTTGCCACGGTTCAGGCAACCACCCGGACTTGGGATAGCGGAGCCCAGGGTTATTTATAATAAGCTCAGAAAGGTGTTCTGCAGATAAATACCATGGATTCCGCCCGAATTTTGGTATCGGGCCCGGGTAATTATTCGGTTTTTTGACCATAACTTTTTACTAAAACAAAAAATTGAAAAAGCGCTTCCGGATTCGTGATCCTGAGGCCCACCCCGTCTTTTGAGCTATCTCCCATAATTTTAGCTAATTTATTAGCAGTTGACCCCTAAAGGAAACAAATACCCAGCTTTGTGAGTTGGCGGCCTCCGGCCGCGCTTATATAAAATAACCCTGGGCTACGCCATCCCAAGTCCAAGTAGTTGCCTGAACCGTACAGCCTAATAAAATTACAACAACCACATGAAAACTTGCAGCTTTGATTGCAAATATCTCTTCAGAGAAGCAAAATATTAAACTAAAAAGTAAAAAATAAATATAGTTTAAAAAAACTTAAACTCACGCTTTTAGAGTGTACTGAACTAAAAAGTTGAAAATAATTTTAAAACCCCTACACAGTAGTATTGTGGAAAAAGCGTGGTCCACTTTGTTCCATAATCTTCGTTTTTTATTTAATTTATTTTTACCTTTTTAGTGCAATATTCTTTAACTCTGTCGCAGTTGTCCAGGGTTTTACCAAACTCCATCGTGAATACTCAAGCATTTGTTGAGCTCTATCGTAAATATTCAATCAATTGTTGAACCAAAGAGGGTAGAAATAATGATTAGAAATAATTTTGGTTGAACTATATCGAAAATGTTCAGCCAATGGCGAACTCTACCGTATATGCTGAACAATTTGTTAAGCTCTATTGAACTCTATCGAAACTTTTCAGCCAATGCCGAACTCTATCGAAAATGTTCAGCCAATGCCGAACTGTTCAGCTAATGCCGAACTCTATCGAAACTGTTCAGCCAATGCCGAACTGTTCAGCCAATGCCGAACTGTTCAGCTAATGCCGAACTCTATCGAAAGTTTCAGCCAATGCCGAACTCTCTCGTACATGTAACAACAAATTTATTTAATATTATATTTTACCATTTTGCCTCACAAGTCGCTTTATACTTCGTGATCTCTATCGTAATTTTTCAACCGTTTGTTGAATTCCATCCAAACTCGTAATATTTGTTGAAAATAATTGAATTTATTTGAATTTCCAAGGCAAATGAAAAGAAAATTGGTTGCCGGGATGTTGAACTTATATGGTGATGAAGGCAAGCTTCTCCCCAATGATATTTAAAAAAAGACGCGTATCTACATGTAATTTGTTTACAACACTAAACTCTTTTCTTGCATTCCGGCGGACTGTAAAATAAATAGGCTCTGCTCCAAAACATTGCGAGTGACCGCAATTTAAAAGACAAAAAAATAAATGAAATTTAATTTCAAGAAAGGTTGTAATGCTAGTAAAAAATCCGTAATCCAGGAAAAAACAGAGCTGCACTGAGCACTTACACTTTCGAAACATTTCGAGCCCACTGCTCCAACCAGAAAGATAAAAGGTTTATCTTAGGTAGGTAGGTAGAAGTGGCTGCCGCAAAGGCACACCTAGGCCAATATTAAAAGGCCCGTTGTGATACCATCAACACTAGGAAAGTCAGTCCCGGGACCCGGCCATATGGAAAATCCCAGTGCTATTGGGACTCTCCACATAGCAGAATCCCGGGGCTGACACTCCTAAAACCGACACCGTTACACCTCCTCGTACCATTTAGATGACTTGATGAAAGCCATCAAGTCCTTTATGTCCAGCTCCGCTCCCTGGCGTAGGCTATCCAGGAAGGGAACTCCGAAAAAGCGCCTTCTCGCGCCGCTTAAAGCCGGGCAGTTGCAGATGAGATGCTCCACCGTTTCCTCCTCCTCATCATCTTTGCAACTCCTACAGCATCGTCGGTAGGGTACACCCAGCCTTGCTGCGTGCCTTCCAATAAGGCAGTGCCCGGTTAAAACCCCTATATATTTATATTATATCCCTTCTTCTTAGGGTGTAACTATATTTAGATCTTTTAATATCCCATTTTGGCCAGGATTGTTTGGATACTCGGCACCCTGGCGATAAAAGCCATCTTTCATTGGCTTGTCGGAGTGTATGCTCCTTCAGCATTAGCTTGCATGTGGCAAAGAGCATACCTAAGCGTTCTTTATCCTGAAGAACCTGCTTGGTCGTGCCCTGCCTAGCAAGTTCGTCTGCCCTACAGTTTCCCTCAATGTCCCTGTGTCCCGGGACCCATGTGAGGCTCACGCGGTTCTGTTGGGCCATCTCCTGAAGAGATCGACGACAGCTGAGCGTCAGTTCAGAGTTGAACAAGTAAGAGCCAAGGGATTTGACTGCCGCTTGGTTTATCGCTGAAAATAACGATATTCTGTCCGATAGCGTGTTGCCCTATCCAAGCCGCGGCGTCCATGATTGCTGAGACCTCAGCCTGGAAGACGCTGCAATGATCAGGCAGTCTGAAGGAAAGCTCAAGGTCCAGATCCTGCCGTCCAACTTCGAACCGTCGGTGTATATGGAAATGCCGCCATTAGTAGCAGGACACCGATCCGTCCTCTCCCAGTCTTCCCTGCTGGGAATGTTTATTCTGAACCAGCTATCTCCGACTGTTGTGGTTGCACAACGGTCCGTGCTCGGAGGGAATACCAGAATACCGGAGTGTCCAGTAGTGCCTGCACCCCAGCCGGAAGTTTCCCTTAGACGCAGAGCCGATGCTGCCGCTGCCCGGTACCCTTCCAGATCGAGTGGCAAAATGCCAAGAATGGCCTGGAGAGCTTCGTTGGGCGTTGTTCTCAACGCGCCGCTTATACAGATCATGCTAGATCTGTGGACTTTACCTAACAGGTTTAGGTTGGCTGCCTTGCTCAGCGCAGGCCACCATACCACGACTCTATACAGCATAATTGGCCGGATTATCGCAGTGTAAATCCATCTGCAGATTTTGGGACTGAGCCCCCATTTTTTGCCAATGGCTCTTTTACAGGTGTAAAGTGCAATACACGCTTTCCTCTGGCGCTGGATGACATTCTCCTTCCAGTTAAGCTTTCTATCCAGAACTATGCCTAGGAATTTGGCTTTGTCAGCCAAGTTCAGGCGCACGCCATTTAGTTCTGGTAGGCTTAGCGTTGGTATTTTGTACCGGTTAGTATAAAGGACAAGCTCCACTTTTCCCGGGTTGATATTAAGTCCGCAGCGAGATGACCACGAGGAAACTGCTCGCAGTGCTACTTGCATCAAGTCACACAGGGTTTGTGGGAATTTGCCCCTGTATGCAATAGCCAAATCGTATGCATATGCAACTATTCTCCCGCCCCCCCAGCTTGTGTCTCGTAGCAACGAGTTTACAGTGAGGTTCGATAAAAGCGGAGAGAGAACACCACCCTGAGGCGTTCCTCTTGTGACATAGCGTGAGAAATCAACTGTGCCCAGTGTAGAAACTATTTTCCTTCCCTTTAGTAGCTTATCAATTAGTCCAATAAGGGACCTGCTTATGCCCAGATTAGTTAGAGCGGTGTTAATAGCCTCCGGGCTTATATTGTTGAAGGCACCTTCAATGTCTAGGAAGGCCACGAGACAGTAATCTTTTTCATACAACGATTTTTCAATAACAGAGACAAGGCTGTGAAGCGCAGTTTCCGTTGATTTACCTCTGGTGTATGCATGTTGATAGCTAGAGATAAGGTTGCTATCAATAGTAGAGGAGAGATAATCGCTAATTATCCTCTCGAAGGTTTTGAGTGCAAAGGACGAGAGACTGATCGGTCTGTAGTCCTTAGGCTCATAGTGTGAGGCCTTCCCAGCCTTAGGAATAAAGACTACCTTGGCGCTTCTCCAGGAGTGCGGAATGTAGTTGAGAGCCAGGCAGGCTGAAAAGAGAAATACCAGCCATTTAGCCGATGTTTCCAACGTGTTTATGAGTTGTGCGGTGAAAATCCCGTCTGGCCCAGCAGCCTTGAACGGCTCAAAGCTTTTGATCGCCCACCTTACCCTTTCCTCCGTGATGGGTATATTCACTGCCATATTTGTTGCAGATGCTAAAGGTGCTTCATGCAAGTTACCCGGAAAGTGTGTATTCAATAGCAGCTCCAGGGTTTCCCCTTCCTTGCTAGTCCACGATCCGTCAGGCATCCGCAAATAGCTAATGGCTGTTTGAGTTTTTGAGAGCACTCGTCTAAGTCTCGCCGTATCATCGACCTTTTCGACCCCGTTGCAGAAATCTCTCCACGAAGTTCTCTTCGCCTGCCTTAGGGCCCTTTTATAGGCCCTCAGTTTAACTTTATATTCGAGCCATTCGGGCTCCGTACCGAGGCTCTTGGCCCTATTAAATTGCTTCCTGCAGGACTTGCGGAGCGAATCCAGGTCGTAGGACCACCAGTGTGGTCTATGTTTACCGCGTGGTTTCGGCACTGGACAAGCCTGCTCTAGGGCATTTGAGAGCGCCGTTGTAAAGGTCGCAACCAGATCATCCAGTTCTCCTACTGATGATGGAGCTTGCGGGGGTAACACTGGTAGGTCCCTAACTAATATTTGATTATGTAGCTGCCAATTAGTGTTGCGTGGATTGCGTTTCATAACTGGCTGCTCAACAGAAAAATCTAAGGCAATTTCTATGTACCGGTGGTCGGAAAATGAATGCTCCTCAAGAACACGCCATTTCCTAACCCACTCATAAGCGCCTTCGCTACAAATAGTGAGGTCTATGACCTCCCTGCGGGCTTTAGTGATAAAAGTAGGCTCGTTACCCACGTTACAAACCACCAGGTTAGTTGTTAGTAGGTAGTCAAACAGAGACTCGCCCCTAGCGTTAATATCGGAGCTTCCCCACTGGACGTGATGAGCATTAGCGTCAGCTCCAATAATAAGATGACCCGTGCAGAAATTTTACACCAGATCTTTCACCTCCTTTTGTGGAGGAGGTTCTTCGGCGTCATAGGGCATGTAGACCGACGCCATCGTCAGCCTGGTGCTGCCGACCGTTAAGCTGGCAGCTGTAACGTCACCATTTGAATAGTTGGGTAAGAAAAAGGTGTTCAGCTCAGACTTGACCAAGATACAGGTTCTGACCTTGCCCTCCTCATTAGCTCGGAGAGACTTGTACCCCTTAGCCCCCAATCCACAGATCCTTGAGCTATTAACCCAGGGTTCTTGGATAAGGACCACGTCTACGTCGCCTTTATAAAGACGACTGCTTAGGGCAGCTGAGGCTGCTTTAGATTTGTGCAGGTTAATCTGAAGCACCACCAACATGAGAGCGCTCAGGCTTCCCTACCACCGTCGTACCGTCGTGGAGGTCTACCCCGTCCCGGGGCCTATCTCTCAACGACAATTTATCTGCACGATTTGGCGTGGCGGAATCTCTACTGTCTGAAGCGGCATCAACGTTAGTGAATATTCGACGACGGGGTTCTTCTTTTGTGGCCGTGGCTCAGACACCGCGGTCGAATTTATGGTTTTTTTGCAATGAAATGAAAGTGGAAAACGAGAATTCCTCGATTAATACACTGGCCGTTTATTGTATATAAAGAGTGTCAACAAAGTTATTTTTATTACCTTAGTTATGGCGTTGTAGAAATCCTGGGGCGGCTGCGATGTCGATCCTGGCTCGGTTGCTGAAAGAATAGACGGTTGTCAAGTCGTTGACAACCGTTGAACCCAAAATCATCCTCCGGTTTTAAGGGGAGGTGAACCAACACATGCACACCCACTTGCATGTATATGTGCTGACAAAACATGAATAATCATGCATACGTACAGGTGGGTGTGTGGGTGCTTGGAAAGTGGCATTAGGGTGTCACTATTTTTAAGATTTTAGGCATCGGGTCTAAACATGCCGGCCCCCTTGCGATACGCAACATTTTTTTTTTTTTTTTTTTTTTTATTAAAAGTTAGACTTAGAACTAGACTTACACCTAAACTTACATGCTAGTAGCCCCCGAGAGCACCCACCCAAAAATGGTGCTCTGGGCCACAAACGAGCCGAACGACGGTGGCAGTGTGCTCGGTAGGACGACGTCGGCGTAGACATCGCCGCCGAGTACGAGCTGGATTGGCGCAGATATGTAAAAGTGCGGATCAGCCAGTCGGATATGCTCGTAGGGAGCCGCCACTCTTGCGTCGATGGTCAGGGCTGGGCTGATCCGCTGCAGGTTGTCGACACATACGGCGTGCGTAGTCACCGTCGTGTGGTTTCCGTGTTTCCCTCGGACTCTGAGAAAGCAACCGTGCTCGCCGCCAGAGTGGGTGGTGGGCAGCCCTAACGCTTCCGCCAGGCCCCGGTCGATAACTGTGCGGGGGGAGCATGCATCGATTAGCGCACGCAGGTAAGTAAACCCGCCCCCGACCTCCAGTTTCACGAGCGCGGTCGGCGAAAGCGTAGTCATGGGGCGCAACGACGGGGCCACCCCGGCGAGAGCCCGGTTCAGTCCGTCGCGGAACCCGCTAACGGCTGGCAGCTGGCGCGGCTGAGTGGCCAGTCTGCCCTCTCGGTTGGTGTTTCGACGGCTGGTGCGTAGCTGGCGCGGCTGAATGGCCAGTCTATCCTCTGGGCGGCTCATAGAGCTAATGGTGCGTAGCTGGCGCGGCTGAGTGGCCAGTCTACGCTCGTCTCGGCGACTTTGATGGTTGTGTAGTAGCTGGCGCGGCTGAGTGGCCAGTCTACGAGGTTCCGCGTCGGTGCTTGTGGGGCGAATGCGAAGCTGGCGCGGCTGGGGGGCCAGTCTTCGCTTGCGGCTGTTACGATGCGCGCGGCGAGATGGAGGGCTGTTGTCGCGTTGTGTTTGGTGTCGCCGCTCGTGGGCTAACAGGGGTCGGAACCGCCGCGGGTCCGATATCCCTTGTGCCGGTCGGAACGGCCGTGGTTCCGATGCCGGCTCCATGATTTCGCCGTCTTCCGGTGACAGCGCTGACTCCGATGCTTCGATGGACAGCACCTCCTCGTGGTTATCTACCTCTCTCCTTTCCCTTGATTGTTCGGCTCGCCACGCGGTTTCTTCCATCTCTGCTTCTTCGACTTGCTGCGCCCAACTCTTTTCGATGATCGGTTGGCACGACTGGTCGTCCGTTGGAAGGTGAAGTGTAGTGTGGTGGTTGCCACCACATCGTCGGCACCTGGCGTCGCTGGTACAATCCTTCGTCCTATGCACCATTGACAAACAATTGCCACAGTATCCCGCCCGGATAACCTCCTGTAGCCGGTCTAAGGGTGCCATCCCGTGATACCGGTCACATGCCCGGAGGGGGTGGCTTTCACCGCAGAGGGGGCATGGTTTTGGGTACCGGGCGGCCATACGTGCGGCGCGGAGATGAAGGGATGCATGGCGAGTCATGCTGCAGAAGACCGAAGAAAAAGAGAAAGAAAAAAAATTGGTTTGAATAATGTATACGGTTGCCCATATACATACGTGGGAGAGAAGTGGCGAGTAGCCGAAGTGACAAAAGGGGAACTTGAAATGACGTATCAAGTATTTCCAAGCGGAACATGCTATTTCCTAATATTTGGGCCTATGTGTAACGTTATCTGAACGTTTTTCCGTCTCTTGTGGCAATTACGTGCGGCGACACGTTGCTGCCTTCCCTTGTGGCAATTAAGTCCGGCAACGCGTTGCTACCGACTGGTTGCCGCTTTAGATAACTAAACCTCATCTGAGGCACCCTGTGTGTTCCATTTCCTTTTTTTGTATTGTTTATGTCGATCACTTGTCCGCTAGCCGGCGCTAGTGACACTAGTGCTGCGCAGAGGCAAGCCTTTTTGCTAGTGTTGCGCGGAAGCAACATTTTCGGTACCCGATTTGATACCGATCCCGGTAGAGAGTGGTTGAGTGGCGGTTTAACTTTTGTTGTTTTGTGGGCAAAACAGTCCTGCCCCCACAAAAAAAAAACAAAAATTAAATAAATTAAAGGAAGAAAAAAAACGCAAAAGGTTTTTTTTTTTTTTTTTTTTTTTTTAAATTTCTATTTATTTATTTTTTTTGCAAAGGTAATTACAAAAAATTATTTATACTCTTTATGGTTTATTTCTCGGTTAATTTTGGCCGACCGAGTGTACAAATTAAACTCTACCCCATAAATCCCGATTCGGTATGCGGTACCGACTTTTGGCATATCGGGTTTTCGGTACCCGTTTAGGATGCACAAACTGCATCACTAATGGTTGATTTTGTACAAATTTTTTATATGTACATACATATGTACACTCGCAATTTTGCAAGTGAATGAAAAACGGTAAAAAAATTCATTGTTCATTTTTCTCTACCGTAGTAGAGAAAAATATCATTTCATCATTCACTTCCGGACCGTATGCAGCAGTATGCAGCCTTTGATCGACTTCTGGTAAGATTTTATTTTTTCCTAAACCCATGTGCCTTACTATTTTTCCTTTTTAATTTCAGATCCGCAGAAATTTGTGTGCTCCCACGCACAATACGCTATGATCCACGATATGAACGCGCCTTAGCTGGTCAGCTTATAAAGCTTGCTCCAATGGTGCCCCATTTTGACCCAGAATTATGCACAAATTCAGTAGCAGCGACAAATCACTTAAATACTGCATCAACCGAAAGAGAGGAAGTGCCTCAACGATTTGAAGTAACTGCATTTCGTGGAAACTGTGGGCTGTTTGTGAAAAATTTATTGAAAATCCGCACTACGACCCACGCCATAACAGCCATCTGCGCAAAGTACCTAGCCTGGACCGTCCGCTCCGGCAACCAAAAATACTCAACAGATTGAATGCAACCTTCGTCTAGAACGCTGGGTATATCAATTGCTACTGACCCAATATACCATCTCCACTACCATAATGACGGATGCCGCATCACCACCAGACGAACCTGCTACTTAGGCATCCACTTCACCCACAAAGCCAGCAATGCTGGAGCAATTAGCAAGTACGTCGTCTACTTGTGTCACAAAAGGACGTATAATCGGCTGGATTATCATCAGGCAGGTAGGTGGGTTTGAATGAGGCAAAGTCGGAGAGTAGCACCCAATTCCATGATCCAACTTTATGTCGCCATGACAAATTTTTTTCTTATGACATTGGTTTGAAAAGTGATCCACTTCTTCTCAAGTGTTGTACGAAAGGGGCAGGGCCGGATTAATACCTTCGAGGCCCGCAGGCGAAAATCCTGTCGGGGCCTTTAGATTGCATTTTTTTTATGAGAAAAAAAACCAAATGGATGAAAATGGCAGTGAAATAACATTTTGGCATTTAAGTATTGTGGTGAATACATGTGTATTTAAAAGTTTTAGCCAAATCAAGGCGAAGACAAGGGAAAATCTAAATTAAAACATTCAAAAATCCAAAAGTAAAAATTAAATAAAAGAAAATAATGACAGCTAATTTTTTACTGAGCAAAATGTTTATGATCAGCACATATCCTGAAAGTAGGATTGAAGCGTTCCGCATACGCACTGGTCGAGTAATGGCTAATTAACACTGGTCGGTTTTTCATAATCTACGCCGCCTTATTGGTGGTTATTTATGTCATGCTTACTCTCGTAAACTGTTATCCACTTATCGAAGTAGTCGAGAAAAGGCATCCAACGGGCGAACTCCCGAGCCTTTTGCGAAACGCTTACAAAGTGCTCAATAACGGGGTCGCATAAAATCATAATGGCTCACAACCAGCAATAGGCTCGTTGAATCTTTAAAATCAAGCTAGCGTGTAATCAAAAAAAAATATATTTAACCGTATTAAATCCCTATCGCCTGAGTTAACTAATATGATTTTGATTTTTAAGTGAAACGAACCGTTTTTGTCCTGGGGTCTGTTCGATAATTCCCCAACATAAGCAAAGCGCGTACATGTACACCTAGCAGCGATACAGGACACGCCGATATGATGCTGTCACCAGGTATACGATGCTCCATAAGGATACATGAAAAGAATACTTTGTCGTGTAGTGTAGTGCGGCTCGCCTTTAACATTTGGATACCTACAATAGGTCGCCAAATAGAGCTAGTATTAGTTCTACTACTCGATACTTAATAGATGGCTCTCCATTTATGAAGCAATTCATCATTTATTCCAGCGTATTGACAGCGTTGTCCCTCTTGTAGTCGCTTCTTGTTGTGTGCATTTTGATTGAATTTGTCGACTCATGTGCAATTAATCGTGAATAGCTTCAACATTGTTGTTAGAAAATTGCATACTAATTTTCAAATAAAGTTTTCATTCATTACAACATGTATTATTTTTTTTTTTTTTTTTTTGGGTTGACGGGCCTCGGGGCCTATAGGCAGTTGCCTATTCTGCCTTAGGGTTAATCCGGTACTGGAAAGGGGCGTGTAGATACACGATCGTAGAGGCTATGGTTAACATACTCACGCATAATATAGGCTGCCGTATCAGTTAAATCCATTTTTGAAAAGGCAAACAATTAACTGAATTGGCCAGCGCCTTTTTTATATATTCCAGACGTTCTTTATGATTCTCCAATGGTAAGGTGGGATCCTGCCATGAATAAACTCAACTTCCTCCATGTGTGAAGCATCTTCGGTATCATCGACCAATGGTGGCGCATCACCGCCACTTTGCGTATCCTCTGTTGCCATTGGCTCCCCCTCATCAATGCCAAGACCCAATTTGATCATACGATAAATGCGGCCTGCATGCACTTGCGGGCTATCCAATGAGAAACCAGACGACAAGAGCGCAGTCTCGAACAACAAAATCTTTAACAGCCTTGTCGTTTTTGTCGGCATCAGCCTTTTGACGTAATGTCTCAATGATTGGATGTTCGGGATTGATTTCCAAGTGCTTTTTGCCGGCCATGTAACCCATGGTGGAGGTGTCGCGCAACGCCTGCGCCTTCATGATACGCTCCATATTCGCTGACCAACCAAATTGTGACGTGACAATGCAACAGGGTGACTCAACCAAACGATTTGAGACGACCACCTTTTCCACTTTGTTGTCCAAGATGGATTTCATCAACTTGCACAAGCTCTCAAACTCTGCTTCATCTTCGGGCAGCTCCTAACCTTCCTTAGTCACTGAGGTCAATTGCTTGTCCTTGTATTCCTTCAAATGTTGAATGATGTATTCGTCAATGGGTTCCGTCATGTGGATGACCTCGAAACCACGCGCTTTAACGGGCTCAACGGAAGCAGAGTTGCTCACTTGCTCCTTGGATTCTGTGATGAGGTAGATGTGTTTTTGGTTCTCCTTCATGCGCGAGACGTACTCAGCCAGCGAGCAGGCATCATCTCCCCATGCAGAGGTGGGATATCGCAGGAAATCGGCAAGTTTGGCACGGTTATTGCTGTCCTCATGCACACCCAATTTCAAGTTCTTGGCAAATTGATCGTAGAACTTCTTGTACATCTCCTTGTCTTCGGTGAGTTCTTCAATCAGCTCCATAAAAAGTAAAAATATTTGTCAGATATGATCCCACAGCTAATCCTTTCTCAGATTTAGCCTTAGCCACTTTGAAAAAGCGTGTGCTACCCATATTGCTTCGAAAAGTATTTCGGTACCACTAAAATAATGATCCATCGGATATATTTGTGAAGGCGCAATGCCCACCCGCTGATACATCATCCACGTACATCCCCTCCCTTAGTATATTCGATGCTGTTGGGAATGATGTTTCTACGTCATCAGCTAGTTGCAAAAGAGTTCGTATTGCAAGATACGGTGCGCAATTAACCCCAAACGTGACCGTCTTCAACTCATAAAGACCTATTGGTTCTTGTGGTGATGTGCGGTAAACTATCCTTTGAAATTTGGAATGATTTTCGCTCATCCAAATTTGTCTATACATCTTCTCGATATCACTGTTGAAAACATATCGATATAATCTCCAACGCAAAATTAGGACTGGGAGATCTGCTTGAAGCACTGGGCCTGGCAGGAGAATGTCGTTTAGACTTGTACCGTTTGCCGTCGGGCTTGAGGCATTAAAAACGACCCGCACCTTTGTGGTGGTAGACTCCGCCTTTACTACGGCGTGATGAGGCAAAAAATAGTTATCAGACGACTCAGCTGATACCATGGCAGTAATTTTTTGCATATGCCCTAATGTCTCGTATTCAGATAGGACCCTGGTATACTCTTTTCCTAAATCTGGGTCCTTTGCTAACCGTGTCTCATTCCTAAAGAATTGCGAACACGCCCTCCTAAGAGACCCACCTATATTTAGCTTATCCGGGTACTCCTGTCTGAATGGTAGCGAGACTACATATCTCCCATCCTCGTTCCTATGCGTAGTCCTTATATAACTTTTCGCAGTATTTGTCATCTGCGTTTGGGCCTTTATGTCTAGGCAGATTTTCCAACTCCCAGAACGCTGTGAGTTGTTTGTCCAAAGCGACTTCGCTGTAAAAGGACACTATGTTGGTTGTTGGACTCGATGACTCTAAGTGGCCGGTGAGTATCCAACCGAATACCGTTTCTTGGGCCAATAGTGTATTGAAGACATTCTTCTTCAGCCCACTTAGTATTATTTGCGGATATACATCTCCGCCGAGTATAATGTCAACTTCCTCGTTGACATAGAAACGTTTGTCTGCCAAAACTAAATCTGGGAAAGCCTGCATAGTCGTATCGTCGACATGGCAGGATGGCAGATTTCCAGTTAGTTTCGCAAGAATTAACACTGAAGTTGTCAAGCTGAAGTCCGGGTCCACTGTTGAACGCAGTTCAATGTTGGATGCCTCCTTGACTTGGGCCGACACGGCATTCGTTATACCCGATACACGGGCATTCATTTTCTTTGCCGGTAAATTTATTCTGCGTTTCAGTCGTTCTGTCATAAAGGAACATTCTGAACCAGAATCTATCAGTGCTCTTGCTGGGAAGTCAGTACCATTATGACGAATGGTTACTCTCGCTGTCCCTAGCAGAACACCTGCGCTTGAATGAACATGGCAGGAATTAACGTTTCTATCATTTGCCTCCCGTCTCCCTTGTGCTTGCGTAGAAGTGGAAGCACCATGATCCATATTGAACTGGGTGGCGTTTGTTTCCTGGTTCTGACGCTTTTCCAAATGTAGGAGTGTATTGTGACGAGAGTGGCACTTGCTGCAGTCGTATGAGCTTGGGCACTTCGTCACGGTATGTGCTGGGGATAGGCAGTTCAGACACCCCTGGTTGGTTTTTATATAATTAACTCGCTCTTCCGGTGTTAATTTCAAAAAACTGGGGCATGATCGTAATCTATGGCGATTAGATCTACATTTGGTACACAGCACTTTTGTGACCTTTGCTTGGTACGTTCCAAGCCTTTTTGTAGGGGTTTCGTTCGCCTTTTTCGCCGCTTGCGGTTTTTGGCCTTGCGAACTTGCACTCCCCACAAACCCAGACACTGTTTCGAGTGTCTGGAACCGATTCGACAAGAATTTGTCCATATCCTCCCATTTGGATATTTCTACTTTATGGTCTATGCTTTGTTCCCATAGACTCAGCGTACTTTCAGGCAACTTTGTCGAGCACAGATAAGTAATGATTGCGTCCCAATTTGACGTGTCAATTTTATGACTTCTTAAAGACGCAAGACAATTATTTATCTGCCGTTGCAGGGTTTTAATCGCGCTACCACACTCACTCTCTACCTTCTCTAAATTGAACAATATTTGTAACTGCGAGTTCACTAGGATACGTTTATTTTCGTATCTCTCGCATAAATTTTTCCAGGCTGTATCGAATCCCTCATTCGTGAGTGGACTTTTTTCTACTATATCCCTCGCTTCCCCTTTTGTCTTATGGACGAGATGAAATAATTTCTCAACGGGTGTTAGGCGTTTGTTGAGAATATATATAGCCGTGAACATATCCCTAAATGTTGGCCATGAAAGATAATCGCCCTTGAACACCTCAGTATCGCATGGAGGCAGGCGGATACTATGTTCACGTTCAGATGGTTCTACGGGGGATTTTTCGGGTTTGGTAAATGTCTCTTGGCGTGTAGCCATGTTTGACATGCAGCGCAAGTAAGTTGCGTATGTGTTTTTGAACTTCTTTTTTACAGAAGCTATATCGTCGGAGTCTAACTTATTTGAGCCCATTAGCTCATCATACGCCGCTTTGGCTTTCTTCCACATCGCTTTTAAGTCGTCTTGTTGCAGACTTAGTGTGTGTTTGGAGTGAGTGGCCACATCTGCTCCATTGTAGTCCGACTCGAACTCAGTGATGTTATCAGCTAATCTGATGAAGTTATCCATTTTTATCTCAACTGAGTGTGGGTTTTAGATAGACAGGAAAAGAGGGTGATAGATGAAGGCTGAATGGGTGAGATTGCAAAGATTGCCTCAGAGAGACTAACAACAACTTGTAAAAACACAGCTTCAATAACAAACGTCTTTGTACCAATATTTAATTCTTTATTTTTAATATTTAAAATTCTATATTTTTCGCAGACTTGGCCGTATTGTCTGACTCTTTGCTCAAAAGAAAATATATATAGCAACAACACTGGCTTACTCGCCACCCACACACGTATATACGGGTTATATTGAAATGTGATTTTCCCAAAAAAAAATTTTAATTAAAAGTGCGCGGTACACCTAAACAAGCGAAAAAGTGAATTATTAGTGAATTTATAGCGATATAAATCGTGAAGTGAATTGCTAGCCTTCGATTATACCAATTGTGTGCGTTTTTGATAAAAAAAAATTATACAATTCAAAACAAAAACAACAATCGAAAGGCTGTGTGAATTGTGAGGTTATGTTACCTCTTACTTTGCGCTGTGTCTGGAAAACCTTACCGCTGGTGGGGGGATAAACCAGATAGTCACAAAGTTGAACTTTGAAACAAATTGTGCAACAAATAAATTCTTTTAAAAATTCACTTGATCCGGGAACACTTTTCGCATTTACGTTTGGATGTACTAACGGCACTTTTAAATTGGAACGGAATATTTTTCACACTAACAAATTAATTGGCAAGAAATATAACCAACTTACGTTGCTTTGATGTGGTGATCGGCTGTATTTAAATGGAGCAGTGTTGTTGATTTTTGTGGCAGGGTGATGACAAACAACAGTGGACTGTATTTTCACTTGACTTTGTGGCAGATCAGTAAATTTAATGCTGTAGTGCGACTTAACGTTGGCTTAAAATTCTCCTTGATAGTGGACAGTTATGGACTGTAGATTTTTTCCTTGCTGGTTCTAAAATTGAACGGCGAGATGGACCATGAATATTCGACAACGGGGTTCTTCTTTTGTGGCCGTGGCTCAGACACCGCGGTCGAATTTATGGTTTTTTTGCAATGAAATGAAAGTGGAAAACGAGAATTCCTCTATTAATACACTGGCCGTTTATTGTATATAAAGAGTGTCAACAAAGTTATTTTTATTATCTTAGTTATGGCGTTGTAGAAATCCTGGGGCGGCTGCGATGTCGATCCTGGCTCGGTTGCTGAAAGAATAGACGGTTGTCAAGTCGTTGACAACCGTTGAACCCAAAATCATCCTCCGGTTTTAAGGGGAGGTGAACCAACACATGCACACCCACTTGCATGTATATGTGCTGACAAAACATGAATAATCATGCATACGTACAGGTGGGTGTGTGGGTGCTTGGAAAGTGGCATTAGGGTGTCACTATTTTTAAGATTTTAGGCATCGGGCCTAAACAGTTAGTGTGCACCGGATTGCCCTCCACCACCTTGCGGTCGAGGTCTTCCGCGTCCGTTAGGCTATCTTCCATCGCCGAGTCGTTCACGGCTTCCTCGCAATTTGACGTGGCGGATACCATACTTTTCGCGTCTGACACCCCTGCCTCCTCTTCTGGTCCTTCGATTTCCTTCGAATGGCAGCGCATTGTGCATCGCCACGGTATATGTGGATCACGATCTGACCCATTCCATAATGCACTCGTCCGTTGCACCGTTTAAGGGGCTCGAGTGCCTCCTTATTCAAAGTTAAAACCACCTGTCTATGAGGCCCAACCTCACCCTCGACCAGATTGACACTCCAGTCCTGCGTCGGGAGAGACGGATTCCAGGCCTGCAGCATCTCAAGAATATTCTCCGGTTCAGCAGGGATGGCAGGAATCCATGCCCTTGCCCTTGGCCGGGCCGGAATGTCCTTCCAGTCGAAGACCTCGATTTTTGCCCCTGGGTAGACTTCACCCAGTCTTGCAACTGCTGTCTTGTACAGCATTTTCCTCCTCTGCTGTGCAGTATACAGGGTTGTATCTTTAGGTTTAGGGTTTTTATTACTATTTTTCATCTTGTTCGTACGACCCCGCGGTAAGGCCATAGTTACTCTCCGAGGCGGCCCGGTATCAGAGAGGCTCCGTTCGATTACAGCCACGATTTGCCTCCCGGCTGCAAACGTCCAATGGGCACGGTATCGCGTAACACCCTGGATTGGGAGGGGGTAGATCTTTGTCATCGCGCCAGCGAGGCTAGGCTGCTCTCGTGATGTAGTGCCATGCGGAGCTATGATCACAAGGGCAACGTAGCCCCGTGGCTATCGACTAAGCCCTCGTACCGCGGCAAGGTATCCACCCTTCACGAGGGGAAGGTTTATCTTTATAGCTTTCCTTTTGATTGTCATGGCACGAGGCAATCAGCTGGCACTCAAGTATGCCATTTTTGGCAGATGTCCAGCGCTAGCCATGTTGAAAAACCCGAAATCAAAAATTAGTGCTGTGCAATACCAAACAATTAGTGGCTAACAGTAGGTATCGAAATACCAACGCTTAATTCGATATAACTCGATAATTAGAAAAGCTCCCACTAATTAGCACCTTCAACATGGGTAGAAGAGGCGCCTCGCTGAAACAAATTGCCCGCTTTTTTATCCGACATTTGGGAAACGCTACTAGGTAATTTCCCTAATATATTATCCGCTACTGGTTAGCGGAACAGCGTTCGTGTAAAAATCGCAATTATCTCTTTTTTGGATAGACTAACTTCAAATCTTGAAAAAAACTTTTTGTTAGATAATTATAACATAATTTTCACCGCACAGAACGTGATAATACGCAAGACCGAACAAACCAAGAGGCGTCATCGCAAAACATCGCTTATCAATTATTTCACCACACTTCATTTTGACTGCACTTTTCGAGGTTTCTGTGAGTGCCTCTCTCTTCCACTTATAGAAACACGACTATATAAATATGTATGAAATGGGAAAATTTTTCACATGATTTTCATCCCAAAATCGGATCCGGCTCTACTAGGACCAATGTTTAATCTGAAGGCCACCCTTCAGGCCCTTTTCTCTCTGAAACCTGCAAGGAAATGATCCAGAAAACCAAGAATCCAACCTAAAACCATCGCACCAAATATTAACAACACATTCACTATTTATTCTCTCATTCCAACTGAAATGGGTTGCCAGCTCCCTTTTATTACGCTTTATTAACTTCATTGCAACTCGCAGGTTGCCACTATTTTAATACTAAACAAAAACCATCTCTTGTTTTTATTTATATATTATTGTGTGACATAAAAGGTATCTAGCTATACTTGGGAAGTTATACAGATACAGAAACTATGACTAAGTATTCTAAGAGATTCGAACAAGAATCGAATTTTTCAAATTTTTCAGACACTAACAATAAATTGACGTACACTTGATAAAGTTATTTTTTTCATTTTTATTTATTTAGATTTAATATACAACTTCCCTCGTGAAGGGTGGACACCTTGCCGCGGTACGAGGGCTTAAGTCGACAGCCACAGGGCTACGCTGCCCTTGTGATCAAAGCGCCGGCCGGTACTACATCACGAGAGAAGCCAAGCCTCTCTGGCGCGACGACTAAGATCTTCCCCCTCCCAATGCAGGGTGTTATGCAACCACGTGCCCATTGGACTTTTGCAGCCGGGACACAAATCGTGGCTGTAATCGAACGGAGCCTCTCTGATACCGGGCCGCCTCGGAGAGTAACTATGGCCTTACCGCGGGGTCGTACGAACAAGATGAAAAATAGTAATAAAAACCCTAAACCTAAAGATACAACCCTGTATACTGCACAGCAGAGGAGGAAAATGCTGGAGCAAGCGAGAACGCAACGTCGGAGGACAAACTACATTTCTTTATCAGCCGAGATATCGACAGCGGGTCGATTTGCTCTGGATAATAAGGGGGCATTCCCCAAAGCAAGTACCGGTACAAACACAGTGAAGCCAACAACGGCTGATGCTAAACCTCCAGTAAGTGCCGCTACCGAAACCAAGTTTTTACCGTCAGTGGCAGTGGTCTCACGACCTGGCACCAGAGATCCAAATAAGGGAACGACCGCGATGGCAAATACGGGTCGAAATTCACCCCAAAAGACAACCCCACCCGAAGCGGCAGCAGAACGCCCCCGTAGTGGGTAAACTCAGCATTGCTGAAGTGACCAAAGACAGGATCCTCATAGGCGTTATTGACCGAGGTAAAGAGATCTGAGACATCAAAAGGGACCAGTGGCGGTACGTCCGGAACGCGATCGGTATTGCCCTTCTTGACATTATGGATGAGTCTCCGGGTGTCACGCCGATGGGTTCTGATGCGGGATGGCACCAGGGCCGAATCAAGGTATTCAAAAACTGTTGCACTGTACAAGGCAGCAGCTGCAAGACTGGGTGAGATCTACCAAGGGGCAAGAATCGAGGTTATCGACTGGAAGGACATCCCGGCTCGGCCAAGGGAAAGAGCATGGATTCCTGCCATCCCTGCTGAACCTGAGAGAATTCTCAGGATGCTGCGGGTCATGAACCGGTCTCTCCCGACGCAGGACTGGATTGTCAATCAGGTTGAGGATGCGGTAGAGCCTGACTGGCAAGTGGTCTTCACCTTGATTAAGGAGGCACTCGAGCCCCTTAAACGGTGCAATGGACGAGTGCACTACGGTATGGGTCAGATCGTGATCCACGTATACCACGGCGATGCACAGCTCGCTGCTATTTCGACTGCACCGGTGGACTCGGACATCGCAGTGCCGGAAGAGGAGTCGGAGATGCCCGACTCGGAATGTATGGTATCTGCCACGTCAAATGGCGAAGGAGCAGTGAACAGCTCGGAGGTTGGAGACAGCCTGCTGGACGGGGAAGATCTCAACGTCACAGTGATAGCAGCTTGTCCTGAGCGCACCAATGTTGATACTGCCACAGTTAGTAGGGCTTTCGCCACGCCAAATCGGGGTCTGAACAAATCGTCGTTGAAAGAAAAGCCTCCAGACGAGGTGCAACTCGACGATACGGCGGTGGCAGGGAAGTCTGAGAGCTCTCATGTTGGTGTAGATTCCGAAAAACTGCACAAATCTAAAGCAGCCTCGGCTGCTTTAATCAGTCGTCTCTCTAAAGGCGCCGTAGATGTGGTCCTTATCCAAGAACCCTGGGTCAACAGCTCAAGGATTTGCGGTTTGGGGACTAAGGGTTTTAAGCTTATCAGAGCCAGCGAGGGGGGCAGGGTTAGAGCCTGTATTTTGGTTAAGTCTGAGCTTTTCTCTTGCCCTACGACGCCGAAGAACCTCCTCCACGTAGGGAGGTAAAAGGCCTGGTGGCAAATTTTTCCATGGGCCATCTTATTATCGGAACTGACGCTAATGCTCATTACGTCCAGTGGGGAAGCTCCGATATCAATGCTAGAGGAGAGTCGTTGTTTGACTATTTGTTAACAACTAACCTGGTAGTTTGCAACGTGGGTAACGAACCTACGTTTTTACTAAAACCAGTAGGGAGGTCATAGATTTCACTATTTGCAGCGAAGGCTCTTATGAGTGGGTCAGAAAATGTCGTGTTCTCGATGAACATTCATTCTCCGACCACCGGTACGTAGAATTAGTTCTAGACTTTTCTGTTGAGCAGCCGGTTATGAAACGCAACCCACGTAACACTAATGGCAGCTACACAATGAAATACTATCTAGGGACCTACCAGCACTGCCCCCACAAGTCCCCTCATCAGTAGGGGAGTTGGTGGATCTGGTAAAGACCTTTACAACGGCGCTCTCGAATGCCCTAGAACAGGCTTGTCCAGTGCCAAAACCATCACGGAGGAAAAGGTTAGGTGGACGGGTAAAAGCTTCGAACCGTACAAGGCTGCCGGGTCAGACGGGATTATTCCCGCACAACTCATAAACACGCTGGACACATCAGCCAAATGGCTGGTATTTCTCTATACAGCCTGCCTGGCTCTTAGCTGCATTCCGTGCTCCTGGAGAATTACCACGGTAGTGTTTATTCCTAAGGCGGGGAAGGCGTCTCCTTTGTGCTCAAAACCTTTCTCTACTATTGATAGCAACCTTATCTCTAGCTATAAGCATGCAAACAATAAAGGGAAATCTACAGAAACTGCACTTCACAGCCTAGTTTCTGTTATTGAAAAATCGCTGTATGAAAAGGAGTACTGTCTTGTGTCCTTTTTAGATATTGAAGGAGCCTTCAACAACATAAGCCCTGATGCTATAAACACCGCTTTAACAAGGCTGGGCATAATCAGGTCTCTTAATGGACTTATTGATCAGCTACTAAGGGGTAGAAGAATAGTTTCATCACTGGGTTTGGTTGACTTATCACGCTATGGCACAAGGGGAACGCCTCAGGGTGGTGTTCTCTCCCCGCTTCTATATGGAACCTCACGGTCAACTCGATGCTGCGAGAGACAAGATGGGGGGGGGGGGGAGGTAGTGGCATATGCAGACGACTTAGCTATAGTATATAGGGGAAAATTCCCACAAACCCTGTGCGACTTGATGCAAGTAGCACTGCGAGAGGTTTCCTCATGGTGCTCGCGCTGCGGACGATCATCAAAGTAGAACTGGTCCTTTTCAGCAACCGCTATAAGATATCACCGTTAATACTACCAAAACTGAATGACGTGCGCCTGAACTTGGCTGACAAAGCCAAGTTCTTGGGCACAGTTCTGGATAGGAAACTAACCTGGAAGGAGAATGTTCTTCAGCGCCAGAAGAAAGCGTGCATTGCACTCTACACGTGCAAAAGAGCCATTGGAAAAAAATGGGGGCTCAGCCCCAAAATATGGATCTACACTGTAATCATTCTCTATGGAGGTGTGGTATGGTGGCCTGCGCTGAGCAAGGCAACAAACCTTAATCTGTTAGGTAAAGTACACAGATCCTGCATGATCTGTATAAGCGGTGCGTTAAGAACAACTCCCAATGAAGCACTCCAGGCCATTCTTGGCATTTTGCCACTCGATCTGGAAGGGCACCGGATAGCAGCAGCATCGGCTCTGCGTCTAAGGGAAACGTCAGGTTGGGGCGCAAGCACTGCTGGACCCGCCAGTATTTTGGGATCCTATAGCTTTCTTCCGCTGAGCACAGATCGTTGTGCGACCACAACATTCGGAGATAGCGGTTTTAAAATAAACATTCCTAGCAGGGAAGAATGGGAGAGCACGGATAGGAGTCCCGCCACTCATGGCGGCACTTCCATCTATACTGATGGGTCGAAGTTAGACGGCAGAGTTGGAGGAGGGGTTTATTCAAAGGATCTGAAGCTTGAGTTCACATTCAGACTACCTGACCACTGCAGTGTCTTCCAGGCTGAAGTTTCAGCAATCATGGACGCCGCGGCTTTGATAGGCCAACGCAATATCAGACAGGATATTTTTATCTTCAGCGACAGCCAAGCGGCCATCAAATCCCTTGGCTCTTACTCGTTCAACTCTGAACTGACGCTCAGCTGTCGTCGATCTCTACAAGAGAAGGCTCACATGGGTCCCGGGACATAGGGACATTGAGGGAAATTGTAGGGCAGACGAACTTGCTAGGCAGGGCACGACCGAGCAGATTTTTCGGGATAAAGAGCGCTTAGGTATGCCATTTGCCACATGCAAGCTAATGCTGAAGGAGTACACACTCCGCCAAGCCAACGAAAGATGGCTGCTATCTTCAGGATGCCGGATATCCAAAGAAACCTGGCCGAAATGGGATCATAAAAGATCAGGACAAAGGAGAAGAGAAATCTCCATACTAAGAGGCGTATTAACTGGGCACTGCCTCATTGGTAGGCACGCAGAAAGACTAGGTGTGCCCTACCGACGATGCTGTAGGAGTTGTAAGGATGATGAGGAGGAGGAAACGGTGGAGCACATCATCTACAAATGCCCGACTTGAAGTGGCGCGAGAATGCGCTTTTTGGGAGTTCCCTTCCTGGTTAGCCTACGCCAGGTCACGGAGCTGGACATAAAGGACCCGATGGCCTTCATCAAGTCATCTAAATGGTTCGAGGAGGAGTAACGGTGTCGGTTTAGGAACTTCAGTCCCGGGATTCTGCGATGTGGAGAATACCGATAATACCGGGATTTACCATATGGCAGGGTCCCGGAACTGACTTTCCTAGTATTGGTGGTATCACAACGGGCTTTTTCATACTGGCCTGTGTGCCTATGCGGCAGCCACTTGAACCTAACCTAACCTAATATACAACTTCGCGCAGCTCATACTGTTAAAAAAGGACGTGTGGCACTCGTGGATTGCCGCGGTAAAGCTATTGCATATTATCAACTTATGCGATTAAAATATTTATGCAACATTTGGTTTTTCTTTGATATTAGTTCAAGTTTTGTCTTTGATATTAATTGATGTTACACTTTGTAAGCGTGGTGACCGACAAGAAAACAAATTTTTACTTTTAAGCTTGGTATTGTCTTCATGCGTGAAAAATGTTGCAAGTAGCTTAACCTTCCTATACCCGCGCGTTGGTCTGTGAGACCGACAAAACGCTTTTACGTAAAAACTCTTTTTTTCCAGAAACGTTAGAAGTTTGAATTTTCTGTTAGCTGCCGCTTTTTTTACCAGCTTTGTTTTAGTGCTGTTATGGTGTTTGTTCGAGACGGACATATTTGTGTATTTGATAGCAATTGGTCTGTGAGACCGGCGCGGGTATAAGTGTAACTTTTTGTGCAGCTAAAAACTTTTTTGTTTGTTTGTGGTTTTTCTTCATTGTTGTGTATTTTATTATTTTGCAGGTACCTCTAATTATCAAAATGAATCAAGAGCAAATCAGACTACTTTTGGAGGAAGAAATTTCGAGTTCTGAATATTTTTGTTTGGAACATGCCATTATGGTATGTTCTAACTGTTACTATAAGGATAATGAATAAGTTATCTTCTTGTTTATTATTGCAAAAAAAGTATTTTTCGGATAAGAAAGTTATTTGTTCTTTTTTATAAAGGAAAAAAAATTTAGGTTTCGTTTATGTAGCAATACTAACGTTTTTGAAGGCTGTTTTTTAAATGAAATGTGATAAGCCATAATTTTTATTTAAAGACTGATAATTAAATAAACCTGTGTTTTATGTATTGCACAAGAAGTGTTTTTAAGTTTCCAAAATTAGTTTTCATTTATTTGAAGAAAAAAATATGTTTTTGTTTTGTTTTTGTAGCATGTAAGAAAAAACAATCGATTTTGAAGGTTAATATGTTAACGACTGAAAATCAATAAAACTACTGAATGTTACTTTAATGAATGGTTTTATTTCTATATATATATCAACGAGTTTAAATAAAAGTCGTATTTTTCAAGGTTTTTTCTCAAAAAACTAGTATTTCATCTAGTTCAAACTTTCGGTCTAAGAGACCGTGCGCGGGTATATGTGCTACAAAAATTGGCGCGGGTATAGGAAGGTTAAACACCATTTTAAAACCCTTTTTTGATAAATGAAGTATAACAAAGGTTTCTAACATAGTATTACTACCGTGTAGAGCAGTTTTTCAAGCCGTAAAATCAAAGGATTTGGAATTATAGGCGTTACCAACATTTCACGGCAAAAAAAGTTGCAAAGGCAATTACGCCATGATAAATCAAGTTCAAGACGTGAAAAGGACTGAATAAGATGGGAAACGATGATAGTAACATATTTTTTATTCTAGTCATTAAGATTGCGAATTCAAATGTTTTCTAGGCCACTTGCAACATTTTTCACGAAGACAATACCCAGCTTTATTGAATACTAGCAGAGTACCCATTTTATACATACCTGATTTTAAACCACATTTAAATAAAAGTAAGTTACTTCATGTTAGTAATTTGAGCTTTTAATTAGTTAATTATTTATAATTAATTATTTATAATTGAAATTATAGCTTTATGGTAACTGAAATAGGAAACATACGTTTGAGACTTGATATCCTCTAAGTATCTTGAAAATACCGCGTCAATGGTGGTCCCATATTTTGTTGTGGATTCTTTTGGATCATTATTTATTTTCAAATTGAATTTTTCAAAAAGAAAACTTGTCAGCCGCTCTGATTTTTTATCAGCGAAGTTGCTATTGAAATCGCCGGCCAAGATAAGTGGAAATTTATCACCATTTGTACCAAGTGTTTTTGCCCCTTCTACCGAGTACTCCAGTAATGTGCGATGAATAAAATGCTCTACCTCTTCCAATTTTGGATTCGGCGAAATGTAGATTGCTACCATGACAATGTGTAAACCATTACTAAGTTTGCATAAGCACGCAGAAATATCTCCAACAAATGAGTACATATCATTAACATCGCTAACGTGTCCATTATTTATTTCAATATTCAGATATATAATATTAGTAACATTATTGTTATTTTGGTAAATAGCTACACCACCCTTAGGAGCAGTATCTCGTTTGAATTGAACAATACATTTGAAATTAGGTATTTCAATCGGATTATCACGCGTCATGCAAGTTTCGGTAAGAAGTAAGACATTTGTTTGTCTGGTAACTGAATCTTGTAAATCGTATTTGTGACTATTTATACTTTGGCAATTGAAAGTCATTATTGAAATGCCATTTCTATTACTGATGAAATCTAAGACGCTTTGAGCTATCGTCTGAACATTATTTAAAGACAATCTTTTAAATTCTTGCAACAAAGATGCAGTCGATGCAGCTTGCTTTCGATTATGATAAAACTTAAATGCGGCATTATCGTTTTTGGTCGTGATATACAATTTTTCAATATTTGTCACCCGAGAGAGCGCAACATAAACGAGTTCCTGAGAATGTGTTTTACTATATTCATATACTATTTCGTTAAAAGTTCCACCTTGCGACTTAAATATTGATGATGTGACGTTGACTCATGAACATTTGAGTTCATATGAATATTGATGATGTGACGTTGACTCATGAACGTTTGAGTTCATATGAATATTGATGATGTGACGTAGACTCATGAACGTTTGAGTTCATATAAATATTGATGATGTGACGTTGAATATTGAAGATGTGACGTAGACTCATGAACGTTTGAGTTCATATAAATATTGATGATGTGACGTTGACTCATGAACATTTGAGTTCATATGAATATTGAAGATGTGACGTTGACTTATGAACATTTGAGTTCATATGAATATTGAAGATGTGACGTTGACTCATGAACATTTGAGTTCATATGAATATTGATGATGTGACGTTGACTCATGAACGTTTGAGTTCATATAAATATTGATGATGTGACGTTTACTCATGAACATTTGATCCGGATCCGGATCCGGACCCCGACCCGGACCCGAATCTGGCTTTAATTTTGACCCGGATCCGGATCCGGACCCCGACCCGGACCTGGATCCGGACCCTGACCCGGACCCAGATGTGACTTTGACTTTGACCCGGACCTTAACTTTATGATAGAGATATAAAATTTTCGAATCTTTTCGAACCTTTTCGAACCTTTTTTGAAAAATATCCGTCACTAACTTTTTTGATTTGGTGCCAGGCCTGCGATAAAATCTATGCAATAGCTTTAAAAAAAACAAGTAAGGAAAGCTGTCTTCGGCTGTGCCGAAGGCTATATACTTTTCATGAATAAGCGTCACGATTTTCACTGTTCGATCCCCAGTACAGCCTGTTTCAATTTAACTATATTTACTATACACATTACACATCTTTGTTATAATTTAAAAAAAACTTACAAAATAATAGGATCCGAGTTATCGGAACAATCGATTGTATGGAGGCTATATATTATACGTGTTCAATTGTACTGACTTACACTATACACATTACATATGTAGAAAGTACTAAAGGTGAAATATTTTACGTTCCTAACTTTTTAAATGCGGAAGTATTGGCCAAAAAACCTTATATCGGAACAACCGGTTGTATGGGGCTAAATATATGTTATATTTACCCGATCTTCTTGATTTTCCTCTACACACTACATAAATTGAAAGTACTCAAGTTGCAAAATTTTATGTTCCTAACTTTTTAATTGCAGAAGTTTTGGCCAAAAAAACCTTATATCTGAACAATCGGTTGTATGGGGGCTATATGTTACATTTGCCCGATCTTGTTGATTTTCACTATATACACTACATAAATAGAAAGTACTCGAGTTGCAAAATTTTACGTTCCTAACTTTTAATTGCAGAAGTTTTGGGAAAAAAAACCTTATATCTGAACAATCGGTTGTATGGGGGCTATATGTTAAATTTGGCCGATCTTGTTGATTTTCACTATATACACTACATAAATAGAAAGTACTCGAGATGCAAAATTTTACGTTCCTAACTTTTTAATTGCAGAAGTTTTGGCCAAAAAACCTTATATCTGAACAATCGGTTGTATGGGGGCTATATGTTACATTTGCCCGATCTTGTTGATTTTCACTATATACACTACATAAATAGAAAGTACTCGAGTTGCAAAATTTTACGTTCCTAACTTTTTAATTGCAGAAGTTTTGGCCAAAAAACCTTATATCTGAACAATCGGTTGTATGGGGGCTATATGTTACATTTGCCCGATCTGGTTGATTTTCACTATATACGCTACATAAATAGAAAGTACTCGAGTTGCAAAATTTTACGTTCCTAACTTTTTAATTGCAGAAGTTTTGGCCAAAAAACCTTATATCTGAACAATCGGTTGTATGGGGGCTATATGTTACATTTGCCCGATCTTGTTGATTTTCACTATATACACTACATAAATAGAAAGTACTCGAGTTGCAAAATTTTACGTTCCTAACTTTCTAATTGCAGAAGTCTTGGCCAAAAAACCTTATATCTGAACAATCGGTTGTATGGGGGCTATATGTTACATTTGCCCGATCTGGTTGATTTTCACTATATACACTACATAAATAGAAAGTACTCGAGTTGCAAAATTTTACGTTTCTAACTTTTTAATTGCGGAAGTTTTGGCCAAAAAACCTTATATCTGAACAATCGGTTGTATGGGGGCTATATGTTATACTGGTCCGATCTTGTCAGTTCCGACAAATGATTCCTATATTACAAAATGGTGGCCACATACAAAATTTCAGCCAGATATCTCAAAAATTGAGGGACTAGTTTGCGTTCAAACAGACAGACGGACAGACGGACAGACGGACATGGCTAAATCAACTCATCTCGTCATCCTGATCATTTCGGTATACTTATTGATGGGTCTATCTCTTCTTCTTCTCATATTTACAAACATCGGACCAAAGTTATAATACCATTTCATGTTCATGAAAGGTATAAAAAAACTAATGGCGGCGATATACCAACAGGTTATCATAACCTCTAACGAGATTTTTTAGCCGAGCTTCTCTTTCCAACTTGTGGTGTGTTGCTTTTGAGTTTTTCCTACAAGTTGGCGGGACCTACAGTTTTTTGCCGACTCCGAACGGCACTTGAAAAGCAAAATGAATTTTTTGCTGAGAAGCTTCTCATGGCAGAAATACACCCGGAGAGTTTGCCAAACTACTGCCGAGGGGCGACCCCGTTTAGAAAAATTCTTTTTCTAAATAATTTTTGATGTTACTTTTGTCGGGCATCGAACCGCCACGACTTGGTGTAGAAGGCCGAACACTTAACCGCTACACCACGGCGGCCGCCAGCTCATACTGTTGACTTTCGGAATATTTGCTTACTTTCAGTGATGTTTCATCTAAAGCTACAAAAGAAGGGAAGCTTTGAGTTCCTGTAATAGTTTTGTCATTTTTGTATCTTGAAAGTAGCTCTTCTTTTGTTTTGTTGTATTCATCAGCGTCTGCGTAAGCAACTTCTATGGAGGTGTTATACGTTTGTGAAGCCCAATGATAAAGGTCTTTCGACGTTTCAAATTGGTTTTTATTTGCCATGCTATAATCCGAGCGCCTCATTTCAATGTTCCACCTATACCATCACATGAAGATTTTCCATGGCTTGTTGCGTAAAAGTGCCACTCAGCGAATATTTCGAAATCAATTTTATAATGACAAATAAATTAAGTTGTACTTATTTTTGTACTGTGCTCCTGCACCACCTGACACGTAGATAACTTTCGTAATTGAATTGCTTATATTAGTCTTAACAAAATTAATCATTTTTATACCTTTCATGAACATGAAATGGTATTATAACTTTGGTCCGATGTTTGTAAATATGAGAAGAAGAAGAGATAGACCCATCAATAAGTATACCGAAATGATCAGGATGACGAGATGAGTTGATTTAGCCATGTCCGTCTGTCCGTCTGTCCGTCTGTCTGTTTGAACGCAAACTAGTCCCTCAATTTTTGAGATATCTGGCTGAAATTTTGTATGTGGCCACCATTTTGTAATATAGGAATCATTTGTCGGAACTGACAAGATCGGACCAGTATAACATATAGCCCCCATACAACCGATTGTTCAGATATAAGGTTTTTTGGCCAAAACTTCCGCAATTAAAAAGTTAGAAACGTAAAATTTTGCAACTCGAGTACTTTCTATTTATGTAGTGTATATAGTGAAAATCAACCAGATCGGGCAAATGTAACATATAGCCCCCATACAACCGATTGTTCAGATATAAGGTTTTTTGGCCAAAACTTCTGCAATTAGAAAGTTAGGAACGTAAAATTTTGCAACTCGAGTACTTTCTATTTATGTAGTGTATATAGTGAAAATCAACAATATCGGGCAAATGTAACATATAGCCCCCATACAACCGATTGTTCAGATATAAGGTTTTTTGGCCAAAACTTCTGCAATTAAAAAGTTAGGAACGTAAAATTTTGCAACTCGAGTACTTTCTATTTATGTAGTGTATATAGTGAAAATCAACCAGATCGGGCAAATGTAACATATAGCCCCCATACAACCGATTGTTCAGATATAAGGTTTTTTGGCCAAAACTTCTGCAATTAAAAAGTTAGGAACGTAAAATTTTGCAACTCGAGTACTTTCTATTTATGTAGTGTATATAGTGAAAATCAACAAGATCGGGCAAATGTAACATATAGCCCCCATACAACCGATTGTTCAGATATAAGGTTTTTTGGCCAAAACTTCTGCAATTAAAAAGTTAGGAACGTAAAATTTTGCATCTCGAGTACTTTCTATTTATGTAGTGTATATAGTGAAAATCAACAAGATCGGCCAAATTTAACATATAGCCCCCATACAACCGATTGTTCAGATATAAGGTTTTTTTCCCAAAACTTCTGCAATTAAAAGTTAGGAACGTAAAATTTTGCAACTCGAGTACTTTCTATTTATGTAGTGTATATAGTGAAAATCAACAAGATCGGGCAAATGTAACATATAGCCCCCATACAACCGATTGTTCAGATATAAGGTTTTTTTGGCCAAAACTTCTGCAATTAAAAAGTTAGGAACATAAAATTTTGCAACTTGAGTACTTTCAATTTATGTAGTGTGTAGAGGAAAATCAAGAAGATCGGGTAAATATAACATATATTTAGCCCCATACAACCGGTTGTTCCGATATAAGGTTTTTTGGCCAATACTTCCGCATTTAAAAAGTTAGGAACGTAAAATATTTCACCTTTAGTACTTTCTACATATGTAATGTGTATAGTGTAAGTCAGTACAATTGAACACGTATAATATATAGCCTCCATACAATCGATTGTTCCGATAACTCGGATCCTATTATTTTGTAAGTTTTTTTTAAATTATAACAAAGATGTGTAATGTGTATAGTAAATATAGTTAAATTGAAACAGGCTGTACTGGGGATCGAACAGTGAAAATCGTGACGCTTATTCATGAAAGGTATATAGCCTTCGGCACAGCCGAAGACAGCTTTCCTTACTTGTTGAAATATATAGATGAACCTTTATGCTATCATGGATATTACAATCGGATAATATGGCAAAGGTTCTATGAATTAAATTATCGTTATCTTTGTAATAAATAACGAACGGATGTATCGTGGCTTGATTATTATTTCAATGATATCCTTGAATGGTATCTTGTATAGCAAACGCATAGTTTTCAGCTAAATCCATTTGAACTAGCAGTTCTCCTGGCAGCGTTGTCATTTTTCTTTCACTTACAAAGCGGGATTGGCGCTTAGTTGTGAAATGATGTCACACCAGCTTATTGATATGTTGTACAAAATCGTCATCAAATGTGTTTGTAGCAGAGGAAATAGTTTTGAGATTACATCTGAGTGTTGTGTTCCATTTTTTGACTTCTTGAATCGCATTTTTTTCGTAATATTCCAACGTCATCGTTCTAAGGTTCGTTCAATTATCGTAGCACCGACCACACATAGATACGCAACACTCGTTGTTTTCTATATTACCATTACAGACAACGAATTTAAGAACATCTTCATAGTTTCTGAAATTATGTTGACCTTCTATCGATTTCAAACCGGATTTTCCGAACATCAGTTTTACATTCTGATGCAATGTGCACACACAAACATTTTTCTGGTTTCCAACCCCAAGTTTGATACAAATCTCTGGTCGCAACATGGTAAATTTTGTTGTTGGATCAAACACGCAAGGCACTGTGTCTGAACATATATGTGACACACTGTATCATGATTTATTTTATTGCTACTCACTAACTAAAATATAAGTACACTAACTACACAACAAAACATTACCTGCTCTTGTAATACAAACATACACACACACACACACACTACATTAGTTCCCACTACTCATATTCCCTTTTGCTCATCTTTCTTTATGCTTTGTAAATATATAATTGAATTCGAATAAATCAGAATATTATTGTCGCTCAGATTAAGCGGACCGGCTTTTTATTTTGTGCACTCACTACCGTGCAATTATACACCCCCAAATTTTCTTCGTTTAATTTTTTGTAGGCAAGAAAAAGCTCTTGCTTAAACATTTTTTGGCGCCCAACGTGGGGCACTGTATAATCGCGTTTGTTAAGAGTGTTAATTTGAAAGTAAAAATCGGTTTCATTACACCAAAAACCAATCTCTAAAAAAAAAAAAACCAACAACAATCAACCAAACATCATACCATTGGGAAACATTTGGACGAGAACAAGAAATTGGAAAAAGTGTCAAATCAAAGTGTTGGCTGTAATTATCATTGGGAATATTTGCAGAATTCTTGGAACTCATATCGTTGTACTGTATCGGTAACTACAAAAGTCATCGGTTGGAAAACAACAATTTGCTGATATACATACATACGGTAAAACAAAAGGTTCATCACTTGGTATGTATGCATGAAATGTGTAACGACAGCCTTTCGCTATACTGGCAACGTGCCACAATGAGTGTTAGCTAACTTTCTAACATGGATGTAGTGCAGCAGGGCTTCATCAACTTTGCTTGTGTTACAGATGCAGTTAGCATTGATGATTGCTGTTAACAACAGACACTGTAACAGAGGCAATGTTGCTGAACGCCTAGCAACATTATACCTATGTTAGAAAGAAAGGACCATATTTGCTTGTTGTGGGAGTGTATGAGTGTATAGGTGTGAATGCGGTAAAAACGAATATATCTATTGATTGTATGCCTGTGTAAGATGTTTCCCAAATAGGTAACTTTCCCTTCCACGACAAAAGCTATAAAAGGGGTGCCGAAGTAGGCAACGGGCCAAAGTTGCGTTAAAACTGTGCCCATAAGTGCGTTGTAATTGCGAAACAAAAGTGAGTTTCCGTTTTCCAAGTTTATAGTGCGGAAATTGTAAATCGGTATAAAGTCCCCTGACCGCCGAAAAATCAAAACCGTCCGCGGCAAAAGTTGATAAAACGGGGAACCAACCAACGAACAACATCACCAACCATTTTCTCTGCACAGAAGCATCTGGAAAATCCCGGTAAGTGAGCCCTATCCCCACCCAAATGTACCCTGGCGTGCTTTAAGGCGAGATTGGTTTTTTTTTCATGGCCAATCTCCCTGGCAAGCCAAACAGCAAAATTGCATCTACGTAGGTGCATCTGTACACATATATTTGTGTGTACGTGTATCTACGGTTGTGCAAACAAAAAAATGTATAGATACCGAAATATGCTTCCCATTTCCCTCTCCCTTTTAATAAACCCCCCTCACCAGCAACTTGCATAGTTTTCATAAACTGAAAAATACAGTTCCTTGATTTCCCGTATAAGGCAAAGTTCATTCGCCCTCTTCCCAGTCATTGTTGGTGTCCCTAAAATTGCCGTGATCTGGTTTTTTTCCGTTAGTTCATTTTCATAACTTTTGCTAGCAGCCCACTGCACTGCTTTCACTAGCCACTGTCGCTTGCGTCGCTGCTAATCTGCCGTCGCTATTTTCGGTTATCGCTTTTCGTCTACCTTCGCTGTCAGCACTTGTAGCAGCTGCATTCAGCTGCTATTGCATTCGCTGCTCTCGCTCAAATTTCTCTGCCCACGCATATTGCCTTGTGCTGCCTAGATTTTCGTTTTCGTGCTGCCGTTGTTGGCGTCATTGGTTGACCGCCGGTAGCTTACCATCACTTCTCTGCCATCACTTTGCAGTTTGCTAACCCAGCAGTAAATAAGCAGAGCACAACCCCCAAAAAATCATGTCGTTAGAAGAAAGTAAGCGTAAGCGCACTAATATTAAGCGCAATATTTCACGTATTAAATCAATAGTAGAAGCAAATAGGGATGCAGAAACAAAGCTATCTACTGCTGAGCTACAGTGTCGGTTAGGTATTTTAGAATCTTACTTCAAGCCAGCTTTATCTGTTCAAGCCGAAATTGAAGATTTAGATGCAAATGACAACGGCCGCGCCGATTTGGAGGACACCTTTGTAGGAGTAAAGGTACTCATTCAATCTCAGCTAGGATTTGATCCAAATATGAGCATCCAACTTCCGGGAACCCCTCCAGCAGCCACTGTTGTTCAATCGTCCCATCTACCGCGATTGTCATTACCAACATTCAACGGTGATTATGCAGATTATCGAAATTTCATTACATCGTTTACACAACTTATCGCTCGCGAGAACCGACTCTCGAATATTGAAAATTACCCAAAGGCTCTAGATAGACTCAAAGAACGGTTCGATAACCCAACTCTCATTTTCTTGGAGGGCATAGCTTCCCTATTCACATTACAAACTGTCGAAAATCCAAACCCTCAACTCTTGCGTAGTTTAGTAGACAAGGCGTCAGCCATTTATAGCTCGTTGGAATCATTGGGTACAAGTACCAACATCGCACAAGCAATGCTCATCTACATTGTTATAGGCAAGTGCGATCAACAAGCCCGCAAAAAATGGAATGAGTCCCTAGATTATAAATCACTCCCCAACTGGTCCCAATGTACGGAAGTATTAGAACGTTATTGTCAATACCTACACTCATCAGACTCGTCAGCCAATCGTAAGCCCGAACCTGTAAAAACTAATCGTTCGAATTCCCATAATCATCACTCCTCGTTTGCAGTAACTAAATCGAACTGTGTCCTCTGCTCTAGCTCAAAGCACAAGCTAACAGGTTGCCCACAATTTTTGGAGAAAAACACGAATCAACGGTTCGACATATACAAGAAATATGATTTATGCATTAATTGCTTGGGTAGCGGTCACAGGATGGCTCAGTGCCCTTCGAAACATCGGTGCCGTACATGCAATCGGACACACCATACCCTACTGCATCATGACAACAATTTTCAACGTGAGATCACTCCACAATCAACATCGACAACTTCACATGTAACGGCTACGGCTCAAGCGCCAACTACTTCAACTAATTCATTGCAAGCTTCTCGAACATCATGGCAGCCACCGTCATTTACACCTAATTCGTCTAGCAGACCTCAAACAGGTAATCAACAAGCAGCTACCCACTCACATATGGAGGCATCAGATTGTGGTCAAGTTATTCTGGCTACAGCTATGGTTTTAGTTCAAGATTCCTCAGGTATGTACAAACTTGGAAGAGCTCTACTTGATTCATGTTCCCAGGTCAATTTCATCACTGACGACTTTGCTCAAAAACTCCATCTCCGTCGAGAAAAACATCACATTGGCATTCGAAGCATCGGTGAATCCCTCACGAACTTGAAGTCCCGTACCACTACAATAATAAAATCGCGTACGTCAGTGTTTCATTTGTCACTGCAATTTGGAGTCACGTCTCACATTGCATACCAACCCGATACTGAGATTGATACTTCGACTTGGAATTTGCCTGTCAATACGAAACTGGCAGACGAGACCTTCTACAAACCACGTCGTATCGATTTATTACTTGGAACGGAGGCATTTTTCGAAGCACTTGCGGTAGGCCAAATTCGTCTTGGTCCAAATCTACCTACTATACAAAAAACATTATTCGGGTGGGTCGTATCCGGAAGGTATCGTGGTGAGCGTGAAGTGGCAACATCGGCGTGTTTAATGTCAAGCGAAAGTTCCATCGACGAAAATCTACAACGTTTATGGAAGTTGAAAACTATCGTCGTATCATCAAAACCGAGTCAACCGGAGCATCGTATTTGTGAGGAGCATTTCGTAAAAACAACAAAACGAGATGCTACTGGTCGGATAATCGTTAGTTTACCATTCAAAGATGATCCCACCCGTCTCGGAGACTCCTTCGATATCGCTCGCCGAAGATTCCTCGCTCTTGAAAAGCGTTTGCAACATTCACCCGAAATTAGCCCTCAATACATTTCGTTTATGGAAGAATATGAAAGCCTTGGTCATATGTCCCTTGTAGAAAATCCAAAAACCAACGAGCCGCATTACTACATACCGCATCACTGCGTACTCAAACCCAGCAGTACGTCGACCAAACTTCGAGTCGTTTTTGACGCATCTTGTCGAACTTCATCGCAAACATCATTGAACAACATTTTGTTGGTGGGCCCAACAATTCAACAAGATCTCTACTTGCTATTACTTCGGTTTCGCTTATATCGTTACGCTATCACTGCAGATGTTACCAAAATGTACAGGCAAGTACTTATGAATAAAAATGATTGTCAATATCAATATATACTCTGGCGAACTTCTCCCGACCTAGATCTCAAGACATACCAGCTTAATACGGTTACATATGGCACAGCCTCAGCCCCGTATCTCGCAATACGTAGTCTTCATTATTTGGCAGATCAGTACACGACTGAGTTTCCCATTGGCGCATCAGCAGTAAAATCATCATTTTATGTGGACGATTTCTTATGTGGATCCAACGAGGTAGCTGATTTACATGAGCTAAAATCCCAAGTCATCGAAGTACTTAAACGCGGACAATTTCCATTATCAAAATGGCACTCAAATCATCCAGATTTCATGGAGAGTGAAGCTGAAAAGGAAATCCACGTTACCGACGATTGTATTACCAGTACACTGGGGTTAACTTGGCATCAACGTACTGACGTGTTTTCGTTCACATTCCAACCCAAAGTAGAAACAAATGCAGTCACCAAGCGAACCATATTGTCTATTGCGTCATCTCTTTTCGACCCGCTTGGATTGCTATCTCCATTGGTAATTACATCGAAAATAATTTTACAAGAGTTATTGTTATTAAAACTCGATTGGGATGAGTCTGTACCTCAACATGGATCAACTGCTTAGCATCTTTGAAATCAATCTCGTCACTGAAAGTATCACGCTATTGTTTGCAACCCAACTCAAGTATTGTGCAAATTCATGGATTTTGTGACGCATCAATTCGAGCATATGGCTGCTCTTTATATTTACGCATGGGAAATCCTGATGGTCATATCGAAGTTCAACTACTCACGTCAAAGTCTAGAGTCGCGCCAGTTAAGAAGCAGTCCCTCCCCAAACTTGAGCTTTGCGGTGCTCATCTCTTAGCTTGTCTCTACGCCAAAATAAAGCATATCCTCTCGAACCAACTCGTAACTACTTACTTTTGGACCGATTCACAACTAGTCTTGCATTGGCTTAAACAGCACTCTATTACTCTGTCAACATTCGTCGGAAATAGAGTGTCAGACATTCAAGAACTTACAGCGGGTGCACATTGGAAGCATGTACCAACGAAAGACAACCCAGCAGACCTTGTCTCCCGAGGTTGTTCCACATCTGAACTTCAAGCGTCAAATTGGTTCTCCGGCCCAGATTTTCTGCTTCAAGATCAAGTCAAATGGCCATCTAGTAAGGAAGAAGTAAATCTCGACATGGACATTATTAACGCTGAAAAACGCAAAACAGTGTTAACAATCGTCAAGGACACAAATTATATTCTCGACATCATTAATGACATCAGCTCATACTCCCGTTGCTTACGTCTCGTTGCCTGGTTATTTAGATTCTATAACTCTTGCAGAAATCAAACAACATTTCCCACTTCTATATCGCCTGAAGAATTACGACACGCATTACATTGCATGATTTGGAATTTGCAACAGCAGAACTTCTCTGAAGATCTCATATTTATAAATAAAAATCTAACTTTAAAAAGTAATCTTAAATTTTTAACTCCTTTCATCGACAGATCAACCGGATTCGATCTCATCAAAGTTGGTGGCCGCTTAGACTATGCAGATCTACCAGACGCTCAGAAACACCCAATCCTGCTGCCTGGCAATTCTCAATTTGTGCTAAATTACCTTCGACACTTGCATCTTCGAAATTATCATGCCGGCCCTAAAGCATTGGTTGCTATGATACGTCTGGAGTATTGGATAGTGAATGCCAGAGATTTAGCACGCCGCATTGTTCGATCTTGTGTACACTGTGTACGCTATAAGCCTGTACTGGCTCAACAGGTCATGGGACCACTGCCAGCCACACGTTTGACTCCCGCTCATCCATTTCAACGCTGTGGAGTCGACTTTTGCGGGCCAATAAACACTTATTTGAGAATCCGAGGCAAGGCTCCTATGAAATCTTACTTGGCTGTATTTGTTTGTCTAGTAACGAAGGCAGTACACATTGAGGTAGTATCCGATCTTTCGACACATTCGTTTCTCAACGCTCTCAAGCGCATGGGTGGTCGTAGAAAATTGCCTTGCGACATATTTTGTGATAACGCCACAAATTTCGTTGCGGCCTCTAATCAATTAAATGAACTAAAACAATTTTTATTCAAAACGAATACTCAGGAAGAAATTTATAAATATTATTCATCTGAATTTATTAATTTTCATTTTATTCCTCCCAGGGCTCCTCATTTTGGCGGTCTTTGGGAAGCCGCAGTCAAAAGCGCAAAGGGACTATTAAATCGGGCATTAATAAACACTAGATTGACATTTGAGGAACTCAGCACAGTCGCCGTGGAAGTGGAGGCTATACTCAACTCTCGCCCACTTTCGCCAATGTCGTCAGATCCCAACGACTATGAGCCGCTCACTCCAGCACATTTTTTGGTCGGTTCTTCCCTACGCGCCTTACCTGAACGTTCATTCGAAGACAGAAATCTCTCGCATTTAGATCGCTATGATACAATCACTGCCATCAAACAACGCTTTTGGCGCCGTTGGTCAGCAGATTATATAAATGAATTACGATCGCGAGTCAAGTGGACTAAGCCTCTGCCCAATATCACAGAAGGAACCTTGGTCCTCATACATGAAGATAACTTGCCACCGCAACGTTGGAAGCTTGGCCGAGTAGAGTCCACCATACACGGACGAGATGGTCAAGTTCGTGTTGTGCATCTTCGCACCGCCAATGGAAATTGCTGCAGACCTATTCACAAAATTGCAGTACTGCCAGTCTCTTGAAAGTGGATACTTTCAACGGGGCCGGGATGTTGGATCAAACACGCAAGGCACTGTGTCTGAACATATATGTGACACACTGTATCATGATTTATTTTATTGCTACTCACTAACTAAAATATAAGTACACTAACTACACAACAAAACATTACCTGCTCTTGTAATACAAACATACACACACACACACACACTACATTAGTTCCCACTACTCATATTCCCTTTTGCTCATCTTTCTTTATGCTTTGTAAATATATAATTGAATTCGAATAAATCAGAATATTATTGTCGCTCAGATTAAGCGGACCGGCTTTTTATTTTGTGCACTCACTACCGTGCAATTATACACCCCCAAATTTTCTTCGTTTAATTTTTTGTAGGCAAGAAAAAGCTCTTGCTTAAACATTTGTAAATCCTAATTGAAGTGAAGGATGTATTTTTCTAAATTCATAGTAAGCGATGACAGCATTAGTCTTTTTTGAACTTAATTATTTGAACAGTTTTCGATTTGATATTTCATGTTTCCCAAATTTGTTCGTAGTAAGCTTTGATCTTCTTTAGGTCTTCTGATAAAGTTGACAGTGAACCACCCCCAAGTGAATCCGAAATACTTTGCGCAATTTGCTGTGTTTTTTTTGCAGTATGCCTCCCTTTCTAAATATTTTCGGTTCATTGGCGATGGATGGCTTCCAAGATGAGAAATAACATGATTATTTATATTGTCGACGAGTTCGTTGCGTTCGATTGATTTAGTATATCTGCTGAATGTTGGAACTTCCTAATATTCTTGATACAATTCTCCGCTAGAAAAGAGTTATTGTGCTTCTTCCCTTTCCGTTTCAGTAGAACGCTGAGTATCAGCAATCTTGATAGCACCCTTCAGTTTAAAGTAACAACTTGCGCAAATACGGCAACGATGAATGTTGAAGACTGCTGGAAAATGCTCAGATATCAGCGCTGCTTCATTTAAGGTAATGTTTCGAAGTTGAGAGGAACATTTTCTTGATAGCTTCACATATCTGTATTTATTAGTTGATTCCATATCAATGCCTAGTTTCGTTCTGGTCTGTGTCTATACGTTGCGTTGTTTTTTATAGTTCATGGGGGCTGTGGCAGGAATGTCAATCTATGTGTCCGCGGTAGGTAACGTTAATATGCGTGTGTGTGTGCGCGGTATTGATACGTCCGAATTGTTACCTGACATTGACATACCACTTGTTAGCCAAGTGGAAGGTTAAGGTAGAAATCGGTGATTTTTGCAGTTTGGTTAATTTTTCGTTTTTGCTTGTTCTTTGTTACGTGTTTGGTTGCTGTACCTCATGGCTTGTGCTGTTTTTTGTAAATTAGTTTAGGGGGTTCAAATATTTCGTCGTTTATTATCCTGCCGTCAAATATTTTTAACTTGTATATCTCCATGTTCTCAAGTACATTGTATGTGAAATATTCGAGCCGTTGTTTTGATGTTAGCTGAGGTGCACCCCACTGGAATAAAAAAATTTTTACCGTGTACTTTTTCAAAAGCTGATTTAAATACCTTTCTAACAGTATACAAATCTTTGAAAACGGTTCATTAGTTTAAGCGTGATATCCAAATATAAGAAAGTAAATTAAAAAAACAACGAAAAAAAAAAAACATTTTAGTTTTCAGATATGTTGTATATTAAATTGACTTTTCTAATTTTTTTTTTAATCGCTTGGCCTTTAAAGTGTTTTCCCAGTTTGAAAAAAAAAATTTTAAAAAATGAAAATTTTTTTTTTCAGTGTAATATAGGATCTTTACATTATATGTTTTCAAAAGGTGATGTTAATACCTTTCTAACAATATACAAATTTTTGAAATCGGTTGATTAGTTTACGCGTGATATCAAAATATCAGAAAGTAACCAAGAGATGCATTTACTTAAATAAACTTAAAAAAAAGAAAAAAAACGCATTTTAGTTTTTAGATATGTTATATATATTGACCCTTCGTGAAGGGTGGACACCTTGCCGCGGTACGAGGGCTTAAGTCGATAGATAGGGATACGCTGCCCTTCTGATCATAGCGCCGCCCGGTACTACATCACGAGAGAAGCCTAGCCTCTCTGGCGCGACGACAAAGATCTTCCAACTCCCAATCCAGGGTGCCTCTCTGATACCGGGCTGCCTCCGAGAGTAACTATGGCCTTACCGCGGTATCGGGCTCTGCCGCGGCGGACGACACATTCCCTTACTCTTCCCTTGACCCTAAGCTGGCCTTGCCGGGCGAGGGGTCGTACGAACAAGGTGAATAATAATAATAAAAATAATAAAAACACTAAAACTAAAGATACGGCAACTACGTATACTGCACAACAGAGGAGGACAATGCTAGAGCAAGCGAGAACGCAACGTCGGAGGACAACCTGCACTTCAATATCAGTCAAAAGATCGACAGCGATGGCAACTACCAAATCAAGTTCCGGTAAAAACACAGTGAAGCCAACAAAGGCTGATGCTAAACCTCCTTTAAGTGCCGGTACCGAAACCAATTCCTTAACGTCTGTGGCAGCGGTATCGCTACCTGGCCCCAGAGATCCAAATGACAACTACGCGATGACCGCGATGACAACTACGGGTCGAAATTCCCCCCAAAAGACATTTCACAGTCGCTCTGAGTACTTGAAGAAATACGAGGGAGTTTCACAGGAGACGCTAACGCCGAATGCCAGGAAGACGGTAGAGATAGCTGAAGCTCTGTTACCGAACTTCCAAAGCAATTATGCACCAAAGAAGGTTAACAGAAATCCCTTCAAACGCCAGAGATCGGACGGGGATTTAAAACCTCATCCGAAGCGGCAGCAGAACACCCACGTAGTGGGTAAACTTAGCTTTGTTGTAGTAACCAAGGACGAAAGCTGGGCCATCCCTAGGGACCAGTGGCGGTACGCCCGGAACGCGATCTGTAATGCCCTCCTTGACAATATAGATAAGTCTGAGGGTGACACGGCGATGGGTTCTGATGCGGGATGGCACCAGGGCCGAACCAAAGTAGTCGATTGCGAAGATGCAAAAACTGTTGCACTATACAAGGCAGCAGCTGCAAGACTGGGTGAGATCTACCAAGGGGCAAGAATCGAGGTTGTCCACTGGAAGGACATTCCGCCTCGGCCAAGCGCAAGGGCATGGATTCCTGCCATCCCTGCTGAACCTGAGAGAATTCTCAGGATGCTGCGGATCATGAACCCGCGGTAGGGCCTGATAGGCAAGTGGTCTTCACCACGTATACCGTGGCGACGCAAAGCGCGCTGCTATTTCGGCTGCTCCGGACTCAGACATCGCAGTGCTGGAAGACGAGTCGGAGATGTCCGACTCGGAAATTATGGTATCTGGCACGTCAAATGGCGAAGGAGCAGTGAACAGCTCGGAGATGGGGACAGCCTGCTGTGATAGCAGCTAGTCCTAAGCGCACCAATATTGATACTGCCACAGTTAGTAGGGTTTCCTCCGCTCAAGGATTTGCGGTTGGGGGACTAAGGGTTTTAAACTTATCCGAGCCAGCGAGGGGGCAGGGTTAGATCCTGTATTTTGGTTAAGTCCGAGCTGAACGCCTTTCTCTTGCCCAACTATACCAATGGTGACGTTACAGCTGCCAGTTTAACAGTCGACAGTACCAGCCTGACGATGGCGTCGGTCTATATGCCCTACGACGCCGAAGAACCTTCTCCACATAGGGAGGTAAAAGACCTGGTAGAAAATATTTCCAGGGGTCATATTAATATCGGAACTGACGCTAATGCTCATCACTTCTAGTGGGGAAGCTCCGATATCAATGCTAGAGGAGAGTCGTTGTTTGACTATTTGTTAACAACTAACCTGGTAGTGTGCAACGTGGGTAACGAACCTACGTTTATTACTAAAACCCGCAAGGAAGTCATAGATCTCACTATTTGCAGCGAAGGCGCCTAGGAGTAGGTCAGAAAATGGCGTGTTCTCGATGAACATTCATTCTCCAACCACCGCACAGTGTAACTTTTGTCATTTTTAGGATGCCAAAATTAATAACAGCCAAACCAAAGGAGCAATTCATTTGAAATTTTGTAGTGTGGCTTCAGATACCTAAGTCTGATTCTAGATAAAAAATGGGCGTGATCCGCCCACTTTTTCTCCTTGCCCCCATATAAGGTGAAATTTCACATAATCACATTTTCTAATTTAAAAGTATTTTCCAGTGCCAATATAAATAAAAGTTGTTTAGATTTCTTAACGTTACCTTAGAGGCTTTTAATTTATATTTAAAAAATTCTATTTTCAAAGTCAAACACAACATAGGTATATATATTTGTACTTATAAATAAAAACCCTGCAGTCAAATTCCGAACTACTCAGCAAACATACTAGTTCATTGACTAACCATTTTGTGGCATATGCCTACCAGTTCGTTGTTGATTAGTTTTAAAAGCAGTCAATGCCAAACTACTCAGCGAAAATTCTAGTTCATTGACTATACATTTTGTGGCGTATGCATACTAGTTCATTGCTGATTAGCGTTAAACCAGTCAATGCCAAACTACTCAGCAAACAATATAGTTTATTGACTATACATTTTATGGTGTATTTATACTAGTTCATTGCTGATTAGCTTCAAACCAGTCAAGGCCAAACTACTCAGCAAACAATATAGTTCAATGACTATACATTTTGTGGTGTATTCATACTAGTTCACTTCTGATCACCTTTAAACCAGTCAATGTCGAACTACTCAGCAAACAATATAGGTCAATGACGATACATTTTGTGGTGTATTCATACTAGTTCATTTCTGATCACCTTTAAACCAGTCAATGTCCAACTACTCAGCAAAGAATATAGTTCATTGACTATACATTTTGGGGTGTATTTATACTAGTTCATTGCTGATTAGCTTCAAACCGGTCAAGGCCAAACTACTCAGCAAACAATATAGTTCATTGACTATGCATTTTGTGGCATATGGATACCAGTTCATTGTTGATTAGCTTTAAACCATTCAATGCCAAACTACTTAGCGAAAATTCTAGTTCATTGACTATGCATTTTGTGGTGTATTCATACTAGTTCATTTCTGATTTCCTTTAAGCCAGACATTGCCAAACTACTCGGCAAACAATGTAGTTCATTGGCTGTACATTTTGTGGTGTATTCATACTAGTTCATTTCTGATTAGCTTTAAACCGTTCAATGCCAAACTACTCAGCAACATTATAGTTCTACGCCTAAAAATTTTGTGGTGTATTCATACTAGTTAATTTCTGACTACCTTCAAACTAATCAATTCCAAACTACTCAGCAGACACCTAGCTCGTTTACTATACATTTTATGGATGTTTTTATACTAGTTCTTTGCTGATTACCCTTAAACCAATCAATGCCAATCTAATCAGAAAACATACTAGTATACAACTATAATTTGCTGGGCGAAATAATACTAGTCAGAAAAATCCTGGTTCGTACTAGTATGCAAGTATGTATGAAACTCGGGTTGAAATCATACTACACCTTTTTCAGTTTATATTCAGAAAGTTTTCTGAATATCAATTGTAATTTTCTGAATGTCAATTGTATTTTTCTGAAAATCAAATGGAAATTCTGTAACTGCATTCAGATCTTTTATGATCCCTCTAGATCTTTTATGATCCCATTTTGGCCAGGTTTGTTTGGATGTCCGGCACCCTGGGGATTGTTGCTACTTTTCGTTGGCTTGACGGAGTGTGTACTCCAAGCCAACGAAAGGTGGCAACAATCCCCAAGTTGCCGGACATCCAAACAAACCTGGCCGAAATGGGATCATAAAAGATCTAGAGGCATTCACGCCCTAAGAAGGAGAGAAATCTTAATATTAATAGGTGTTCTAACTGGGCACTGCCTTATTGGTAGGCACGCAGAAGGGGTGCCCTATCGACGATGCTGTAGGAGCTGCAAAGATGATGAGGAAGAGGAAACGGTGAAGCACCTCATCTGCAACTGCCCGGCCTTAAGCGGCGCGGGAACGCGCTTTTTGGGAGTTCCCTTCCTGGATAGTCTAAACCAGACCGCTGGGATTTTCCAAATGGCCGGGTCCCGGGACTGAATTTCCTAGTGCTGGTGGTATCACAACGGGCTTTTCAAAACTGGCCTAAGTGTGCCTCTGCGGCAGCCACTAACCTAACCTAACCTAACTGCATTCAACTGTTTGAACAGTCACAGATTTTTAAATTAAAAAAAAACTAGGTCCCGCCAACTCATAGGGAAAAAATCAAAGCAGCACACTATAAGTTGGAAGAGAAGTTCGGCAAAAGTCTCGTTAGAGGTTATGACAACCTGTTGGTATATAACCGCCATTTTTTTACGTTGCGGCATAAACTTGAGTATATTGACAACAACAATATAAATTAACTCTACCAATGCTCCTTTAACTCGAGTGTATGGCCCAGCATGAAAGCAGTCTTACTTTGACTCTTCTTGATGTAAAAATAAGACTTAATTTTATCTATATATCATATGTGGGTCCGGAACTCCGCAGTGGACGACTAACTTAACCTTAATTTACCTTACCTAAAAATACAACCCCAAAGCCCCAATTACATAAAACTTTGACAAATGCGCGCCTCGTTTTTGAGCATTTGCAAAAATTTCGCTTCGCTTTACGTTTAAAAAACTTTGTATGAAAGTGGATCCTACAAAGTTGAATGCAATTGGGCCTTCACCTATATAATCAAACTTGACGAACGCGGAATTTGAAAGGAGCCATTGCAAGTAGAATTCAATAATTAAATTAAAAATACAATAAACAACATAATTTAAAAAATATAGAAAAAAAAACTTGTGTTAACTTTACCGAGAATCGAACTCAGAGCCTTTAGCTCATTTTTGGCTGTGTATGAACTAGTATATCAACTGGTATAATGCTGATGCAGAGGCTGACTAGTATACCAATTGGTATGGTGCTGATGCAGAAGAGGACAATTGCTTTTCTTTTTCTCTTGTAACTGCTTCTTTTTTACCTTGTAATTCACAGATGCTTTTTCGTGTTTGAGTAAATACCAATAGTCGCTGCTTTCTAAAGAATAAACTGGTATATTGCTGATGTAGAGGCTGACTATGATACTGGTGCATAGACCGACTAGTATACCAACTGGAATGAATGTCAAATTCGTGGACTAGTATGACAAGTGGTACGATCTGAATGGGCATAATGATTAGTATGTCCTGCCGCATAGACTGAGCAGTATGTCAACCGGTATGATTCTGATGTATATATGAACTAGTATGTCAACTGGTAAGATTCTGATGCATATATGAACTAGTATGTCAAATGGTATATTTCTGATGCAAATTTGAACTAGTATGTCAACTGATATGATTATGATGCATAAATGAACTGATATGTCAACTGGTATGATTCTGATGCATAAATGAACTACTATATCAACTGGTATGATTCTGACGCATATATGAACTAGTATGACAACTGGTATGATTCCGATGATTTTTTTAACTAGTCTGTTAATTGGTATGATTCTGATGCATTAATGAACTAGTCTGTCAACTGGTATGATTCTGATGCATATATGAACTAGTCTTTCAACTGGTATGATTCTGATGTATATATGAACTAGTCTGCCAACTGGTATGATTCTGATGTATATATGAACTATTCTTTCAACTGGTACGATCCTGACGTATATACGAACTAGTATCTTAAATGGTATGATACTGATGTGTATAATAACAAGTATATCAACTGGTATATTCCTGATGCAGAGGCTGACTAGTCAGCCAATTGGTATGGTGCTGATGCAGAGAAGGACATCGCCGTGTTAAAAATACCAGTTGCTAATATGGAAAAATTACAGAACTCGAACTAGTTGAAGCCGCCTAGCTGACTGGTATTTGATTAGTATAAAACTAGTTAAGTTGACTGCAGGGAAGTTATACTATAACTGGTATAAATTTAGTCGGAGTCAATATCATCGACATGCTCTGGCTCAGATAATAAACCAATAACTTCACTCGTCAATACTCGCCGCTTTGACCCAGGGGTTTTCCGCAAACTGTTTATAACCGGGTCTGACGATATCAGCAATCTGTGCAGCAAATCCAAGTTACTACAAATCCTTGACTTTTTTCTGGTGAAAAGTTCACGATAGTTTCGTGCATCTTTGTTTCTGGACTCTTGAGCTTCTTCCGAAGGTTGACCAATAGGAAGAATAGCAGACACGATTATACTGGTTCCATGAAACAGAATTTTATGTACGCTCACTGGCATATTGAACCAAGCATATTCCGATAAATATAGTTCCCTTGTCTCGGTCACATAGTGGTCAAAAGCTTCAGAATTTATTTGAAACCCATATCCTATGCATGAAAGTATTGTATGAAACCTTCTCAAAAGATTAATGTTTATGCCGGTTATGTCTGATGTTATTTCAGGATCTCCAAAGAATCTTCTCGCAGTGTTGCCATCATTTGTGTTGCCGGTTTTTTGCTTTGGCATATCAATCAAAAGGCCAACTTCTTTCCTGAATCTGTTTTGGATATGTTCTTTCTTCTTGTTCATCTTTTCCTTATTTTCTTCGCCCCGCACACACCAGGTCTTCATTTCCATTCGATAAGCGATGTGTAGCATACATTCCATGCATCGTATCCAAGAATGTAAAGGGGAAATTCCGAAAGCGAGCATGCTTTCGTCAACATTTCGCTCTGACAGGGCTCGCATATTGCTCATATCTTTTGGAGAAGCCCCACATATGTAGCACTTTTGCGATGATGTATATGCCGACAGAGCGTTGCAAACTTTGCCATCAATCATGCACAACACAAACGTTGATTTCACTAGTAAGTTCAGGTTATCTGTTTGAATTGTTGTAGGACGAAGACTGGAAATTTGGTCTTTGACAGACTGCACCTCCTTTGAAATGACATCTCGTGTTTCTTTTGTAAAAACAAATTTTATCGGTCGGCAGTATCTCGTGGAAGATGGAGCAGGATTACTCCAAACTATAACCTTTCGTTCGTCAACCATTGTATACAATTGAAGGAGTACTAGTGAAATGAAAAACATACTAGTGTCCGATTGGTTTTCCTCCGAAAATTGTTGTTTGTAACAGCTTTGCTCAGCTCCATCACATCCCCATTTTATAATTGCATTTAGTTCTTTAACTTCAGGAATAGAAAGCAATACCTCTTTTTGTGCAAGACACAATCTTCTTATGCTGTAATCAGTTAGGGATTGCAATTCAATTTCTGCATAGGTTTCCGTTACGGTTATTTTTTCAGGATAGCATAAATCCTTTGATTCTTTTAAACAGTTATATGAAGGATATATTTTTCTGTTAACTTCTGAAGTGTGCTGTCGGATCAGGGAGTATTCATGTGTTGAAAGATTTGAGTCAACTATCATCGCGATTGCTTGATTTGGTGACAAACTTTTCTTATTTTGTTCCGATATTCGGGACTTCTTGATTGCAGTGCCTCTTGATGGTGATGCTGTGGACAACTCCTCAATTATTTTTGCTGAATTTCTTTTCCCTGATAATCGTAATTTCATTCCCGCTGCCAGTAACAGTTGATCATTATCGAAATTGTTCATTAGTTCCTTAGCTTTTCGTTTTCTGTGCGCATAGATGACTCGGAGAAGTTTTTAGTTGGCCTTCCTCGATTAGGAATATCACGAGAAGTACATGGCTGAACATCAAGCAAATAATAAGTGAAATCCATATTTTCTGATAACCATTCAGAGTTTTGCTTAATAAATCTACTTGTAGATCGAAGACAACGTTCCCATCTCTTACGAATATTATAAGTTAGCTGGATGATGTATTTTTCTAATTTTGAATGATCCACATCTCTTCCAATTATACTCAAAATATGGTTTAGTATGGCTTTGTTCTTTTCTCCATTTTCGCTTTTTAGCCAAACTTCAAAGAGTGCATTTCGTGAAATAGCCATAACTAGTTGATGATATAGGAAAACTTGGTACAGTGCAGTTGGGTTTACTTCAATGCAGTCCGTCTTTGGTATGATTCATTTTTAGCTATGTTCTCTATTTATATAGTCTTAGCCCAAGCATAGAATATGAAACTGGGTTTTTACTGGAAAATAATACCTGCTAATGCTTAACAAAACTATACTTACCCATTTCTTTGTTTCAACGATCTACCTAAGATCTCAAACTCCGAGCGAGCTTTAGGTACGCGTTTATATGATGTATATATACATATGTATATTCCCGAAGCACTAAATTGCTTAGAAGTATCACCCATAATAGACGACCTGCAGGTAGGCGTGCATACATAACTTAAGTTGATGGGATAAGTACACAACTCGTTAACTATGGGAAAACTGTTGGAAAACCCATATGACAAACAATGAAGGGTATTCAGTGCACAAGGTTCCTTTTTCTGTGTTTTACCATTTCAGGTATAACTGGGATGTAGTGTTGTAGACTCGAATTGAGGACATTTCATTGCTAGGTCACTGTGCATTCATTCGTGAGCGCGGGCATAGAGGCCTTAAGTAGGCGATTACAAAGGAAAACCGCAAAATTTCGCAATGGTTTTTTTTTTATCTGAAACTGTATGAAATTCCCTTTAATGTGTATGTATTCGTTCAATCAAATTGGGCCAAATCATGTAAGTTTTATTCTATTGAAAACGAACATTTTTTTAAACTTAGTTAGTGGCTTTTTAGTGGCTGTATAAACAAAAAAAAAATATTTAAAAAAATGCCTACGTGCCTAAAACTTACCAATGCTGTTATAAATTACCCTAGTATAACAAATCAAATAGTATCAAGTCAAAACAGCTATCCAAAAATCCGCCACGTGGCCACAAATTTAGTCAAAAATTTTGGTCCGTGAAATGATTTTTACACTGGTTTCAGTTATCCAAGTTTCATAATGCTTATCATGGTGATCGTGGGGGTTTTACTTTACTTTGTGTACATTTTTTTAACAGTTGGTTATTTATCTGTTGCATCCCAAAAAGTTTTTGAGATTGGAGAACATTGTTTTTTGGACTTTTGGCATCCTAAAAGTGAAAAAAGTTACACTGTGCACCGGTACATAGAACCAGTTTTAGACTTTTCTGTTGAGCAGCCGGTTATGAAACGCAACCCACGTAACACAAGCCCCCTCATCAGTAGTGGAGCTGAAGGATCTTGTGTATATGTCGTTATACATCGGCGCTCTCAAATGCCCTAGAAAAGTCTTGTCCAATGCCAAAACCACGCGGTAAACATAGGCCGCATTGGTGGTCCTACGACCTGGGCTCGCTCCCCAAATCATGTAGGACACAATTTAATAAGGCCATGAGCCTTGGCACGGAGACTCAATGGCTCGAATATAAAGTTAAACTCAGGGCCTACAAAAAAGCTCTGAGGCAGGCGAAGAGAGTATCGTGGAGAAATTTCTGCACTGGGGTCGAAAATGTCGACGATACAGCGAGACTTAGACGAGTGCTCTCAAAAACTCAAACAGCCACAAGCTATTTGCGCAAACCTGACGGATCCTGGACCAGCACGGAGAGGGAAACCCTAGAGCTGCTCTTGAATACGCATTTCCCAGGGAACTTGAATAAGGAACCTTTAGCACTTACAACAACCCTGCTTGTAAACATACCCATCACGGAGGAAAAGGTTAGGTGCGTTAAGCTTCAAACCGTTAAAGGCTACCGGGCCAGACGTGATTATTCCCGCACAACTCATAAACACGTTGGAGACATCAGCCAAATGGCTGGTATTTCTCTATACAGCCTCCCTCCAAAAGTCTCGTTAGAGGTTATGACAACCTGTTGGTATATAACCGCCATTTTTTTACGTTGCGGCATAAACTTGAGTATATTGACAACAACAATATAAATTAACTCTACCAATGCTCCTTTAACTCGAGTGTATGGCCCAGCATGAAAGCAGTCTTACTTTGACTCTTCTTGATGTAAAAATAAGACTTAATTTTATCTATATATCATATGTGGGTCCGGAACTCCGCAGTGGACGACTAACTTAACCTTAATTTACCTTACCTAAAAATACAACCCCAAAGCCCCAATTACATAAAACTTTGACAAATGCGCGCCTCGTTTTTGAGCATTTGCAAAAATTTCGCTTCGCTTTACGTTTAAAAAACTTTGTATGAAAGTGGATCCTACAAAGTTGAATGCAATTGGGCCTTCACCTATATAATCAAACTTGACGAACGCGGAATTTGAAAGGAGCCATTGCAAGTAGAATTCAATAATTAAATTAAAAATACAATAAACAACATAATTTAAAAAATATAGAAAAAAAAACTTGTGTTAACTTTACCGAGAATCGAACTCAGAGCCTTTAGCTCATTTTTGGCTGTGTATGAACTAGTATATCAACTGGTATAATGCTGATGCAGAGGCTGACTAGTATACCAATTGGTATGGTGCTGATGCAGAAGAGGACAATTGCTTTTCTTTTTCTCTTGTAACTGCTTCTTTTTTACCTTGTAATTCACAGATGCTTTTTCGTGTTTGAGTAAATACCAATAGTCGCTGCTTTCTAAAGAATAAACTGGTATATTGCTGATGTAGAGGCTGACTATGATACTGGTGCATAGACCGACTAGTATACCAACTGGAATGAATGTCAAATTCGTGGACTAGTATGACAAGTGGTACGATCTGAATGGGCATAATGATTAGTATGTCCTGCCGCATAGACTGAGCAGTATGTCAACCGGTATGATTCTGATGTATATATGAACTAGTATGTCAACTGGTAAGATTCTGATGCATATATGAACTAGTATGTCAAATGGTATATTTCTGATGCAAATTTGAACTAGTATGTCAACTGATATGATTATGATGCATAAATGAACTGATATGTCAACTGGTATGATTCTGATGCATAAATGAACTACTATATCAACTGGTATGATTCTGACGCATATATGAACTAGTATGACAACTGGTATGATTCCGATGATTTTTTTAACTAGTCTGTTAATTGGTATGATTCTGATGCATTAATGAACTAGTCTGTCAACTGGTATGATTCTGATGCATATATGAACTAGTCTTTCAACTGGTATGATTCTGATGTATATATGAACTAGTCTGCCAACTGGTATGATTCTGATGTATATATGAACTATTCTTTCAACTGGTACGATCCTGACGTATATACGAACTAGTATCTTAAATGGTATGATACTGATGTGTATAATAACAAGTATATCAACTGGTATATTCCTGATGCAGAGGCTGACTAGTCAGCCAATTGGTATGGTGCTGATGCAGAGAAGGACATCGCCGTGTTAAAAATACCAGTTGCTAATATGGAAAAATTACAGAACTCGAACTAGTTGAAGCCGCCTAGCTGACTGGTATTTGATTAGTATAAAACTAGTTAAGTTGACTGCAGGGAAGTTATACTATAACTGGTATAAATTTAGTCGGAGTCAATATCATCGACATGCTCTGGCTCAGATAATAAACCAATAACTTCACTCGTCAATACTCGCCGCTTTGACCCAGGGGTTTTCCGCAAACTGTTTATAACCGGGTCTGACGATATCAGCAATCTGTGCAGCAAATCCAAGTTACTACAAATCCTTGACTTTTTTCTGGTGAAAAGTTCACGATAGTTTCGTGCATCTTTGTTTCTGGACTCTTGAGCTTCTTCCGAAGGTTGACCAATAGGAAGAATAGCAGACACGATTATACTGGTTCCATGAAACAGAATTTTATGTACGCTCACTGGCATATTGAACCAAGCATATTCCGATAAATATAGTTCCCTTGTCTCGGTCACATAGTGGTCAAAAGCTTCAGAATTTATTTGAAACCCATATCCTATGCATGAAAGTATTGTATGAAACCTTCTCAAAAGATTAATGTTTATGCCGGTTATGTCTGATGTTATTTCAGGATCTCCAAAGAATCTTCTCGCAGTGTTGCCATCATTTGTGTTGCCGGTTTTTTGCTTTGGCATATCAATCAAAAGGCCAACTTCTTTCCTGAATCTGTTTTGGATATGTTCTTTCTTCTTGTTCATCTTTTCCTTATTTTCTTCGCCCCGCACACACCAGGTCTTCATTTCCATTCGATAAGCGATGTGTAGCATACATTCCATGCATCGTATCCAAGAATGTAAAGGGGAAATTCCGAAAGCGAGCATGCTTTCGTCAACATTTCGCTCTGACAGGGCTCGCATATTGCTCATATCTTTTGGAGAAGCCCCACATATGTAGCACTTTTGCGATGATGTATATGCCGACAGAGCGTTGCAAACTTTGCCATCAATCATGCACAACACAAACGTTGATTTCACTAGTAAGTTCAGGTTATCTGTTTGAATTGTTGTAGGACGAAGACTGGAAATTTGGTCTTTGACAGACTGCACCTCCTTTGAAATGACATCTCGTGTTTCTTTTGTAAAAACAAATTTTATCGGTCGGAAGATGGAGCAGGATTACTCCAAACTATAACCTTTCGTTCGTCAACCATTGTATACAATTGAAGGAGTACTAGTGAAATGAAAAACATACTAGTGTCCGATTGGTTTTCCTCCGAAAATTGTTGTTTGTAACAGCTTTGCTCAGCTCCATCACATCCCCATTTTATAATTGCATTTAGTTCTTTAACTTCAGGAATAGAAAGCAATACCTCTTTTTGTGCAAGACACAATCTTCTTATGCTGTAATCAGTTAGGGATTGCAATTCAATTTCTGCATAGGTTTCCGTTACGGTTATTTTTTCAGGATAGCATAAATCCTTTGATTCTTTTAAACAGTTATATGAAGGATATATTTTTCTGTTAACTTCTGAAGTGTGCTGTCGGATCAGGGAGTATTCATGTGTTGAAAGATTTGAGTCAACTATCATCGCGATTGCTTGATTTGGTGACAAACTTTTCTTATTTTGTTCCGATATTCGGGACTTCTTGATTGCAGTGCCTCTTGATGGTGATGCTGTGGACAACTCCTCAATTATTTTTGCTGAATTTCTTTTCCCTGATAATCGTAATTTCATTCCCGCTGCCAGTAACAGTTGATCATTATCGAAATTGTTCATTAGTTCCTTAGCTTTTCGTTTTCTGTGCGCATAGATGACTCGGAGAAGTTTTTAGTTGGCCTTCCTCGATTAGGAATATCACGAGAAGTACATGGCTGAACATCAAGCAAATAATAAGTGAAATCCATATTTTCTGATAACCATTCAGAGTTTTGCTTAATAAATCTACTTGTAGATCGAAGACAACGTTCCCATCTCTTACGAATATTATAAGTTAGCTGGATGATGTATTTTTCTAATTTTGAATGATCCACATCTCTTCCAATTATACTCAAAATATGGTTTAGTATGGCTTTGTTCTTTTCTCCATTTTCGCTTTTTAGCCAAACTTCAAAGAGTGCATTTCGTGAAATAGCCATAACTAGTTGATGATATAGGAAAACTTGGTACAGTGCAGTTGGGTTTACTTCAATGCAGTCCGTCTTTGGTATGATTCATTTTTAGCTATGTTCTCTATTTATATAGTCTTAGCCCAAGCATAGAATATGAAACTGGGTTTTTACTGGAAAATAATACCTGCTAATGCTTAACAAAACTATACTTACCCATTTCTTTGTTTCAACGATCTACCTAAGATCTCAAACTCCGAGCGAGCTTTAGGTACGCGTTTATATGATGTATATATACATATGTATATTCCCGAAGCACTAAATTGCTTAGAAGTATCACCCATAATAGACGACCTGCAGGTAGGCGTGCATACATAACTTAAGTTGATGGGATAAGTACACAACTCGTTAACTATGGGAAAACTGTTGGAAAACCCATATGACAAACAATGAAGGGTATTCAGTGCACAAGGTTCCTTTTTCTGTGTTTTACCATTTCAGGTATAACTGGGATGTAGTGTTGTAGACTCGAATTGAGGACATTTCATTGCTAGGTCACTGTGCATTCATTCGTGAGCGCGGGCATAGAGGCCTTAAGTAGGCGATTACAAAGGAAAACCGCAAAATTTCGCAATGGTTTTTTTTTTATCTGAAACTGTATGAAATTCCCTTTAATGTGTATGTATTCGTTCAATCAAATTGGGCCAAATCATGTAAGTTTTATTCTATTGAAAACGAACATTTTTTTAAACTTAGTTAGTGGCTTTTTAGTGGCTGTATAAACAAAAAAAAAAATATTTAAAAAAATGCCTACGTGCCTAAAACTTACCAATGCTGTTATAAATTACCCTAGTATAACAAATCAAATAGTATCAAGTCAAAACAGCTATCCAAAAATCCGCCACGTGGCCACAAATTTAGTCAAAAATTTTGGTCCGTGAAATGATTTTTACACTGGTTTCAGTTATCCAAGTTTCATAATGCTTATCATGGTGATCGTGGGGGTTTTACTTTACTTTGTGTACATTTTTTTAACAGTTGGTTATTTATCTGTTGCATCCCAAAAAGTTTTTGAGATTGGAGAACATTGTTTTTTGGACTTTTGGCATCCTAAAAGTGAAAAAAGTTACACTGTGCACCGGTACATAGAACCAGTTTTAGACTTTTCTGTTGAGCAGCCGGTTATGAAACGCAACCCACGTAACACAAGCCCCCTCATCAGTAGTGGAGCTGAAGGATCTTGTGTATATGTCGTTATACATCGGCGCTCTCAAATGCCCTAGAAAAGTCTTGTCCAATGCCAAAACCACGCGGTAAACATAGGCCGCATTGGTGGTCCTACGACCTGGGCTCGCTCCCCAAATCATGTAGGACACAATTTAATAAGGCCATGAGCCTTGGCACGGAGACTCAATGGCTCGAATATAAAGTTAAACTCAGGGCCTACAAAAAAGCTCTGAGGCAGGCGAAGAGAGTATCGTGGAGAAATTTCTGCACTGGGGTCGAAAATGTCGACGATACAGCGAGACTTAGACGAGTGCTCTCAAAAACTCAAACAGCCACAAGCTATTTGCGCAAACCTGACGGATCCTGGACCAGCACGGAGAGGGAAACCCTAGAGCTGCTCTTGAATACGCATTTCCCAGGGAACTTGAATAAGGAACCTTTAGCACTTACAACAACCCTGCTTGTAAACATACCCATCACGGAGGAAAAGGTTAGGTGCGTTAAGCTTCAAACCGTTAAAGGCTACCGGGCCAGACGTGATTATTCCCGCACAACTCATAAACACGTTGGAGACATCAGCCAAATGGCTGGTATTTCTCTATACAGCCTCCCTGGCTCTTAGCTACATTCCGTGGAGAAGTGTCACGGTAGTGTTTATTCCTAAGGCGGGGAAGGAGTCCCATTACGAGCCCAAGGAAATTCACAAGTAGAAATAAAATAAAAAAAATTTATTTGGGATCATCTAGTAAACTTGAATAACATCTTATTAGTAGCTGACACCTAACTTATGAGCTGGGATAGTAAAGAAAAATGTTTATTCTATCATATTCAGTCTTCAAAAGACGCATTTACTTTTCGACTTATGGACCTCGCAAAATTGGCAAAAAGTCGATTTTCGTCAAAAGTTGTGCAACAAAATCTGCTCGTGCTGGTCTGCTATGAATCGACGATAGTAAAACGCTATTGTATGATGAAGAGAAAGGTTAAGGCTTTCAGAATCATGTACTTTTATTCAAATATTGTTTCTAATTGCAGAGTTACTGAGGCCCAAAAAATAGGTCATTTGAGCTTTAAACGCGGATTGTGAGAGAACTAAGTTAATATATAAATTCTAAGAATAAGTAAAGATTCTACGGAGGATCCTCTAAAAACCCTCATACTCAGAAAATTGGTTTGGTTCATTAATTTAAGTGCATGAACAGAATACTGCTTTTGTCTCTTTTTTTGACCATTTCGACTCAAAAACTGCATATTACGACTTTTTTCAAGGTCTGAAACCGATTAAAATAACGTTCGGGTTACGGTTTCGGTTTTGCAACGTGTTTCGGTTTCGGTTCCGGTTTCGTTCTTCAACATTTATTTCGGTTTCGGTTACCAAATAAAAACACAAACAAAATAAATTTTACTACTAAAATAGTCAAGTACCTATGTAGCTTCGAAATAGATCTGAATTTTCATAACTTTTTCCTGCTGCCATGATGGGATTTCTCTAATATAATAATAAATTTTATTAACGCTATGCATGGATGAAATTTCTGCAAAACAAATTCCTAGAATTAACTCTACTTTTTTATTAGAAAAATATTAAATGAAATGTATAAATCGCCAAAAACATTAATATGAGTGGTGCTTTCTGAGTCAAGCCTGAACATTTCGTTTTCGTATCTCGTAAATTTTTTTCGGTCGCTTCATTCAACTATAATCAAATTTCCTCTTTCAGAATTTTTATACTAAGGTTAAAACGCGTATTTTGTAACCTTGCTCGACAATCCTCCCTGAAAGTTTTCAGAGTACCTGTTTGTGCCCACTTAAAGAAGTGATACATTAAAAAAATTCAAAACGTTTGGAACCGGTTCCGGCTTTTGAAACGGTTTCGGTTTCGTTCTTTTCCAGATCAAAATAACGGTTACGGTTTCGGTTTCGGTTTTGAAAAATGAATCGGTTTTAATCGGTTACGGTTACGGTTTCGGTTTCAGTCCTTGCTTTTTTTACAAAAAAAAAACCGAGACACCTTAGGAAAAAACTTCGTAAAAAATCAACGATATGTCGTAGGTACTTAAAACTTGCACTTTGTTAGACTAAAATTAAATGATCTATAAAACTGCATACTCGAAAAATTTCTTCTTTTTATTTTTAAATGTCTTTAATAGCTCGGGGCGTAGGAGCAACAAAAAATGCACTTTCAATTGCATTTCGCAAGTGTCAGTGGCAAGATATTTTAAAAGTAAAACATGTACAAGAAATTAAGTTTTCCGAAGCACTTCAAAAAAACGCAGTTATTTCGCGGTTTTCTCAAAAACGGCTCGCTACATGATTTTAATTTTTGGGTGAATCATGTTTATTAAGCGTATATTATCATAAAGTAAAGCCAGAAGTTTTGACCTCGGACTTTGAAGTTAAAGTCGATTCAGGCGGGCCGTGTCTAGCTATCAGCATGCATACACCAAAGGGAAATCTACAGAGACTGCGCTTCACAGCCTAGTTCCTGTTATCGAAAGCGGGAAGATAGTGGCATATGCAGACGATTTGGCTATTGTATATAGGGGCAAATTCCCACACTTGATGCAAGTAGCACTGCGAGAGGTTTCCTCATGGTGCTCGCACTGGCGGACTGAGCATCAACCCGGCAAAAGTACAACTGGTCCTTTTCACAAACCGCTATAAGATACCACCGTTAATACTACCCAAACCGTTAATACTGACACAGCCAAGTTCCTAGGCACAGTTCTGGATAGGAAAGAATGTTCTTCAACGCCAAAAGAAAGCGTGTATTGCACTCTACACGTGCAAAAGAGCCATTGAAAAAAGATGGAGGCTCAGCCCCAAAATATGCATATGGAGTTGTGGTATGGTGGCCTGCGCTGAACAAGGCAACAAACCTTTATCTGTTAGGTAAAGTACACAGATCTTGCATGATCTGTATAAGCGGTGCGCTAAGAACAATGCCCAACGAAGCACTCCAGGCCATTCTTGGCATTTTGCCACTCGATCTGGAAGGGCACCGGGTAGCAGCAGCATCGGCTCTGCGTCTAAGGGAAACGTCCGGCTGGGGCGCAAGCACTACTGGACACGCCAGTTTTTTTGGGAACCTACAGCTTTCTTCCGCTGAGCACAGATCGTTGTGCGACCACAACAGTCGGAGATAGCGGTTTTTAAATAAACATTCCCAGCAGAGAAGAATAGGAGAGGACGGATCGGAGCCCCGCCACTCATGGCGGCACTTCCATTTATACCGATGGCGCGAAGTTGGACGGCAGAGTTGGAGGAGGGGTTTATTCAAAGGATCTGGACCTTGAGCTCTCCTTCAAACTACCTGATCACTGCAGTGTCTTCTGAGTTCAGATAATTTTTCAAAGAAACTTACTGTTTTCGAGAAAAATCTTTAGAATCTCAAATTTTGACCCCGAATTTTTTTTTTGCACACATGGGATCGACGGCGAATTTTGAAGTCTTCTTTTGTTATTTCAAATATCTAATTTGACGGACTATAAATTGGGCAAAGAAGCAGAAGGAAGGTATCCATTTCCCGACTTTTTTCCATAAATCCGTGGGCCTATCTGTCATAACGTCCATAAAAGAAAAACTAGTCGGCTTATTTTCTGTTACTTCGGAGTGGTGTTACCAGAATTTTTTCAGCAATCCGGCTAGATCGATAAAAAAGAACGGCTAAAAAAAAATTATTTCGGCAAAAAAAATTATAATTTTGGCCTGAAAAACGGCTAGAAATTTTTAATCAACTTTTCACTCGTTTTATTCGCTTTTTTCATTAAAACGTATATTATAAATATTTTATAATATAAAGAAGCGTTTTCTCATCAGCCTTAAATATTAAAGTTCACGCTAAACAAAAATTGTGTATGAAAAAATTAAGATACATTTTAAAGTTTACTTCAGAAAACGGTTCCAATTTCATATCAATAAGAAAGTTTCGTATACAGATGCTTTGCATCCGAAAGTACAGAGCTATAATAAACATAAATAAAGCTTACATTTATATTTGTTATATCCAGGCGCGTATTCAGGGACACCCCGAAATGCGCAAGTTTATGCAATTTATTTGTATTGAAATTTGGTGAAATAAGCCTTTTTTCTTTAAATTATAAGACATGTAATTGACAGGCTAAGAAGGAACATGGAAACAGTTTTCTGAAGTATTTTTTCCGTTCTTTTCGAATATAACTAAAAAAAAAAAATATTAAAAAAAATTTATTAAAAATTTTATTAAAAAAGAATTTTATAAATTTTTTTTCAATTACGTAAAGCGACACCCCGAAATGCGCAAGTTTATGCAATTTTTTTGTATGTGACAGTAACAAATAAAATTTGGAATATGAGTCCCAAACTGAAGGGATAATATTATTTGATTTCCGGACAAATTAGACATTTGAAATAACAAAAATTGCGACAAAGCCAAACTTAGGTAAAGAAAGAAAACTTCAAAAGTCCCCATTAATATCATGTGTGGTAAAAAAGTTATTTTGGGGTAACATTTAGGGTTTTACGAATTCACTATAAAAATCGTCCTAGCATTTTTCTAAATTAAGCTGTCCTGGCAGACGTTGTATCTCCATCCCGATCCCTATCGCTGTCTACATGTGGGGTAAAATTCCTCAAGCGGACCACCTAAAAATTCCATTTCATTGAAATTTGGTGAAATAAGCCTTTTTTCTTTAAATTATAAGACATGTAATTGACAGGCTAAGAAGGAACATGGAAACAGTTTTCTAAAGTATTTTTTCCGTTCTTTTCGAATATAACTAAAAAAAAAAAATAAAAAAAAATTTAGTAAAAATTTTATTAAAAAAGAATTTTATCAATTTTTTTTCAATTACGTAAAGCTTAATCCTTTTCCTTTAAAATAATTTTTTTTTGTAATGGATCTCGAAAATTTTTTAATGTTCTTTCAATAGACAATTTAATTATTTTTTTTTTGGTTTTCTCTAGGCACTAGTAACAAAATTAAACTTTAGCTAAGTCATTTCCATTTTCCAGTCAAAATGGTTATTACGAAACAAAATTGGATACACCCCGAAAATATTTTCTGGATACGCGCCCGACTATATCTATTACATAGATGTGACTTATATAAAAGGGACAGTGAGCAAAATTTTAAGCAGAGCTCACTGCTTTGAAAATAATTGACTTAATGAAAAGTCGCAATAAAATAAGGCATCAGGTAACGAATATACTTGAAATAACATATACTTTCATGATATAAAATGAAAGAAAAAAAAAATAATGTGAGAAAATAACAATATTTCTATATCACAATTTTCTATATCTTACTCTGAGCTATCATAAATGTTAAATGTGTTAAACTAAGTTTAATTCAAAAAAAATTGTTTACTACATTGGCAAAAAACGGCTAAAAAAAAATAAGAAAACGGCTAAAAAACGGCTAGCGACTAGATTCAAATTTTTCCGGCTAAATTACACAAAAAACCGCTAGATCTAGCCGGAAAACGGCTAAAATGGCAACACTGCTTCGGTGGTAATGTCAGTGACAAATTTTATATAACGTCAGTGTCTGTACATAATTAACTATACATAGGTTATGTTCAAGTGGCTGCCACAGAGGCACACCTAGGCCAGTATTAAAAGGCCCGTTGTGATACCACCAACACTAGGAAAGTCAGTTCCGGGACCCTGCCATATGGAAAATCCCGGTATTAACGGAATTCTCCACATAGCAGAATCCCGGGACTGACTTTCCTATACCGACACCGTTACTCCTCCTCGAACCATTTAGATGACTTGATGAAGACCATCAGGTCATTTATGTCCAGCTCCGTGACCTGGCGTAGGCTGACCAGGAAGGGAACTCCCAAAAAGCGCATTCTCGCGCCACTTAAAGCCGTGCAGTTGCAGATGAGGTGCTCCACCGTTTCCTCCTCCTCATCATCCTTACAACTCCTACAGCATCGTCGGTAGGGCACACCAAGTCTTTTTACGTGCCTACCAATGAGGCAGTGCCCAGTTAATACGCCTATTAATATGGAGATTTCTCTTCTCCTTAGGACATAAATTTGTCTTGATCTTTTATGATCCCATTTCGGCCAGGTTTCTTTGGATATCCGGCATCCTGGAGATTGCAGCCATCTTTCGTTGGCTTGGCGAAGTGTGCACTAAGCGCTCTTTATCGCGAAGAACCTGCTTGGTCGTGCCCTGCCTCGCAAGTTCGTCTGCCCTACAATTTCCCTCAATGTCCCTATGCCCCGGGACCCATGTGAGGTTAACGCGATTCTGTTGTGCCATCTCTTGTAGAGATCGACGACAGCTGAGCGTCAGTTCAGAGTTGAACGAGTAAGAGCCAAGGGATTTGATGGCCGCCTGGCTGTCGCTGAATATAAAAATGTCCTGTCTGATAGTGTGTTGGCCTATCCAAGCCGCGGCGTCCATGATTGCTGAAACTTCAGCCTGGAAGACACTGCAGTGATCAGGTAGAATGAAGGAGAGCTCAAGGTTCAGATCCTCTGAATAAACCCCTCCCCCAACTCTGCCGTCTAACTTCGAGCCATGCTCTCCCATTCTTCCCTGCTAGGAATGTTGATTTTAAAACCGCTATCTCCGACTGTTGTGGTCTCACAGCGATCTGTGCTCAGTGGAAGAAAGCTATAGGATCCCAAAATACAGGCGTGTCCAGTAGTGCTTGCGCCCCAGCCGGACGTTTCTGCTGCTACTCGGTGCCCTTCCAGATCGAGTGGCAAAATGCCAAGAATGGCCTGGAGTGCTTCATTGGGCGTTGTTCTTAACGCACCGCTTATACAGATCATGCAAGATCTGTGTACTTTACCTAGCAGATTAAGGTTTGTTGCCTTGCTCAGCGCAGGCCACCTTACCACAACTCCATAGAGCATGATTGGTCGAATGATTGCAGTGTAGATCCATTTGCATATTTTGGGGCTGAGCCCCCATTTCTTTCCAATGGCTCTTTTGCACGTGTAGAGTGCAATACATGCTTTCTTCTGGCGCTGAACAACATTCTCCTTCCAGGTTAGTTTCCTATCCAGAACTGTGCCCAAGAACTTGGCTTTGTCAGCCAAGTTAAGGTGCACGTTATTCAGTTTTGGTAGTATTAGCGGTGGTATCTTATAGCGGTTGGTGAAAAGGACCAGCTCTACTTTTCCCGGGTTGATGCTCAGTCCGCAGCGCGAGCACCATGAGGAAAACTCTCTCAGTGCTACCTGCATCAAGTCGCACAGGGTTTGTGGGAATTTTCTCCTGTATACTATAGCTAAGTCATCTGCATATGCCACTACCTTCCCGCCCCCCAGCTTGTGTCTCGCAGCATCGAGTTGACAGTGAGGTTCCATAGAAGCGGGGAGAGAACACCACCCTGAGACGTTCCCCTTGTGACATAGCGTGATAAGTCAACCGAGCCCAGTGATGAAACTATTCGTCTACCCCTTAGCAGTTGATCAATAAGTCCCATAAGACCCCTGCTTATGCCCAGACTTGTTAAAGCGGTGTTTATAGCATCAGGGCTTATGTTGTTGAAGGCTCCTTCAATGTCCAAGAAGGCCACGAAACAGTAATCCTATTCATACAACGATTTTTCGATAACAGGAACTAGGCTGTGAAGCGCAGTCTCTGTAGATTTCCCTTTGGTGTATGCATGCTGATAGCTACAGATCAGGTTGCTATCAATAGTAGAGGAGAGGTAGTCATTTATTATCCTCTCGAAGGTCTTGATCACAAAGGATGAGAGACTGATCGGCCTTTAGACCTTGGGCTCGCAATGAGACGCCTTCCCCGCCTTAGGAATAAACACTACCGTGTCACTTCTCCAGGAGCACGGAATGTAGCTAAGAGCCAAGCAGGCTGTATAGAGAAAGACCAGCCATTTGGCTGATGTCTCCAGCGTGTTTATGAGTTGTGCGGGAATAATCCCGTCTGGCCCGGCAGCCTTGAACGCTTCGAAGCTTTTAACCGCCCACCTAACCTTTTCCAGCGTGATGGGTATGTGTACAGCCAGGTTTGTTGTAGGTGCTAGGGGTTCCTCATGCAAGTTCCCTGGGAAGTGCGTATTCAAGAGCAGCTCTAGGGTTTCCCTCTCCGTGCTGGTCCAGGATCTGTCAGGTTTGCGCAAATAGCTTGTGGCTGTTTGAGTTTTTGAGAGCACTCGTCTAAGTCTCGCTGTATCGTCGACATTTTCGACCCCAGTGCAGAAATTTCTCCACGATACTCTCTTCGCCTGCCTCAGAGCTTTTTTGTAGGCCCTGAGTTTAACTTTATATTCGAGCCATTGAGTCTCCGTGCCAAGGCTCTTGGCCTTATTAAATTGTGTCCTACATGATTTACGGAGCGAGTCCAGGTCGTAGGACCACCAATGCGGCCTATGTTTACCGCGTGGTTTTGGCACCGTTGTAAAGGTCTTTACGAGATCCTCCAACACCCCTACTGATGAGGGGACTTGTGGGGGCAGTGCTGGCAAGTCCCTAGATAGTATTTCATTGTGTAGCTGCCAGTTAGTGTTGCGTGGGTTGCGTTTCATAACCGGCTTATCAACAGAAAAGTCTAGAACTAATTCTACGTACCGGTGGTCGGAGAATGAGTGTTCATCGACCCACTCATAAGCACCTTCGCTGCAAATAGTGAGATCTATGACCTCCCTACGGGTTTTAGTAATAAACGTAGGTTCGTTACCCACGTTGGAAACTACCAGGTTAGTTGTTAACAAATAATCAAACAACGACTCCCTCTAGCATTGATATCGGAGCTTCCCCACTGGACGTGATGAGCATTGGCGTCAGTTCCGATAATAAGATGACCCATGGAAAAATTTGCCACCAGGTCTTTTACCTCCCTCTGTGGCGCAGGTTCTTCGGCGTCGTAGGGCATATAGACCGATGCCATCGTCAGACTGGTACTGTCGACGGTTAAACTGGCAGCTGTAACGTCACCATTGGTATAGTTGGGCAAGAGAAAGGCATTCAGCTCAGACTTAACCAAAATACAGGCTCTAACACTGCTCCCTCGCTGGCTTGGATTAGCTTAAAACCCTTAGTCCCCAAACCGCAAATCCATGAGCTGTTGACCCAGGGTTCTTGAATGAGGACCACATCTATGTCGCCTTTAGAGAGACGACTGATTAAAGCAGCCGAGGCTGCTTTAGATTTGTGCAGGTTTATCTGAATCACCACCAACATGAGAGCGCTCAGACTTCCCTGCCACCGCCGTATCGTCGAGTTCCACCTCGTCTGGAGGCTTATCTTTCAACGACGATTTGTTCAGACCACGATTTGGCGTAGCCGAGATCCTACTAACTGTGGCAGTATTTACATTGGTGCGCTCAGGACTAGCTGCTATCACTGTGACGTTGAGACTTCCCCGTCCAGCAGGCTGTCTCCCATCTCCGAGCTGTTCACTGCTTCCTTCGCCATTTGACGTGGCAGATACCATACTTTCCGAGTCGGACATCTCCGAATCCTCTACCGGCACTGCGATGTCCGAGCCCTCCGGTGCAGCCGAAATAGCAGCGCGCTGTGCATCGCCGCGGTATACGTGGATCACGATCTGACCCATGCCGTAGTGCACTCGTCCATTACACCGTTTAAGGGGCTCGAGTGCTTCCTTAGTCAAGGTGAAGACCACTTGCCTGTCAGGCCCTACCGCATCCTCGACCAGATTGACACCCCAGTCCTGCGTCGGGAGAGATGGGTTCATTATCCTCAGCATCCTGAGAATTCTCTCAGGTTCAGCAGGGATAGCAGGAATCCACGCTCTTGCCCTTGGCCTAGCCGGGATGTCCTTCCAGTCGACAACCTCGATTCTTGCCCCTTGGTAGATCTCACCCAGTCTTGCAGCTGCTGCCTTGTACAGTGCAACAGTTTTTGCATCCTCGCAAGCGAATACCTTGATTCGGCCCTGGTGCCATCCCGCATCAGAACCCATCGGCGTGGCACCCGGAGACTCATCCATAATGTCGAGAAGGGCATTACCGATAGCGTACCGGACGTACCGCCACTGGTCCCTAGGGATGGCCCAGCTTTCGTTACCTCGGTCAATGACTCCTATGAGGATCCTATCCTTAGTTACTTCAGCAAAGCTGAGTTTACCCACTACGGGGGCGTGTTGCTGCCGCTTCGGGTGAGGTTTTAAATCCACGTCCGATCTCTGGCGTTTGAAGGGATTTCCTTTAACCTTATTTGGCGCGTAATCGCTTTGGAAGTTCGGTAAGATAGCTTCAGCCATCTCCACCGTCTTTCTAGCATTCGGCGATAGCGTCTCTTGTGAAATACCCTCGCATTTCTTCAGGATCCTCGCGGCCGCTCTTTTGTCCAAGTACTCAGAGCGACTGGGTAGATGTCTTTTGGTGTAAATATCGACCCGTAGTTGCCATCGCGGTCGTCCCCTTATTTGGATCTCTGGGGCCAGGTCGTGAGACCACTGCCACAGACGTTAAAGACTTGGTTTCGGTACCGGCACTTACTAGGACTTTAGCATCAGCCGTTGTTGGCTTCACTGTGTTTGTACCGGTACTTACTTTGGGGATTGCCCCTTGTTATCCAGAGCTAATCGACCCGTAGTTGCCATCGCTGTCGATCTCTCGGCTGATAAAGAAATGGAGTTTGTCCTCCGACGTTGCGTTCTCGCTTGCTCCAGCATTTTCCTCCTCTGCTGTGCAGTATACATTGTTGTATCTTTAGTTTTAGGGTTTTTGTTATTATTTATCATCTTGTTCGTACGACCCCTCGCCGGGCAAGGCCAGTTTAGGGTCAAGGGAAGAGTAAGGGGAATGTGTCGTCCGCCGCGGCAGAGTCCCATACCGCGGTAAGGCCATAGTTACTCTCCGAGGCGGCCCGGTATCAGAGAGGCTCCGTTCGATTACAGCCACGATTTGAGAATTTAAAAGGTAAGTATTCCTTATTCGCTTACATGAAAAGTATACTCTAACAAGTGTGCTTTAGCTGCACAAATCACTTATAGATGCTTACAATACATTCAAAAAGAGGATTTGAAAGAAGCAGCTCGCTTGAAGAAAAAAAAGGTAAATTGGACAATAGTTGTTAAATTTGTGTATATCGTATATTTACGTGCCTATTAAATAATAATCTATTATATTAATAGGCTAACAAATTTTACATATAAATCATTGCCAAGCTTAAACCCATACTAAATATGCATAAATATTTATGAAATGCATATGGATTTGTTGGCATACCTCTAAGGCAGTGCACAATTATCTAATATATAACCAATACTGCTTCATTTATCTGTAATAAGCGAATGAAAATTTTTCATGCAACTTAAATTGGTTATCTGACAATCAATTTGTAAATAAAGCGATAGCCCAGTGGGAAGCGTTAGGGGGTAGTGGTCGAGCGGTTGATGGTTCGAGTACAGTTAGTTACACAGCTATAGGCCAACATTTTTTTTCTTTTTTGTCATTGAAAATTGTTTATATTTTTTATATATTTTTATATTTCTAATTTTGACTTTTTAATATTTTTATAAACCATATTTTTTTTTGTTTGTGATCTCTATTTTCGAGAAGAAAAAAATTTGGTGCGAATATTTTTAGTTTACGGAAAGCCATGTGAAATAATAATTTTATATCATAAATATACATACATACCACCCATTATAGAAATGCTATAACCGCTTATACAATTTCTTTTTGTTTTTTTTTTTTTTGGTAAATATTTCAAAAAATTACCATTAATATAAGTCTGACTGCTCTAATTTTTGAAGATGAAAGCTGCAATTTGCGAATTTTTTTTCAAATTCTATCGATTGAGATAGAGTTGCTGATAAATTCCTTATTTAAAGTATAAAAATCGACAAAATATTTTATGGATACTACGTTATTTTGAACTAAACCAAGTGATAAACGGAAATCTTAAATTTTACTGAAGACAACAAATAATTTCTTTTCAAATGTATATATGTATTAACTTTTAAAAGGGCAGATTTGCAACCCGAGCCCCAAACAAGTCTAGACCAAATTGAATAGAATTTTTTTAAAAATCAATATACATTTTTTTTCTTTAAATCAAAAGAAAAATCCATATAAAGTGTCTTTTAAATATTGCTAAGTTATGGTTAAAGAAAAAAGCTAGAAAACCCTCACACTTTTTTTGACCTAACCAGAATTTGTAATTTACCCCCACTAAAAAGTTTTAAAACCACGCCATGTATAATACATTTTTTTAAAATACAACCCATACTTCTCTAAATTGAATGTGTAACTATTTTCGTTCTCTCGCTCATTAATACTCTTTAATATTACACGAACTCATATTTCCAAATTTCCACCCCTTCAAAATAAACGTCAAGCCAATTTCATACTCATATGTATCTATTTATATACACATATACATATATGCGTAAACACTCCAATTCTCTCGCTCATTGAGTTCAAACAGTAGATTCGGCGTTGAACTCATATGTATATTGAAATGTTACACTCCAAATAGATGGCGTCGGCGCGAATAGCCAATTTGTTTCCGCATGAGAGTTGCCCCAATATGTGTTGTTATGTAACAAAGGATTAAAAAAAAGTGACAATTTGTTTTTCTCATATCTCGCACGCTTTATTATAAACGAAAATAGTTTAAAAATAAAATTTTTAGGAAAGAAGCAATCAATGTTTTAACTTTCTGTATGGAAATTCATCAAGAAAAAAAAAAAAAAGAATGAGATTGAAATAGATACACCCATTGCCGTCAATTCTATATAATATGAAAATTTGCTTTTTTAAAAAAATAAAAATCAAACATCTTTTTCGTAGAATTCTATAATAAAAATGAGATAACTATCGTCGCCTTAATTTCCAAAGTTTAAATAAACAAATGAAAAACTAAAAATGTTATATTTTTGTGCCATAAAATCATGAAAAAATTAAATTTTCAATTACATATACTTACTAGCTGACCCGGCAGACGTTGTCCTGCCACAAATTTATTTCCCTGCATGTTTCTCTAACCCGATCCCTATATCTATTTTAATCCATGTCCCTATCTCCTTCGTATAGGAGGAACCACGCCCCCTTTTTCGTTATCCCCAGTTTTTTTGGAGGTGGCAGGGATTAATCTTGTTTAACTCCTCACGAAATTTCAGTGGTCTAACCTAAATACTTTCAGGGATATGGACTATGAAATGTTTCCATCGTTTGGGAGGTGCCACGCGCCTTTTTTGTTTATCTCCAGTTTTTTTGGAGATGATAGGGATTAATCTTATTTAACTCCTCATGACATTTCAGTGGTCTAACCTAAATACTTCCCGAGATATGGACTATGAAGTATTTCATTCGTATGGCAGGTGCCACGCCCCCTTTTTCGTTACCCACAGTTTTTTTTTTGGATGCGGTACGGGTCGATCCCATATAACCCCTTGCCAAATTTCAGTGGTCTAACATGAATACTTCCAGAGATATGGACTATGAAGTATTTTATTCGCGCGTGGTAATAACAAACAAATCCCCCAAAGGAAGTATTTCATTTGGTTCAGCCGTTTTCGAGTTTTAGCGTTACAATTATACACCATTTCATTTTTATATATATAGATATAGATTAAAACCCAAAATAATTAAAGATTGTATGGGAGGTACCAGGCCCCCTTTTTCGATAACCCCAAGTTTTATGGGTGAGAATGGTGTTGTTATCCTATAGCTCTATACCAATTTTAATGTTCCTACCTTAAACACTTTTGAAGATATTCACCTTGAAAAATTCAGTTTGTATAGGAGGTGCCACGCCCCCTTTTCCGATTACCCCTTCTTTTATGTGTAAGAAGGCTTTTGATACCATATAGGTCAATACCAATTTTCAGTTCCCTACCTTGAACCCTTTCACAGATATTCTGCTTAAAAAATTTAGTTTGTATGGGAGGTACCACGCCCCCTTATTGGATAACCCCCGGTTTTATAGGTGAGAGTGGTGCTGTTATCCTGTAGCTCTGTACCAATTTTCATGTTCCTACCTTAAACACTTTTGAAGATATTCAACTTGAAAAATTCAGTTTGTATGGGAGGTGCCACGCCCCCTTAATATTTTGTTCTGATTTTAAGACATGACCTGCGCGTGGTAATAACAAACAAATCCCCCAAAGGAAGTATTTCATTTGGTTCAGCCGTTTTCGAGTTTTAGCGTTACAATTATACACCATTTCATTTTTATATATATAGATAATAAAATGTAATTTAACTATACAATTTTTTGGGAAAACGTTATCAAAATTATATTTATCCATAAAGCTCTAATATGTATGTATATATGTATATCTAAATAGAGATTCAAAAGCCCAATAAAGCTTCACTTAATTGTAGAATTCCATATTAAAAAAATTTATTCAAGGAATTGATTATGGACAAGACACCAAGAGCATGAGAAGTTGGAGGCTGAATTGGATATCTTGAAACCGCTAGAACTGCTCGGAAAAATTCCGATGTAATAGATTTGTTTAAAATGAAATTCTACAAAGTTTTATGTTCTCATAACACCATTATTAAAATGTGAAATAGGGCAACCATGGTCAAACTTTTAATTTGAAAAAAATATGTCGCAATCAAAGTTGGCTTGCGTACCACCAAACAAAAAAAATGTTTCAAAAAAATATAAAATAATAATTCAATATGGCTACTGTTGTTGGAGTACCACGCTTATTTTGAGAAATTTGTATATGTGTGTAAAATACCAGCAATGGAAATATTTTGATTCTCTCGCTCTTTGAGAGTTAGAGTAATAGCGTCAAACTCATATTTCGAAGTTGGCTGAACTTCAAAGGAAACCACTCTTTATCTTCATTCTCTCCCTCATTAAACACGTCCTATTATGAGAGAGAAATTATTTTCATTCCCTCGCTCATTGAGTACTTTGGTCCATTATCTATTATATTAATAGGCTAACAAATTTTACATATAAACCATTGCCAAGCTTAAACCCATACTAAATATGCATAAATATTTATGAAATGCATATTTATTTGTTGGCATACCTCTAAGGCAGTGCACAATTATCTAATATATAACCAATACTGCTTCATTTATCTGTAATATCTATTATATTAATAGGCTAACAAATTTTACATATAAACCATTGCCAAGCTTAAACCCATACTAAATATGCATAAATATTTATGAAATGCATATTTATTTGTTGGCATACCTCTAAGGCAGTGCACAATTATCTAATATATAACCAATACTGCTTCATTTATCTGTAATAAGCGAATGAAAATTTTTCATGCAACTTAAATTGGTTATCTGACAATCAATTTGTAAATAAAGCGATAGCCCAGTGGGAAACGTTAGTGGGTAGTGGTCGAGCGGTTGATGGTTCGAGTACAGTTAGTTACACAGCTATAGGCCAAAATTTTTTTTCTTTTTTGTCATTGAAAATTGTTTATATTTTTTATATATTTTTATATTTCTAATCTTGACTTTTTAATATTTTTATAAACAATATTTTTATGTTTGCGATCTCTATTTTCGAGAAGAAAAAAATTTGGTGCGAATATTTTTAGTTTACGGAAAGCCATGTGAAATAATAATTTTATATCATAAATATACATACATACCACCCATTATAGAAATGCTATAACCGCTTATACAATTTCTTTTTGTTTTTTTTTTTTTTTTGGTAATTATTTCAAAAAATTACCATTAATATAAGTCTGACTGCTCAATTTTTGAAGATGAAAGCTGCAATTTGCGAATTTTTTTTCAAATTCTATCGATTGAGATAGAGTTGCTGACAAATTCCTTATTTAAAGTATAAAAATCGACAAAATATTTTATGGATACTACGTTATTTTGAACTAAACCAAGTGATAAGCGGAAATCTTAAATTTTACTGAAGACAACAAATAATTTCTTTTCAAATGTATATATGTATTAACTTTTAAAAGGGCAGATTTCCAACCCGAGCCCCAAACAAGTCTAGACCAAATTGAATAGAATTTTTTTAAAAATCAATATACACTTTTTTTTCTTTAAATCAAAAGAAAAATCCATATAAAGTGTCTTTTAAATATTGCTAAGTTATGGTTAAAGAAAAAAGCTAGAAAACCCTCACACTTTTTTTGACCTAACCAGAATTTGTAATTTACCCCCACTAAAAAGTTTTAAAACCACGCCATGTATAATACATTTTTTTTAAATACAACCCATACTTCTCTATTTTCGTTCTCTCGCTCATTAATACTCTTTAATATTACACGAACTCATATTTCCAAATTTCCACCCCTTCAAAATAAACGTCAAGCCAATTTCATACTCATATCTATTTATATACACATATACATATATGCGTAAACACTCCAATTCTCTCGCTCATTGAGTTCAAACAGTAGATTCGGCGTTGAACTCATATGTATATTGAAATGTTACACTCCAAATAGATGGCGTCGGCGCGAATAGCCAATTTGTTTCCGCATGAGAGTTGCCCCAATATGTGTTGTTATGTACCAAAGGATTAAAAAAAAGTGACAATTTGTTTTTCTCATATCTCGCACGCTTTATTATAAACGAAAATAGTTTAAAAATAAAATTTTTAGGAAAGAAGCAATCAATGTTTTAACTTTCTGTATTGAAATTCATCAAGAAAAAAAAAAAAAAAAGAATGAGATTGAAATAGATACACCCATTGCCGTCAATTCTATATAATATGAAAATTTGCTTTTTTAAAAAAATAAAAATCAAACATCTTTTTCGTAGAATTCTATAATAAAAATGAGATAACTATCGTCGCCTTATATTCCAAAGTTTAAATAAACAAATGAAAAACTAAAAATGTTATATTGTTGTGCCATAAAATCATGAAAAAATTAAATTTTCAATTACATATACTTATAATAAAATGTAATTTAACTATACAATTTTTTGGGAAAACGTAATCAAAATTATATTTATCCATAAAGCTCTAATATGTATGTATATATGTATATCTAAATAGAGATTCAAAAGCCCAATAAAGCTTCACTTAATTGTAGAATTCCATATTAAAAAAATTTATTCAAGGAATTGATTATGGACAAGACACCAAGGGCATGAGAAGTTGCAGGCTGAATTGGATATCTTGAAACCGCTAGAACTGCTCGGAAAAATTCCGATGTAATAGATTTGTTTAAAATGAAATTCTACAAAGTTTTATGTTCTCATAACACCATTATTAAAATGTGAAATAGGGCAACCATGGTCAAACTTTTAATTTGAAAAAAATATGTCGCAATCAAAGTTGGCTTGCGTACCACCAAACAAAAAAAATGTTTCAAAAAAATATAAAATAATAATTCAATATGGCTACTGTTGTTGGAGTACCACGCTTATTTTGAGAAATTTGTATATGTGTGTAAAATACCAGCAATGGAAATATTTTGATTCTCTCGCTCTTTGAGAGTTAGAGTAATAGCGTCAAACTCATATTTCGAAGTTGGCTGAACTTCAAAGGAAACCACTCTTTATCTTCATACTCTCCCTCATTAAACACGTCCTATTATGAGAGAGAAATTATTTTCATTCCCTCGCTCATTGAGTACTTTGGTCCATTATCTATTATATTAATAGGCTAACAAATTTTACATATAAATCATTGCCAAGCTTAAACCCATACTAAATATGCATAAATATTTATGAAATGCATATGGATTTGTTGGCATACCTCTAAGGCAGTGCACAATTATCTAATATATAACCAATACTGCTTCATTTATCTGTAATAAGCGAATGAAAATTTTTCATGCAACTTAAATTGGTTATCTGACAATCAATTTGTAAATAAAGCGATAGCCCACTGCGAAGCGTTAGGGGGTAGTGGTCGAGCGGTTGATGGTTCGAGTACAGTTAGTTACACAGCTATAGGCCAAAATTTTTTTCTTTTTTGTCATTGAAAATTGTTTTAATTTTTTATATATTTTTATATTTCTACTCTTGACTTTTTAATATTTTTATAAACAATATTTTTATGTTTGTGATCTCTATTTTCGAGAAGAAAAAAATTTGGTGCGAATATTTTTAGTTTACGGAAAGCCATGTGAAATAATAATTTTATATCATAAATATACATACATACCACCCATTATAGAAATGCTATAACCGCTTATACAATTTCTTTTTGTTTTTTTTTTTGGTAAATATTTCAAAAAATTACCATTAATATAAGTCTGACTGCTCTAATTTTTGAAGATGAAAGCTGCAATTTGCGAATTTTTTTTCAAATTCTATCGATTGAGATAGAGTTGCTGATAAATTCCTTAATTAATGTATAAAAATCGACAAAATATTTTATGGATACTACGTTATTTTGAACTAAACCAAGTGATAAGCGGAAATCTTAAATTTTACTGAAGACAACAAATAATTTCTTTTCAAATGTATATATGTATTAACTTTTAAAAGGGCAGATTTGCAACCCGAGCCCCAAACAAGTCTAGACCAAATTGAATAGAATTTTTTTAAAAATCAATATACATTTTTTTTTCTTTAAATCAAAAGAAAAATCCATATAAAGTGTCTTTTAAATATTGCTAAGTTATGGTTAAAGAAAAAAGCTAGAAAACCCTCACACTTTTTTTGACCTAACCAGAATTTGTAATTTACCCCCACTAAAAAGTTTTAAAACCACGCCATGTATAATACATTTTTTTAAAATACAACCCATACTTCTCTAAATTGAATGTGTAACTATTTTCGTTCTCTCGCTCATTAATACTCTTTAATATTACACGAACTCATATTTCCAAATTTCCACCCCTTCAAAATAAACGTCAAGCCAATTTCATACTCATATCTATTTATATACACATTAACATATATGCGTAAACACTCCAATTCTCTCGCTCATTGAGTTCAAACAGTAGATTCGGCGTTGAACTCATATGTATATTGAAATGTTACACTCCAAATAGATGGCGTCGGCGCGAATAGCCAATTTGTTTCCGCATGAGAGTTGCCCCAATATGTGTTGTTATGTACCAAAGGATTAAAAAAAAGTGACAATTTGTTTTTCTCATATCTCGCACGCTTTATTATAAACGAAAATAGTTTAAAAATAAAATTTTTAGAAAAGAAGCAATCAATGTTTTAACTTTCTGTATTGAAATTCATCAAGAAAAAAAAAAATGAGATTGAAATAGATACACCCATTGCCGTCAATTCTATATAATATGAAAATTTGCCTTTTTAAAAAAATAAAAATCAAACATCTTTTTCGTAGAATTCTATAATAAAAATGAGATAACTATCATCGCCTTATATTCCAAAGTTTTAATAAACAAATGATAAACTAAAAATTGTATATTGTTGTGCCATAAAATCATGAAAAAATTAAATTTTCAATTACATATACTTATAATAAAATGTAATTTAACTATACAATTTTTTGGGAAAACGTTATCAAAATTATATTTTTCCATAAAGCTCTAATATGTATGTATATATATCTAAATAGAGATTCAAAAGCCCAATAAAGCTTCACTTAATTGTAGAATTCCATATTAAAAAAATTTATTCAAGGAATTGATTATGGACAAGACACCAAGGGCATGAGAAGTTGCAGGCTGAATTGGATATCTTGAAACCGCTAGAACTGCTCGGAAAAATTCCGATGTAATAGATTTGTTTAAAATTAAATTCTACAAAGTTTTATGTTCTCATAACACCATTATTAAAATGTGAAATAGGGCAACCATGGTCAAACTTTTAATTTGAAAAAAATATGTCGCAATCAAAGTTGGCTTGCGTACCACCAAACAAAAAAAATGTTTCAAAAAAATATAAAATAATAATTCAATATGGCTACTGTTGTTGGAGTACCAAGCTTATTTTGAGAAATTTGTATATGTGTGTAAAATACCTGCAATGGAAATATTTTGATTCTCTCGCTCTTTGAGAGTTAGAGTAATAGCGTCAAACGGCTGGCAGAAATCCTTGGGCTGAACCCTCCCAGAGGGTGCCGGCTGGTAATAGACACTACAGAAACCCCTACCCAGGGGAGTGCTAGCTAAGTTCAGAAATCAGTGCCATTGGTGCCTTAGCTCTTTAATAGCTCTGGCATATGGAAATGATTCTTGAACGTGGCCTCAAGGTGGGAACCGGGCCACACCCAGATGAAATGGTGGCCCCCCCTAATCCAGGGTGTTATGCGATTCCGTGCCCATTGGATGGTTTGCAGTCAGGGGTATCCGACTGTATTCTTACGGAGCCTCCCGGATATCGGTCCACCTCCGGGAGTAGCGGTGACTTGCTGCGGCATGGGGCTCTGTCGTAGTCGACCGTTTCACATCCCCTTTTCACATACTTTCAGGCTGCCGAACGGTCTCATCTCAGTAGGCAGCCTACGAACCAGTTATTAAATTTTTACAAATGAATAAAAACCAAGCCTCGGAGCCCTGCACGGGTAAAGATGCTGCCTCTGGCACAGGCGTTAAAAAGGCCAATACTTGTAAAACCCTGCCACAATCGGGAGCCGCTAAGGTGGCACCGATCAGGCCTGCACGGCCCCATACCACTTTTCGGCCACCTGCGCAAGCTAGCAGCAGTAGGACCAAACCCCCTGAGGGCAAGTCCGAACCTGTAACAGCCGGAAAAGCTAGCCCCACTGAGGGAAAGCAACTCCCGGCTGAGCAAACGCAGGTGGCCCGTCTTACGGGCACCTCTGCTCAGCATGTGGCGGAAACCAACACCGGGTCCTCCACGGACAGAGTGAATGCCCCCGCCCATACAAAACTAACTCGTGGCAAGCCGGCTGACCCCCTAGAGGGTTCTAAGGCAAGCAAACGAGTCCCTCTCTCAGTCCGTAATCAGCGGAATCTACGCAATGCCGCCAAAATTGTAGAGAGACTGGGCAAGTCTCCCAGCGATAAGCTGACGGCAGAGCAAAAAAGCTCTCTGGCCTGGGCCAGGAAAATCATTGCGGAAAAATCAACGCGTAACACCGCAAACACCGCAACCAATCCTGCCAATACGGCGCCAACCGGGTCGGATGGGCCAGCCCTTAAAAGGCAGCGGTCGACAGTACACGCCTCGAGCGTTCCTAAAAGGCATAGGCCCATAACCTCTGCCCCCTCTCCACCTGCCCTAACAAAACCGTTCAACGAGGTTGCCAAGGGCAGCATCACGCTGGCGGTTTTGAACCGCGGCCATCCGGATGGGAACATTACCCCGGACAATTGGAAGGATGTCCTGAACGGCCTTCTCAGGCAGTTCAAGGACATTATGGACAAGAATCCGGGTGCTGCTCCCATTATCCGCGATGCCGGCTGGTATCAGGGTAGGATTAAATTAGTTTCCTGCGCAGACGAGCGCTCTTGCCGCCTGTACACACTCGCCATAGCTTCGCTGGGGGAGCTGTGGCCCGGGGCTAAGCTGGATGCCGTCAGTTTGGAAGAAATTCCAAACAGACCGAGAGCTTGGGCCTGGGTCCCAGACGTGCTGGCGGAGCCTGGCGAGATTCTGGGCACCATCGCGCAAAGCAACCCGGGACTACCTTCAAGCGATTGGAGGATAGTCCGCGTGGGCGAGACAAGGGAGAAGCAACGCTATGTCGGTTTCGTCATTAGCGAGGCGTCTCTTCCTTGGCTTGCTAAATGGGATGGTGTGTTAAGCTACGGCTTCTACTCCATCACGTTGAAAGTCAAGCGGGATGGTACCCAGAGAGAGGAGCCGGAGGAGATGGAGACGAAGCCCGAGCTTCAGAGTGATGCGATGGCAGGAAACACCTTGAGTGCACTTGTTACGCTGGACTCTGAGGCAGCAGCTACCTCCATCGAGTCGGCTCCGATGAATTTGGAGGAGGTGGGCAGCGCCTCGAGTGTACCCACCTCCACCGCAGCAAATCTCACGACCCCATGCAACACCTCGAGTGTACATGAGGTCGATATCGAACTAGCACGTAGTGCTCCAGAGTCCGAGAGTGATACACTCTCGGTATCTGAGCTGGCAGGGCAGTTCTCTACCAGCATGGACGAATACCTCCTCCTGGAATCCGACCGGTCAGATGTTGGCTTCGACGATACAATCGTTGAGGTGGCATCGGGCGGGACGGAGCAGGGGGAGATGGACGTCGATGCTGAGTTTTCAGAACGGTCCTGATGGTCCGGATACTGCAAATTAACCTGCATCACTCTAAGGCAGCCTCCGCTGCGCTAATCTTACGCCTCTGCAAAACATCGGAGGCGGTTGTTCTAGTCCAAGAGCCATGGGTCGTCGGTACCAGGGTCTGTGGGCTGAATACCGATGAGTACCAGCTGGTGACGCCACCTGCAAAAGGTAGACTCAGATCATGTATTCTTATCAGAAAAGCTCTTTCTTATTTTCTACTATCTCCTTTTAGCGATGATGACTTCACCTGTATCAGCCTCGAGCTGCAGGACTATACCCTCTGGCTGATGTCCGCATACTTTGCGCACGATCGCCCCATCTCTGCACAGGATAGGCTCAGCAAGGCGGTAAAGGAGGCCCAACTCAAGGGGTTTCCGATAGTCATTGGAGCCGACGCCAACGCGCACCACCTCGCATGGGGCTCAACCGACACAAATACAAGGGGTGAGTCTCTTTTTGATTTTATCATAGAAAATAACCTCTGTATCTGTAACTCTGGGGACAAACCAACTTTTGTCACCTCGAATAGGAGGGAAGTTCTAGACATTACTCTGGTTTCAGGACCTTTCTCTGACTTAGTTAAGGAATGGAAAGTTTCCGATGATAACTCCTACTCTGACCATATGTACGTAACTTTTAATCTGCTTCTGCGACCTCCGCCTATGGCGGTTTACAGGAACAGGAGACGTACGGACTGGGACCTTTACAAAGTGGTCCTGTCCTCTACCCTCCAAGAAAACGCTTCTCACGGTAGGTCTTGCCTACCGATAAGATCTGATGAAGCGCCTCTCTCGGACATATCGTTTGCTTCTCTCGGTGAGCTAGACTCACCGTCTAAGATAGACGAAGCAGTAGATCTTGTCACCAATTCTTGTAACGCTGCCTTCATAGCAGCCTGCCCGGAGATTAAAAAAAGGGGTAGAAAGAAACCGTACTGGTGGACCCCTGAAATCTCCGAGCAAAGGAAGAACAGCAGAAAACTCTTTAATCAGGCAAAACAGACAGGGATCTGGTCCCCCTACAGGGACGCCTTAAAATCTTTTAAGAAGTTAACCAGGAGGGCCAAAAGGGAATCCTGGAAAAACTTCACAAGCAATATTGAGGAAGTCTCGGAGGCAAATCGCCTACGTAAGGTCCTCTCCAAAAACCCTACTCCTCTCAGCTGTATTCGTACAGCTGATGGAGAATGGGCCTCATCTAGTGCCGAAATCCTGGATACCCTGGTCACGGTCCACTTTCCGGGCAGCACCTCTCAACCATACCTACCCTCGAACTCGCAATCTAACCCAAGGCCGTCGAGGCCCTTGGATCACATAGTCAGCAGAAAAGGAGTTAACTGGGCAATCAGGTCCTTCAAACCCTTCAAATCTCCGGGACTAGACGGTATATTTCCCGCCGAACTACAAGCAGCGAGCGATCTTATTAGTCCGCTGCTAACTCAAATCTACAAGGCATGCCTCAACCTGGCCTATATCCCCACGGAATGGACCAAGGCAAAGGTAGTCTTTATACCGAAAGGAGGCAGGACATCCTGCAATAACCCAAAGGATCTCAGACCTATAAGTCTGACCTCTTTCCTCCTAAAAATTCTAGAAAGATTGCTAGATGCCTACATTAGGCGAACGGCAAATCCAGGACTAATCTCCAACAGCCAGCATGCCTACTCCAAGGGCAAGTCCGTAGAGACGGCTCTACACGCTATCACCTCTGGGATAGAGAAGGGACTTGCTTTCAAGGAGTTTACGCTCGGCATTTTTCTTGACATAGAAGGGGCTTTTAACAACGTTCTTCCAACAGCGGTAACGAGCTCCCTGCGTTCGCTGGGAGTGGAAGAGCCTCTAGTGGAGTTCGTTGAACTCCTTCTCCAAAGAAGAACCATTATTTCCGAATTCTTCACTTACAAGGTATGCCAACAGAGGAACCCCCCAAGGGGGTGTTCTCTCTCCTCTACTTTGGAACCTCACGGTGAACACTCTTTTATCTAGACTAAAGCACACCGGCTGCCAGGTCATTGCCTATGCAGACGACATAGCCCTGACGGCTACTGGCAAGCATCCTTCGGTGCTTAGCGAACTCTTGCAAAATGCGCTGAATCTAACAAAAACCTGGTCTGAGGAATGTGGACTAAGCATCAGCAGTGAAAAAACTGAGATGGTGCTCTTCACCCGCAGACGCAATATACCAGATTTCACCGCCCCATCGCTGAATGGGAGGGTGATCGAACTCTCTACCGAGGTTAAATACCTTGGCGTAATTCTTGACAAAAGGCTGGACTGGAGGCGTAATATGGAGGAACGCTCCAGGAAAGCCACAATGGCGCTCTACGCCTGTAGGTCGGCAATCGGAAAAAAGTGGGGTCTTCAGCCCCACATTGTCCACTGGATCTACACGGCAGTGGTGCGACCTATACTATTCTACGCCGTCACCGTATGGTGGCCGGCTCTCGAGATCGAATCTAACAAAACCAAAGCCACAAAGGTGCAACGGATGGCAGCAATGCTTATTAGCGGTGCCCTCCCCTCCACTCCCACCAAGGCTCTTGAAACCATACTTTTTCTTCTTCCCACTGACCTGTATGGGAAATTTACTGCCAGTTGCAACGCAGCTAGGCTCAACGCACTACAACCCTGGAGGGACTGCAGGTTTGGGCATACCCAGATCCTGAAGCAACTCCCCAACTCTTACTTAAAGCTGGACTACGCAATACCACGGCCTTGCTGGGATAACAAGTTCGAAACGTGGATCCCAGAGAGAAGCGAGTGGAAAAATTGCGTGGAACCGGGAGGTCAAGAAATCTCCGTTTTCACGGACGGCTCTAAACTAGACAACAAAGTCGGCAGTGGAATCTTCTCAAGTAAGCTCGACATTAATATGAGCTTACGCCTTCCAGACCACTGCAGTGTCTTTCAGGCTGAGCTTATAGCTATCTGGGAAGCTGCTCGCTATCTGACTAACCTGCCAGTGACTAACTCTATCTCCATTTTTTCCGACAGCCAAGCTGCCATAAAATCCCTGCAAAGTAGTAAGACGTCGTCACTAGTGGCGATTAAGTGCAGGGAAGCTCTAAATAAGCTATCCGATAAGTGCAGCCTGAGTATAATATGGGTCCCAGGCCATAGTTTTGTATCGGGTAACTGCGCTGCCGATGAGCTAGCAAGGAAGGGCACCTGTCTACATACAATCACCTCCGGCAGCTGGGTGAGCCCCCCTCTAAATACATGCAAGCACTGGCTGCGTTCCCGGTTCATAGAACAAGCCGACGCAAGATGGGCCATGGAGCCGACTTGCAGAACGTCCAGGCAAATTTGGCCCAAACTTAACGAAAAAAGGTCGCAATCGGTAATTCATCTGAATCGCCTATTCATTAGCCCACTAGTGGGCCTTCTTACAGGACACTGTCTTATGGGAACCCATGGCGCTCTCATGGGCCTCTATACAAATGACTTCTGCCGCAGCTGCAGGGACGAGGAGGAGATAGAAAGTGTAGAACACTATCTATGCCACTGTCCCGCTCTGTCGAAAACCAGGTACCGATGTCTCCGCAAACACTCCTTTGGATGCCTCGCGGAGCTAGAATCTGCAAATATAGATGATTTTCTGCGCTACATCAGACAAACGCGCTGGTTTAGCTTCATGGGTGTATGAACTCCGGCCCTAAACACATCGAACCTTGTGGGATCCGTCTGTCCGTCATCACCATATAGAGTTGCAACGTATACGTTGCACTTTGTATGGGGGTGACGGGCGGACGGATCCCTTCAAGGTTTTTATGTGTTTTTGAGGCCTCCTGCCTCGACCCGTCCCAGCGGAGAGGTCGTATGTCAGAAGGTTTCTTACAAAACTTTTTGGGGGATGCGACCTTTCTGCTGGGTCAGGTAGATCTACAGAAAGGGAATTTTTAGGGCTCCTTTCGTGGTATCACAACGGACCAAACTAAGGCCCACGTGAGCCTCCGCGTGGACTGCGGAGGCAGCCACTTTAACATAACATAACATAATAGCGTCAAACTCATATTTCGAAGTTGGCTGAACTTCAAAGGAAACCACTCTTTATCTTCATTCTCTCCCTCATTAAACACGTCCTATTATGAGAGAGAAATTATTTTCATTCCCTCGCTCATAGCGAATGAAAATTTTTCATGCAACTTAAATTGGTTATCTGACAATCAATTTGTAAATAAAGCGATAGCCCAGTGGGAAGCGTTAGGGGGTAGTGGTCGAGCGGTTGATGGTTCGAGTACAGTTAGTTACACAGCTATAGGCCAAAATTTTTTTCTTTTTTGTCATTGAAAATTGTTTTAATTTTTTATATATTTTTATATTTCTAATCTTGACTTTTTAATATTTTTATAAACAATATTTTTATGTTTGTGATCTCTATTTTCGAGAAGAAAAAAATTTGGTGCGAATATTTTTAGTTTACGGAAAGCCATGTGAAATAATAATTTTATATCATAAATATACATACACACCACCCATTATAGAAATGCTATAACCGCTTATACAATTTCTTTTTGTTTTTTTTTTTTTGGTAAATATTTCAAAAAATTACCATTAATATAAGTCTGACTGCTCTAATTTTTGAAGATGAAAGCTGCAATTTGCGAATTTTTTTTCAAATTCTATCGATTGAGATAGAGTTGCTGATAAATTCCTTAATTAATGTATAAAAATCGACAAAATATTTTATGGATACTACGTTATTTTGAACTAAACCAAGTGATAAGCGGAAATCTTAAATTTTACTGAAGACAACAAATAATTTCTTTTCAAATGTATATATGTATTAACTTTTAAAAGGGCAGATTTGCAACCCGAGCCCCAAACAAGTCTAGACCAAATTGAATAGAATTTTTTTAAAAATCAATATACATTTTTTTTTCTTTAAATCAAAAGAAAAATCCATATAAAGTGTCTTTTAAATATTGCTAAGTTATGGTTATTTTATGTTATGTTATGTTCTCATAACACCATTATTAAAATGTGAAATAGGGCAACCATGGTCAAACTTTTAATTTGAAAAAAGTATGTCGCAATCAAAGTTGGCTTGCGTACCACCAAACAAAAAAAATGTTTCAAAAAAATATAAAATAATAATTCAATATGGCTACTGTTGTTGGAGTACCAAGCTTATTTTGAGAAATTTGTATATGTGTGTAAAATACCTGCAATGGAAATATTTTGATTCTCTCGCTCTTTGAGAGTTAGAGTAATAGCGTCAAACTCATATTTCGAAGTTGGCTGAACTTCAAAGGAAACCACTCTTTATCTTCATTCTCTCCCTCATTAAACACGTCCTATTATGAGAGAGAAATTATTTTCATTCCCTCGCTCATTGAGTACTTTGGTCCATTATTTATATTAATAGTCTAACTTTGTTGTTGGTATATTGTTAATTCTTAAACTGCTTTGTGCATAAGGTAATGGCGCGGCGGTGAGCGTATAGAATACGGTGTGCACAGTTGCAAGACCCAGTTGCGGAATATTCCTTTTTTTCTTAAATTATGTTTTTTTTTTATATTAAAAAACCTTTAATCTTAACTATTACAATTTACTTAATTTTCAACCTAATATTTTTTTGTTCTTCACCTGCTCAAAATGATCGCATAAATTAGTGGCTATTTGTTAAGCACAATGTCATCATCCGATTATTCAAGTGCAACATAAAATCTCGAAAACCGAATATTTGCATGGCATTTGCCATAAATAATTTTGGAAAGGGCTGCTGTAATTTAATATTTTTATCATATAATAACAGCCGCTATTTTTTAAATTGATGGCCTCATTTTACCTATAGATGAGTTTTTAATGTATACATTTAAGTTGGTCGAGGTTCGGCCACGGGTCCTAAAGGCATCTATTGACAAAAAGTTGATCAGATGTTTGAATAAGTTCAATTATTTTAAATTGGTCGACCACGGGATATACTAGTAATTATTATTATTTTAAGTTCGGAGTTGACGAAAAAATTTCGGTGCCATCAAAAGTAAATGACTGGTTCAAAGCCTGCACAGATTCTCAAAGTAAACCTTCTTGCTTATCATTAACGACCTCATTGGGCACAAAACTATTCAGTAAGGTAATTACCAGCTAATTACACCAGCACACAAAAAAATGGTGTACTCTTATTCCCTTCACCAAACCCAACTACCCAGTGGGGACCTGTTCATTTAGACCACTTTTTTTATATTTCAAAAACTTTTCAAACCTAATATAATTTTGAAAATAATGAATTTTCTAATTATAGGTGTTAGAAAGAATTGAATGCAAAATTTTATACAGCGGAATTGTAATTCACTGACTAGTTTCCATGCGACCAAGCATTTAGACGTAGTGTTTTATCCGGTCTGGCTGGCATCGAACCTACCAGACTGCATTGGCATTGCGTTCTCTTAACGCTTTGAGCCATGTACCCTGCATGCAATTTTGCATTTATATTCTTACTAATATTTGCCATGTGTTTTCCTTACTTTATAGACTTCTTGTATACCTTTGATCCAAGGTGATAACAGGAAGCAAGTAAATTTGTATATGACGAGCTTTTTGAAGCTATTTCTTTCCTTCCATGTGAACCACAGGGTGTATATTTCCGGTTTTTTTGGTTCTTGTACATGGGGAGCGGAAATGTTTGTATGTATATGAAGTTTTATTTGTGGATTGAATCCAATGTATATATTTATACGCTAATTTTGTAATTATAGGTATTAGAAAGAATTGAATGCAAAATTTTATACAGCGGAATTGTAATTCACTGACTAGTTTCCATGCGACCAAGCATTTAGACGTAGTGTTTTATCCGGTCTGGCTGGCAACGAACCTAATTTTCATAATAATGAATTCAATTGAATTCAATTCAAGGGTATCACTGCTTTACTGACTTGTTCAACTAAAGGAATCAATATTCTGGAGTACTATAAAGAGAACAACAAATTAACAAGTGTCCTCAGAGATGAAGTGATCAACATTATTGTTCATTATTGTTTATATTTGCTCAATTTTTCTGACAGAAAGAATTGTTGAGGTTGGTATATTTGTGGGTTTAGTTTATATGAACGTTACCGTTATTATATGCTAAACAGACGTTCTATATTATTACTATTTCATACCCCGAAAAGGAAGAAATAACCCGGGGGTAAGCTGTATGCGAAATACAAAAATGAAAGGAGAAAAAAAAGGAAACTGGGAGGCTCTATTTGTGAACATGCGCAGTCATCTTCTAAGCGACAAGTCAAATCTGAGGAAACAAATGAGAAAGATGTGGAAATTTACGAATCTATAGCTCTAGCCTTAAAAACTTCCTTAAGCAGAGGTGATGCTGACTGGACAGAAATTTTCGATAATTGGAAGAAAAGGTATCCTATTTGGCAAAGGGATTTGAAGTCAATGAAAAGTAATAAATTTTCGTGGAGCTGGCCAAAACTTTTAGAGCTCCGAGAGTTCCTGATTTGGTAACACTGCTTAAATGATTGTAATATCGTTATATTCTAACAAAGTTTTAAATTTTAGATGCAAATTTATTTTAACATTATGTATCCGGGCAAAGAACATTTTCTACTTGCAAAATGGGAAATATTTAAAGAACAAGTTTTGCGGTTTTATGAAGTAAATGTCCATAATGAGTATTGTAAATAGTTACTTCAGCAAGTAAAGTCGTCGCTAACAAAGGTAGTATTAAATTCACAAACTCTTAGTATGCAAATTTCCAATTTTTATATTATCAGATGTCCAGGATTTTTACCTTTAATGATGGGGGATCTTATCCCTGCAGATAACCCGCATTGGAAAATTTTTATAATATTATTAAAAATAATTGACTTTCTTTCAAACCAGTACTATTTAGTTAACGAACTAGTTTATTTAAATACGTTAGTTGAAACATAGCATACACTATATATACTTTTTAGTGCATTATGCGAGTGCAATAAAAAAGTGTGGACCTCTTAAGTACCTTTGGTGCATGCGATTTGAAGCTAAGCATAAATATGCTAAAGCTTATTTCGGTAGTGTAACATTCCAGAACTAACCGTCCTTTTCTTTAGCTATTAAATCTGGAATAAAGCTTTCTAAATATTTATTAGATCGTCAGAATTCTCTAGATGGCATTATTTATTTTTAATCAGGTGCTAAACTTGATTTATCTCAAAAAGAATTTTAATCGATATTAATTTAAGAAAGCGGAATTCAGTTTGAAAATTGTGAACTTTTAAAAGAGGTTCACTTCAACTACTACTTTTGTTTCAAAATGACAATATATATGTAATTTGTAATCAAAAAAAAAAAGGGGCGACCCCGTTTAGAAAAATTCTTTTTCTAAATAATTTTTGATGTTACTTTTGCCGGGCATCGAACAGCCACGACTTGGTGTAGAAGGCCGAACACTTAACCGCTCCACCACGGCGGCCGCCAATTTGTAATCAAATAGTTATAAGAAATTTCAACAATCATTTTCAGTCCTACGAAGTGGGCTCAAGTAATGACACATTTCAAATAAAAAACATATCTTAGGTTATAGGTCCGCCATTGCATTTATACTAGGTAAATAACGGGAAAACCTTTGTAAGATTAAAGTATATATAAATAAGAGTTATACCTATGTATTTAAGACTGAAATATGTATAAATATTTATAAACATTGAATGTGATTTTTGTTTTACAAATACTTTAATAAATTGAAAGTGAAATTTATCCTCTACCATTGTTTTCATTATGTTCCTAGCTACAATTCGATTTTCGAAAGTATAATTTTAGAACAATGCAGGTTAGAATTAAGAATACACGTTCATGAAACAAGATCAAACCAGATTAATTGAAGAACCAGGCAGATTCATATCAAGAACACACGTTCTTGAACTAAGAACATGGCAATCTTAAAATAAGAACGATTATTCTCTTTTGAAGAACTTAGTTCTGAAAATGAGACCGAAACAATCTAAAATTTATACGGCCCATAAATAAGATTTTGGGTCTTGGTTTAAGAATTTTCAAGCTTAACAAACTATTAACAACGTATAGTCTTAAAATAAGAACGTTTTTCTTGATTTTAGTCTGTTTTTTTCCCTCAGTGTAATGCCGCAATTAATTTTTTATTTTATGTAACTAGTCTATTAGTTATGATAATAGCACGGTTTTTTTTTATGTTCAAAGCTTCAAATTTAAGAAATTAAGTGCCATTTTTCTCAAGTAAACTTTAAAATTTATTTGCACGATAAAATAAATAGCATAAAAACCGTTTGACTTTTTGTATGGAAATTTTTCCAACGGGCAGATAAATTTTAAAGTTTACTTGAGAAAATGGCCATAAATGTGTGTGAATTTGTTTCTTTAGGACGCTAAAGAAGTGCCCCTCAAAATAAGAACGAAATCCGAAACATGTCAGCTTTGTGAATTAGACGTTTTTATATGAAATTACTCGTACATATTTATTGTGCTTTGAATATTTTTTTAAATCATTTATTTGCCCACAGACATCTTAACAACGAGCACAACTTGGATGATCGAGCTATTGCACAAGCCCGTGTACAGATGCAAGTAGTATCACAACTAGAAATGCATTTGCAAAAAGAACGTGACAGGTTGCAAGCTATGATGCATCATCTGTATTTAACAAATCAGTTTTTGGGATGTGAAGAAAAGGGTCTTAAGGTATGTTATCGGCTGCATAAGAAAACAACTTTTTAAACGTGAAAAATGGGAGACTTTAAATTCAGCAAGTAATGGCCCAATTATATTTGCATAACAGCACATGGAATAACAGTTGGCTGGCGTAGAACTTAACTATGAAACATTTTTTTGGAGATCGAGGTTGTACATTTATCCGTGCAAAATTGGTATATATCTTATTTCTGCACCAAAGTGTAATAACCCTGAAGCGAAACCTCAAACTTGTCAGAAAAATACTAGTATACAACTATAATTTTCTGGCAGAACTCATACTAGTCAGGAAATATCCATTTCATACTAGTATACAACTATAATTTTCTGGCTGAATTCATACTAGTCAGGAAATATCCATTTCATACTAGTATATAACTAGAATTTTCTGGCTGAATTCGTACTAATCAGGAAATATCCATTTCATATTGGTATACAACTAGAATTTTCTGGCTGAACCCATACTCATCATCATCATCATTTATTGGCGCTTAACCGCCTAAGCGATTTTGGCCGTTGCCTATCAAAGCACGCCTGTCATTCCTTTTTAGAGATAACTGACGCCAATTGGAAACCCCAAGGCAGTTCAAGTCATCCTCCACCTGTTGTTTCCATCTCAGTCGAGGCCTCCCCCTTCCTCTGCTGCCGAATTCAGGTGACGATAGGAAAACCTTCTGTGGTGGAGCTTCTTTGTCCATTCGCATAACATGACCCAGCCAGCGGAGCCTTTGGGCTTTAATTCGCTGGACTATGGTCAGGTCTGCGTAAAGCTCGTACAGCTCATCGTTCAATTTCCTGCGATACTCGCCGTTGGCATCACGGGAAGGACCATACATCTTCCGGATAACTTTTCTCTCAAATACTCCAAGGGCCGTCTCATCTTCTCTTGACATTGTCCATGAATCTGAGCCATACATCAGGACAGGTATGATGAGAGACTTATAGAGCGTGATCTTTGTTCTTCGAGAGAGGACTTTACTTCTCAATTGCCTACTCAGTCCAAAGTAGCACTTGTTTGCAAGAGTGATTCTCCGTTGGATTTCTAGACTGATATTATTTTCGGTGTTAATACTGGTTCCCAAATAGACGAAGTCCCTCACAGCTTCAAATTTGTAACTATCAACAGTGACATGGCTGCCAAGGCGCAGATGCGCCGATTCTTTCTTTGATGACAGAAAGTACTTCGTCTTGTCCTCGTTGACCGCAAGACCTACTTTTTTGGCTTCCTTATCTAGTCCAGAAAAGGCAGCGCTTACGGCGTGGTTGTTAAGGCCAATGATATCAATATCATCGGCATACGTCGGCATTTGCACGCTCTTCTGCTGCTCGAATTATCTTCTCCAGCATCAGGTTGAAGAAATCGCACTAAAGGAAGTCGCCCTGTCTGAAGCTTCGTTTGGTTTCAAATGGCTCAGAGAGATCCTTCCCGATTCTGACGGAGCTGTTGGTATTGCTCAACATCATTTGGCAAAGCCGTATAAGCTTTGCAGGGAAGTCAAATTCAGACATGGCGGCATACAGGCAACTCCTTTTTGCGCTGTCAAAAGCGGATTTGAAATAGACAAAGAGATGGTGTGTCGATTCTTTTATCATGGGTCTTCTCCAGGATTTGACGTATGGTGAAAATCTGGTCGATGGTAGACTTACCAGGTCTACAGCCACACTGATAAGGTCCAATCAGTTGTTCTACGATGGGCTTCAGTCTTTCACATAATACGCTAGAAAGAACCTTATATGCGATATTAAGAAGACTGATTCCGCGGTAGTTGCTACGATTAGCGGGATCGCCTTTCTTGGGGATTGGGAGGAGCACATTTAAATTCCAATCTGGAGGCATGCATGCCCATATTCTGCATAAGAGCTGATGCAAGCTTTTTACAGCTCGGCGGATATTCCGTCGTTTCCGGCGATTTGTTGTTCTTGAACCTGGATATAGCTATCCTCACTTCAGGTGGTGGGACGACTTTTCCATCGTCAGGGACGTCTCCCTCGCAGTTTAGCAGTGAGGAGAAGTGCTCCCTCCATAATTTAAGTACACTCTGTACGTCGGTTGCCAGGTCGCCATTATTGTCCTTACAGGAACTTGCCCCGGCCTTTAAACCTTCCGCCATCCGCCGGATCTTTTCATAGAATTTTCGGGCATCATTCCTGTCAGCCAGCGTCTCCAGCTCCTCACACTCACGCCTTTCGGCCTTCGCAACGTCTCCTTGTAGGCAGCGTCCTTCTTTTTCGAGGCAGCTTTGCATTCCTCATCGTACCAGTTGTTCTTGCGGGCTCGCTGGAACCCTATAGTGGCCTCAGCGGCGGTACGCAATGAGTGAGAGATATGCTTCCATTGCTCGGTTACATCGTTAGGTCGAGGATTGCCCTATGATAGGAGGTGCAAGAGTCGAGTGGAGAAATTATCCGCAGTCTATGTCATGCGCAGCTTCTCGACGTCAAACTTTCCTTCCGTTACTTTGCGCACTTTCTTCGCTGCATATCTTGTGCGTATCTTGGCTGCGACAAGATAACGGGCCGAGTCGATATTGGGACCACGCAGTACGGTGGAGCTATGTCTGACGTCGATCTTGACATGATCTATCTAGTTTCTTATTCTTTGATCAGGGGACAGCCAGGTGGCTTGGTGTACTCGTTTATGCTGGAACCTAGTACTACTGATGACCATATTGCGATCATAGGCGATGTCAATCAACCTAGTGCCGTTGGGTGATGTTACATCGTGGAGACTAAATTTTACAACTGTAGGACCAAAGACTCCTTCCTTGCCCACCTTGGCATTAAAGTCGCCGAGCACGATTTTGATATCATGTTAAGTGCAGCGATCATAAGTCTGCTCAAGTTTATCGTAGAAGGAGTCCTTCTCTGCGTCGTTCGTCTCCTCAGTCGGCGCAGATAAATGTTATGTTGAAAAACATCGCCTTGATGCGGATCGCAGCGAGACGCTCGTCCACAGGAGTGAACGCTAGTACTTGGCGGCGAAGTCTCTTCCCCACCACACCACGCTACACCACGCGATTTGCTGCATGTCTGGCCACTGTAGTATACGTCACAAGGTCCGATGGTCGTCTTTCCTTGTTCCGTCCATCGCATTTCCTGTAGGGCGGTGATGTCGGCCTTTGCGTTAGCGAGGACATCAACCAGTTGGGCAGCGGTACCTTCCCTGGAAAGGGTCCGGACATTCCAGGTACATGCCCTAATATCTTTCTCATTGTCCTTTATTCGTTTTGCCGGGTCGTCAACTTTAAAGGGGGTTCTCATCCGAGGCTTTTTTAAATTTATCACTGGAATAAATTTTTTACGTGGCGGGTCCCAAACCCAGCGCACAACCCGTCTACGGGGTTTCGAAAATAAAATATTCACATTTATATAGCGAGCCGCTTGCTACAAGGCAGACACCCGCTTGCAGCCGCTCCACATGGTAAACAGACGCTGCGAAACAAGTCCTCGATGAGCCCTTAAACCGAATATGTCAGAGTGGCCCCACCGGGGCTCCCTCTGTTTCTGCCGCGAGCATAAGTAGTTCACGTTGCCCAGAGTGCATGAACGAGGACGCAAGAATCGGGATTGAGCAGGGTCGCAAAATTGCAGCTGTTTGGCTAACTATACAACCACACCCCATTACAACCCATACTAGTCAGGAAATATCTATTCCATACTAGTGTACAACTAAATTTTTCTGGATGAAATCATACCAGTTAAAAATTTCTAACAACAAATACAAAGCCGTACGTCTAGTTCCTTAAGCAAGAACGAAATTGCAATCACGGTAGCTGGTATTGTTTGTTTGTGAGTTGTTGCTCAGTTTGTTCGTTAATAACAAAAAAATAGAATAATTTAAGAAAATAAATTATTCGATCGGTCAAATAGTCCATGAAAAATTTTCTACTGTACAATAACATGACCATAACAGCAAAGCTTTCATATTCTAGCCAAGGACCCGTGGCGCTGCAAAAAACATCGTAACAGATGATGCAGCTTAAAAGCCCTAGTCACACATCGCAAGCGACAGATGTCGCTGCTGTGTGATCTAAAGGCAAAGAGATATGTATTCATACATATACAACAAAAAAATAACATCAAAACATACACGTATTAACGAACATAGTAGCAATTATTCCACGAAATCAAACAAGCAGTGTTGGTGTAACTAGTATGACACGCTGCGGTTAAAAATTCCTAATTTCTCCTCGGTTCAATGACCACTATAAAGGGAAAAATGAAAAATTTCTAACAACAAATACAAAGCCGTACGTCTAGTTCCTTAAGCAAGAACGAAATTGCAATCACGGTAGCTGGTATTGTTTGTTTGTGAGTTGTTGCTCAGTTTGTTCGTTAATAACAAAAAAATAGAATAATTTAAGAAAATAAATTATTCGATCGGTCAAATAGTCCATGAAAAATTTTCTACTGTACAATAACATGACCATAACATCAAAGCTTTCATATTCTAGCCAAGGACCCGTGGCGCTGCAAAAAACATCGTAACAGATGATGCAGCTTAAAAGCCCTAGTCACACATCGCAAGCGACAGATGTCGCTGCTGTGTGATCTAAAGGCAAAGAGATATGTATTCATACATATACAACAAAAAAATAACATCAAAACATACACGTATTAACGAACATAGTAGCAATTATCCCACGAAATCAAACAAGCAGTGTTGGTGTAACTAGTATGACACGCTGCGGTTAGAAATTCCTAATTTCTCCTCGGTTCAATGACCACTATAAAGGGAAAAATGAAAAATTTCTAACAACAAATACAAAGCCGTACGTCTAGTTCCTTAAGCAAGAACGAAATTGCAATCACGGTAGCTGGTATTGTTTGTTGCTCAGTTTGTTCGTTAATAACAAAAAAATAGAATAATTTAAGAAAATAAATTATTCGATCGGTCAAATAGTCCATGAAAAATTTTCTACTGTACAATAACATGACCATAACATCAAAGCTTTCAAAATTCATTCGTTTCGTTAGCTTCTTTTTTCTCTTATAATTCACAGATGCTTTTTCGTGATAGGGAAAATACAAATAGTCGCTGCAAATGATAAAATAAAGGGTAAGTCATGAAATTTCTGGTTGAAATCATACTAGTCCAGGGTCAATGTTTTTTAGACTAGTATATTTCATACTAGTCCTTTTAGGACTAGCATGGGGATAGTTCATTTTATGGAAATCATACTAGTCCATATTGAACTAGTATGGGACTGGTATTTTACAACTAGAATAATTCTAGTATATGGGCAAATCCTCAAAACTTTTAACATCGAGCGAGGCGGATAATATCATCCAATAGCAAGGAACACGATATCGTTACACAGGCTCAGTATTTTTTTTTAAATTTATGGATACAAATCAACATTTCAAATGTCTCAGAAGCATGAAATAATACTTGATAAATCCAGGAAAAATTTCGCAAAATCAAAATATTGTGAAAACGTGTGCGAGTTTTCAAAAATTTATGAACTGTTAATCTTTTCTTAAGGGCGCCCCTCAAAATTGCGACCCACTTTTTGTTTTTTCAAGTATTTTTCTACATACTGAAACTTAACCTACAAGGTCGCGTGCGTGCTTCGTTCCATTTAAAAGTTAAAAAGCTAAGAAAATGCGAGAACAAATTTTTGTACTTTTCATTTTTCGGTATAGTTAAGCCATTTACTTGCGCGCCCCTTTAATTATCAAAAAAATGAACAAATATACTTGATGTTAACTCAAAAAGAAACCCTGCACACGTGATCAGATTACTGTGCTGTTCATATTATGCTTACAGCAGCCACTATAAATCAACTGTTTGGTTTGTGAATAGTTTAAATAATTCAATTTTAAATTTAAATTTAATTGTAAACTTGAGTATTCAATATGTTTAATTAACGTAAAAAAGCGCGTTGAAGATCCATGCATATATCAAAAGTGAAAAGCTTACTTGTACCTTCAATTTTTCAAATGTTTAGTGGTTTTTGGTTTTTTGAGGTTAGGAAAAAATTCAGACGTGCTGGACCAAAACGGACACCGGATTCGTGTTCAGCGCGTCAAAATACATAGGGGGAGGGTGGTCTGATCCCGCTGGTAATTAAGGTTCAATTTGCGTACAAATAAGTAGGTACTTATTAATTCAAAGGGATTTTGAAATGTGTCGTAAGAAATTCGTTTTGAAATAATTCGATTTTACGTTCGTATAAACTAGGCAATAGATTGCAAATAAAAGTAAAAAAAAAATAAAATTTCACAATGATGACGTCATAATTTCCACGCCCGCACCTTTAGCATATTAACAAGAGTCAAAATATAATCTTATAAACTAAGTAAAAGTGCCAGCAAAAGCTCAAGGGTGTGCTCCTATTATCTTTTTTCTTTCTTTTTTTTTTTGCATTATAAAAAGGTTTTGAGGATTTGCCCATATCATGACTAGTAGATCACTGGTATGTTCTGGTGGAAATCTGACAATTGACATTTCGTAGGACATCAACACGTAAAAAATACCAGTTGCTTATATGGAAAAAAGACAAAACACTGACTAGTTGGGCCCGGAACACCAACTAGTTGCAAAGTAGTTATGAGCTAGTCCCCATACTAGTCCAAAAAGGACTAGTACGAAATATACTAGTCCAAAAAACATTGAACCTGGACTAGTATGATTTCAACCAGAATTTTCATGACTTACCCTTTATTTTTATGTTTATTCTTAAGAAAGCAGCAACTATTTGTATTTACCCTATCACGAAAAAGCATGTGTGAATTATAAGAAAAAGAACCAAACGAAACAAATGAATTTTGTATTTTTTAACTGGTATGATTTCATCCAGAAAAATTTAGTTGGATACTAGTATGGAATGGATATTTCCTGGCTAGTATGGGTTCAGCCAGAAAATTCTAGTTGTATACTAATATGAAATGGATATTTCCTGACTAGTATGATTTCAGACAGAAAATTCTAGTTGTATACTAGTATGAAATAGATATTTCCTGACTAGTATGAATTCAGCCAGAAAATTCTAGTTGTATACTAGTATGAAATAGATATTTCCTGACTAGTATGAGTTCAGCCAAAAAATTATAGTTGTATACTAGTATTTTTCTGACAAGTTTGAGGTTTCGCTGAAAGGTTATTACATTTTGGTGCAGAAATAAGATATATACCAATTTTGCACGGATAAATGTAAAAGGTGTTGCTACTTAGGGTGGTGCACAAGGTTGCCACCTATCCAATTTTTTTTTTTTATATTGAGCTAAACATGCCAATTTGGGTATCAAATGAAAGGTATTCTCTACCGTATTCTAAAAAAGATAATTTCAAGCAGGGTTTTCATTTAGGGTTGCCACCTAACCTCAATTTATTTCTTTTTTCGTATATCTCGGGAACTGCTTGACCAATTTGGCATATAGACAATTTGATTAATAAATAATAATAATAAAGGTATTTTCGGCTGTATTCCAAATATGACAATTTCAAGCAGGGTCGCCACTTAGGGTTGTCACGTAACCGCAATTTATTTCTTTTTTCGTATATGGGTGTTTCCCAACGGAAATTTTAGTTTTGTATGGAGACATTTTTTTTACTATGTAAAAAACTTCCGCAACGTAAAGTCCGCAACAGAGATATGAAACGATTTCTTAAAAAAAGCTTTCCTTATACTTGGAAGTTGGTTTTTAAGAACTCATTACTTTCATCTTTAATTTATCCTTAAAGGTTTTTTACCATAATATTTGACATTTCGCAGAAAATTGCCAATTAATTAGTTGCCTCAAACCTACTTCCGTTTTGTGTAACTCCCGCAACGCACTTATCCCTGCACATAATCCCTGCAGCGAAAGCAACTAGTTGAAAACTACTTTACAACTAGTTGGTGTACCGGGCCCAACTACACCTTTTCCAACTGTATTTCGGAAAAAAACCAAATTTATTTCAGAAAATCACAAATGTGTTTCAGAAAATATGAAACGAATTTTAGAAAAGATCAAATTTATTTCAGAAACCTTCGCGAAGGGTGGACACCTTGCCATGGTGCGAGGGCTTAAATAGATGGCCACAGGGCTATGCTGCCCTTGTGATCACAGCTTCGCACGGCACTACATCACGAGAGTAGCCTAGCCTCTCTGGCGCGACGAAAAAGATCTTCCCCCTCCCAATCCAGGGTGTTATGCGATACCGTGCTGGTCTCACGACCTGGCCCCAGAGATCCAAAGGAGAAAGAAGCTGCAACTGAGCTTTCGGAAAAGGGAGCGATCGCGATGGAAACTACGGGTCCAAACTTCCGGGAGACATATCCCCGCCGATCCACATGCCTTGAGAGAAGACTGGCCGCAAAGATCCTGAAGAAGTATGAGGGAGTGCCGCAGGAATCGCTGGTGCCGAATTCCAGAAGTACTTACGTGCCAAATAGGGTAAACGGAAACCCTTTCAACCGCCAGAGATAGGACCTGGAAATAAAACTCCCTCCCAAGCGGCATCAGAATACCCCCGGAGTGGGCAAACCAAGCTTCGCTGAAGTAATCAAGGACTGGATCCTTATAGGAATCCTTCACCGAGGCAATGACCGTTTGGCCATCCCCAAGGACCGGTGGCGATACGTCCGAAATGAACTCGGTAACGCTCTTCTCAACGTTGCTTCGGAGTTTCCAGGTAGGTCGGCGCGGGTAACGGATGCGGGCTAGCACCAGGATCAGATTACATTTGTCGCGTGCGAGGATGCAAGAACTGTAGCACTGTACTAGGCAGCAGCTGCTGAACTGGGTGAAGCCTACAAAGGCGCAAAGTTCGAGGTCGTCGACTGGAAGGACATTCCGGCTCGACCAAGGGCAAGGGCATGGATTCCTGCCATCCCTGAAGAACCCCAGAGAATTCTCGCGATGCTGAGGTTAATACACCCTGCGGGTTAGGGGTTTAGAATATGCCCGTGGTAGGTAGGTATGCCGGTCGTAAGAGGCGACTAAAATCCACGAAATCGTTCCCAAGACAATGGATTCATACAGCAAAGGACTATTAACACCCGTACAACCCCTGTCTGGTCTGTCACGTAACTTTTTGAATAGGGAGGCAATCGAGCCCCTCGAGCTACAGTGTAAGCCAGACCATTATTCACGTATACCGCGGCGATACTCAGCGCGCTGTCATTTAAGCTGCTCCGGGGGTCTCGGAAGGCAAAGTACCGCAAGAGGAAGTGGAGGAGTCCGACGCGGAAAGTATGTTATCCGCCACGTCACTTTGCGAAAGTGCTGCGAACAGCTCTGAGATGGAGGACAGCCTACTGGAGGAAGAAGTCCACGACGTTACGGCGGTAGCAGCAAATCCTGAGTGCTTTCTGATGCTTCAGACAGCAGGACTACCGCTACGCCAAGTCGGGCAACTAATCTGAGCAACTAGTCGTTGAGAGACAGTCTACGGCATGGGGCAAACCTCGAAGATATGAGGACGGCAGGGAAGTCTGTGCGCTCTCATGTTGGTGGCGCTTCAGATTAATCTGCGCAAACCTAATAATACATTTACACTGCACCAAATGCGTCGCATTTGACGAAGTTATTTCGAGAATGTTTGTCCGCAGAATAAATTTGTTTGCCAAATTAGATGAATTTCATTTAATTTGATCTAATTTGGTAATCAAATTCAATCTGCGGATGAACGGTCTCGAAAAAACTTTGACCTCGTCTGCTTTAAGCAGTCATATATTCGTATTCATTTATTTAAACATTTAGTACAAGTGAGACTTTTGTCTCTTATAGTACATCAACTGATGGATATATATCAAAACTTATGTGTAACGATATCCTAATTTAAGAAAATATAAGTGTTTACAGATATAGATAAAGATAAATTAGTTAGATAACCGCTTTTCGTATTTCAAAAAATTCCGACAAAGCCAATTTGAAGCACAATGCATTGCGTTCATTTTTAATAAAATTTGGTAGTGAGTTCCATAGTTTTATAGTACTGACGAAGAACGTTCTTAATGATGAGAGATATTTATTGCGTGGAACGATGAGGTTACATGTTCTGTCAGACCTCGCAAACCATAAATTTCGGAAAAGGTATTCTGGTTGCTTTTCATTAATTAATTTATTTAAGAAAATTAGATTTTTATAGTTTCGGAAGGTAGAAAAATTGCAGTGAAGTATTTTAATAGAAAACTTTGATACATATGTGATCGTATTTTCTTTTCGAGAAGATATATCTTGCACAATTATTCAGAGCAAGTTGTTGAGTGTTTTAACCAGCATTAATTTCACATTTGTGGGAATAAAGTCAGCTATGTACCATAATTTCCTTAACACAAAGTAAATTTTTGATAAGATATAATTTACATGATCTCTACAACTAAGATAGGAGTTTAATTTGAACCCTAGGCTACTAATAACAGACTCATAGGTGATGGTCGTACTCTCAATGTGACCAATGGCAAATACAAATAGCTTTTGTTTTGGACTCATTTAGATTTAAATAATTGTCTCTCGCCCATGAAGAGATGCACTCAAGATCCTCGTTAATTATGTACACCAAATCATCTGAAACACTCTTACAGCAATGAGTAATATCGTTAATAAACATACTAAATAAAATTGGTCCAAGTATAGGTCCTTGAGGTACCCCGGAGTAAAGAGACTTCGTGTCAGAACAACCACTTTTAACAAGTACCTTCTGCCAACGATTCCTTGGATAGCTTTCGAGCAATCTCAAAGCACTACTAGAAAGACCGAAGTAATGTTGTAATTTGAGCAGAAGAATGGAATGATCGACTGTGTCGAAGGCTTAAGAAAGTCTAAAAGTGTCAACACGGTCAGATCACATTTGTCAAAAGCAGGGCCGATATCTTCAATTACCTTGAATAATGCCGTTATACAACTACGGCTGGCCTTATAGCCCGACTGGAATTCCGTTTGACTTTTGCTATCAAGCATCGGGAAAAATTGAAGCCGTTATTGAAAAATTAATAACATGTGTCAACGATGGAGCAATGTGTAGTGCAATGAGTTTCATAAACCTAAGATACGCCCACTGAATTAAGGTTTTTCCACAAGTTTTTGGTTGGCAAATTGGTATCAAGCTTTGATTGAAAAAATAGTCTTTTGGAATTTCTAATTGTCAGCGTAGCATGATTTCTGGCTAAACGATGTAAATTCCAGTTTTCATTTGTGGGATGTTGCTTCCAAATTTTATACAACTTGGTACGCGCTGCGATAGTAAGCAATACTTCTTTTGTGAACCATTGTTGTTTATTAGATTTAATTTTCACCGCTTTTACAGGTACCAGTCGTCTTTCTAAAGGCGACGTGGTTGTGGTCCTCATCCAAGAACCCTGGGTCAACAGCAGTGTGGCCATTATAGCCGATTTCCGGCTAGATCTAGCCGATTTCAAAATTATTTAGCCGAAAAAACGGATTTAGCCGGAGCCGATTTTTTAGCTGATTTGCCAAAAAAATTTAGCCGATTCTAGCCGTTTTTAATATTTTTCAATATTAAATTTCCTATAGAGTAGAAATTTTTGAAATGTACCTACGAATTTTCATGGTGGAAGGAAAATTCAAAATAAGTATAGGAATATACTTCACTAATGAGTACTAAACCACAGTATAAATATTTCTTTAAAAAACCAACTGGTTTACTTATTATATGCATTTAAAAAAAAGTGCATCTTTTCATGAATTAATTTTTTTCTCGAAAACCACTTGATAAAACATTATAAAAATTTGAGGATATGTCAAGAAATAAATGTAACGAAGGATGAAATTTTTATTATTGTGTCACTCATTATTGTTGCAAATTTATTGACTTTCTTAAAAAACTAATACTGATTGAACGCGGTTCTTCACGCTGCATTTTAACGCCTATGTAAGTTTTGGGAAGTCTTATCGATGCAGATTAATATACCGATGCAACTTTTTTGTGCCCGCTCTTTGTTTTAATGTAATAATTAAAATCATGCAACCTCGCAGGAAATATTTTCTCCAATTTTTTTTTTTTTTTAATTGCGGAATACTGTTAGTTATTGAGACAGATATATGTATATACGTAGAGAGTGGGTCCTTGTACTATAGAGTTTATTTTTTATACCTTTCATGAACATGAAATGGTATTATAACTTTGGTCCGATGTTTGTAAATATGAGAAGAAGAAGAGATAGACCCATCAATAAGTATACCGAAATGATCAGGATGACGAGATGAGTTGATTTAGCCATGTCCGTCTGTCCGTCTGTCTGTTTGAACGCAAACTAGTCCCTCAATTTTTGAGATATCTGGCTGAAATTTTGTATGTGGCCACCATTTTGTAATATAGGAATCATTTGTCGGAACTGACAAGATCGGACCAGTATAACATATAGCCCCCATACAACCGATTGTTCAGATATAAGGTTTTTTGGCCAAAACTTCCGCAATTAAAAAGTTAGAAACGTAAAATTTTGCAACTCGAGTACTTTCTATTTATGTAGTGTATATAGTGAAAATCAACCAGATCGGGCAAATGTAACATATAGCCCCCATACAACCGATTGTTCAGATATAAGGTTTTTTGGCCAAAACTTCTGCAATTAGAAAGTTAGGAACGTAAAATTTTGCAACTCGAGGACTTTCTATTTATGTAGTGTATATAGTGAAAATCAACAAGATCGGGCAAATGTAACATATAGCCCCCATACAACCGATTGTTCAGATATAAGGTTTTTTGGCCAAAACTTCTGCAATTAAAAAGTTAGGAACGTAAAATTTTGCAACTCGAGTACTTTCTATTTATGTAGTGTATATAGTGAAAATCAACCAGATCGGGCAAATGTAACATATAGCCCCCATACAACCGATTGTTCAGATATAAGGTTTTTTGGCCAAAACTTCTGCAATTAAAAAGTTAGGAACGTAAAATTTTGCAACTCGAGTACTTTCTATTTATGTAGTGTATATAGTGAAAATCAACAAGATCGGGCAAATGTAACATATAGCCCCCATACAACCGATTGTTCAGATATAAGGTTTTTTGGCCAAAACTTCTGCAATTAAAAAGTTAGGAACGTAAAATTTTGCATCTCGAGTACTTTCTATTTATGTAGTGTATATAGTGAAAATCAACAAGATCGGCCAAATTTAACATATAGCCCCCATACAACCGATTGTTCAGATATAAGGTTTTTTTCCCAAAACTTCTGCAATTAAAAGTTAGGAACGTAAAATTTTGCAACTCGAGTACTTTCTATTTATGTAGTGTATATAGTGAAAATCAACAAGATCGGGCAAATGTAACATATAGCCCCCATACAACCGATTGTTCAGATATAAGGTTTTTTTGGCCAAAACTTCTGCAATTAAAAAGTTAGGAACATAAAATTTTGCAACTTGAGTACTTTCAATTTATGTAGTGTGTAGAGGAAAATCAAGAAGATCGGGTAAATATAACATATATTTAGCCCCATACAACCGGTTGTTCCGATATAAGGTTTTTTGGCCAATACTTCCGCATTTAAAAAGTTAGGAACGTAAAATATTTCACCTTTAGTACTTTCTACATATGTAATGTGTATAGTGTAAGTCAGTACAATTGAACACGTATAATATATAGCCTCCATACAATCGATTGTTCCGATAACTCGGATCCTATTATTTTGTAAGTTTTTTTTAAATTATAACAAAGATGTGTAATGTGTATAGTAAATATAGTTAAATTGAAACAGGCTGTACTGGGGATCGAACAGTGAAAATCGTGACGCTTATTCATGAAAGGTATATAGCCTTCGGCACAGCCGAAGACAGCTTTCCTTACTTGTTTTATTCTGTTTTCGACGTTGCAATTTCAACAAAAGTGATGTCATTAGAAAACATTTTACAAATAATTTTGTTATCACACCCAGGTTTGAAACAATGATACTGTCGAGTGTTTTTTATAGGTTTTGCTTTTTCAAATCGTGCCTTCAATGTTCATTTGTGGTACAGAGATCGAAATCTATTTTTATACCCAGTGTACTAGTACTAGTACAAGGGTATATTAAGTTTGTTCAAATAACGGCTGTTTGTAGCGGCACAAAATAATCGAGATAGATATAGAGTTCCACTATATGAAAATTCTTAGGTTGAAAAGAGGAGTCCATTAAGACATGTCCGTCCGTCTGTCCGTCCGTCCGTCCGTCCGTCTGTGTACACGATAACTTGAGTAAAAATTGAGATATTTGCATGAAATTTTGTATACAGGTTACCTTTTGGCCAAGGTAGGTTGCTATTGAAAATGGGCGAAATCGGTTGATAACCACGCCCCCTTTTTCAATATCGAAAATTTCAAAAATCACACAAATTGACTTATCTCGGCGGCTGAAATGGCTAAAATAATATAATTCTATAGGTGAGTCCCCCTGGTCATTCTCTTATGATTTTTCCATAAATTTTTTATAGGGGGCGTGTTCCCGCCCACTTTTACGATGGAATTTGGCAAAAAGCATACTAGTATCGTTAGGAGTATACCTGATGAAAATGCCCACTTTCGATATCGAAAATCACATAAATTGACATAATTCGCTAACGGAAATGGGTAAAATTATATATTTTTATAGGTGAATCCCCATGGTCATTATATAATTATTTTTTGATAAATTTTCTAAAGTGGGCGTGGCCCCGCTATATTTTGCATGAAATTTTATATACAGGTTACTTTTTGGCCCAGGTAGGTTGCTATTGAAAATGGGCGAAATCGGATGATAACCACGCCCCCTTTTTCGAGATCGTAAATTTCGAAAATCATACAAATTAACATAACTTGAGTAAAAATTTAGGAATTTGCAGATTACTCGGATTATAACCACGACCCTTTTGTCGGTATCGAAAATTTCGAAAATCACATAAACTGACATATATCGGTAGCTGAAATTGATAAAATGTTATAATTTCATAGGTGAATCTCTCTTATCATTCTATTATGATTTTCTGTTAAATTTTAAAAAGTGGGCGTGGTACCGCCCCATTTCAAGGGAGGCATTTTTGAAAATTCGACTGGTCGTAACTTTTAAACAAATTATGGTAGAACGATGAAATTTGGCACAAATCATACTAGTACTGTTGGGAGTATACGTGATGAAATTGGATAAAATCCCCGTCCAACCACGGCTACTCTCGATATCGAAAATTTAGAAAATCACCTAAAAGACTGGTCGTAAGTTTTAAACTGATTACGGTAGAATCGTGAAATTCGGCACAAGGTATACTAGAGTTAAAGGAAGTATACCTGTTGAAATTAAACGAAATCGCTTCCCAATCACGTCCAATTTCAATATGGAAAATTTCGAAAATCACATAAATTGACATAATTCGGTAAGGTAAATAACTAAAATAGTATAATTATAGTATAATTTGGTAGTTAAATTTGTAAGGAATTGTCTACTATTAACGAGTCTTAAAAGATGAGTTAATTTTGTTAAGTGAGCCACCTATATTTATTTCGACGGCCATGTATTTTATTGAAAGTGGGTAGTATGGCTCAGAACGATTAAACAAAAATACGTATACAATTTTTCAAAATTCGAATTATTTTGAAAGTTATATCTATCAACAGTTTTCGAAATTCCTCACTTTTGGATGATTTTCTCACGATTGGTCAAACCGATTTTGCTATTTTCTTAAATATATATAAAAGATGGTATCTTCTACAAAAGGACATTTCCAATTTTTGCAAAAAAAATTTTTTTGCAAACATTATTCGCAGTTTTTAACTTCTCCATCGTGGCGAGATGGCGCTTTTTGGCACTTTAAGGGAGCGGAAGTTATTTACATCAAAAAGTAAAGAATTTCGAAAAGTGGTGATAGCTATAACTTTGAAAATAATTTGAATTTCGAAAAACTGGCCCAAACGTATTTTTTTCAATTTAAAACTTTGTCACAAGTTGGGCGTAAGTATATTAGAAGTAAGAAATGCATTCAACTATAAGTAATATTTTGAGGGCACACGAACAATGTACATATATGTTATACCGTAGCATAAATAAATATTAATTTTATAAACTAACTAATAAATTTATTGAGTTCGTTTTTCCCAAATTATAATATATATAGAAAATATATAACTTATAGGTACTACTATTGTTTCCATACACTGGGTATTTAATGTTCGGCTTACCCGAACTTAGACTTCCTTACTTGTTCAGAAATGATTTTTAGCCCATTCAAATACACTTTTCGGACTGGTAACCATCAACTCTTATTAAGCTGGCTCGACATGACTTTGACGGTGCCTCCGATGCCGTCACACGCTACCTTACCGTGATAGGTAGCGAACAAATTCCATTCCGCACTGTATTGTATTTATTTTTATATAGCGATGCAGCTCCATCAGAAAAGTAATATATCTTATTGACACTATCAATAACATACTTTTCTTTCAAGTACTTTATGACTCCCGAATTAAATAAAGGAACGGAGCTTGCATCGTGAGTTAATTTTTTCGAAATTATGACAAAACTATTGTGTGGTTGATTTGCATTTTGGCAATTATAAATTATGAGTATTTGTCCAAAGTGTAATTTTCGGCAAAATCCATACTTATCACGAATTCTCCTTCTTCTATTTCGTCCTTCTTTTGACTAAAATATGTTGCTAGGGACTTGGCGAGAAAATCATGTTTTATGAGGATCTGCAACTCTTCTGTTAAACTTGTGTGATAACAAAATTATTTGTAAAATGTTTTCTATTGACATCATCATCATCATCATTTATTGGCGCTTAACCGCCTAAGCGATTTTGGCCGTTGCATATCAAAGCACGCCAGTCATTCCTTTTTAGCATAACTGACGCCAAATGGAAACCCCAAGGGAGTTCAAGTCATCCTCCACCTGTTGTTTCCATCTAAGTCGAGGCCTCCCCCTTCCTCTGCTGCCGAATTCAGGCGACGATAGGAAAACCTTCTGTGCTGTGCTAACATGGCCCAGCCAGCGGAGTCTTTGGTCTTTAATTCGCTGGACTATGGTCAGATATGCGTAGAGCTCGTACAGCTTATCGTTAAATTTCCTTCGATACTCGCCGCTGGCATCACGGGAAGGACCATAAATCTTCCGGAGAACTTTTCTCTCAAATACTCCAAGGGCCATCTCGTCTTCTCTTGACATTGTTTATGAATCTTGGCCATACAGGACAGGTATGATGAGAGACTGATAGAGCGTGATCTTTGTTCTTCAAGAGATGACTTTACTTCTCAATTGCCTACTCAGTCCAAAGTAGCACTTGTTGGCAAGAGTGTTTCTCCGCAGGATTTCTAGACTGATATTATTTTCGGTGTTGATACTGGTTCCCAAATAGACGAAGTCCCTCACATTTTCAAATTTGTAACTATCAACAGTGACATGGCTGCCAAGGCGCAGGTACGCCGATTCTTTCTTTGATGACAGAATACTTTGTCTTGTCCTCGTTCACGGCAAGACCCACTTTTTTCGCTTCCTTATCCAGTCCAGAGAAGGCAGCGCTTACGGCGCGGTTGTTAAGGCCAATGATATCAATATCATCGGCATACGCCAGCAATTGCACGCTCTTGTAAAAGATTGTACCATTGCGGTTTAGCTTTGCTGCTCGAATTATTTTCTCCAGCATCAGATTGAAGAAATCGCACGAAAGGGAGTCGCCCTGTCTGAAGCCTCGTTTGGTTTCAAATGGCTCAGAGAGGTCCTTTCCGATTCTGACGGAGGTGTTGGTATTGCTCAACGTCATTTGGCCAAATTGACATCACTTTTGTTGAAATTGCAACGTCGAAAACAAAATAAAAAAATACACTCTATAGTACAAGAACCCACTCTCTACGTATATACATATATCTGCCTCAATAACTAACATTATTCCGCAATTAAAAAAAAAATTGGAGAAAATATTTCCTGCGAGGTTGCATGATTTTAATTATTACATTAAAACAAAGAGCGGGCACAAAAAAGTTGCATCGGTATATTAATCTGCATCGATAAGACTTCCCAAAACTTACATAGGCGTTAAATTGCAGCGTGAAGAACCGCGTTCAATCAGTATTAGTTTTTTAAGAAAGTCAATAAATTTGCAACAATAATGAGTGACACAATAATAAAAATTTCATCCTTCGTTACATTTATTTCTTGACATATCCTCAAATTTTTATAATGTTTTATCAAGTGGTTATCGAGAAAAAAATTAATTCATGAAAAGATGCACTTTTTTTTAAATGCATATAATAAGTAAACTAGTTGTTTTTTTTAAAGAAATAGTACTCATTAGTGAAGTATATTCCTATACTTATTTTGAATTTTTCTTCCACCATGAAAATTCGTTGGTACATTTCAAAAATTTCTACTCTATAACGTAGGAGTCTAATTTACTTTGAATATCACGCATTTTTATTTTGTAAAACGAATATGTATGTTGATTTTCTTTTAGCCAGACTTAGGTAAATATCTCAAATTTTCAAAAAGTTAAAATTTTTTGTGATTTGTTTGTTAGTTTGTTTCGTTAAGTTAAAATAACTTAAGGAATTTAGTATTTTTGGTTTAATTATTTCTATATATAGGTTAGGTTCAAGTGGCTGCCGCAGAGGCACACTTAGGCCAGTTTTGAAAGGCCCGTTGTGATACCACCAACACAAGGAAAGTCAGTCCCGGGACCCAGCCATAAGGAAAATCCCTGAGTTGTTGGGATTTTCCACATAGCAGAATCCCGGGACTGACACTCCTAAACCGAACCGTTACTCCTCCTCGAACCACTTAGATGACTTTATGAAGCCCATCAAGCCCTTTATGTCCATTTCCGCGATCTGGCTTAGGCTATCCAGGAACGGAAATCCCAAAAAGCGCGTTCTCGCGCCGCTTAAAGCCGGACAGTTGCAGATGAGGTGCTCCACTGTTTCCTCCTCCTCATCATCTTTGCAACTCCTGCAGCATCGTCGGTAGGGCACACCTAGCCTTTCTGCATGCCTACCAATAAGGCAGTGACCGGTTAATACCCCTATCAATATGCAGATTTCCCTCCTAGTTAGGGCATAAATGCGTCTAGACCTTTTAAGATCCCATTTTGGCCAGGTTTGTTTCGATATGCGACACCCTGGGGATAGCAGCCATCTTTCGTTGGCTTGACGGAGTGTGTGCTCCTTCAGCATTAGTTTGCATGTGGCAAACGGCATACCTAAGCGCTCTTTATCCTGAAGAACCTGCTTGGTCGTGCCCTGCCTGGCAAGCTCGTCTGCCTTACAGTTTCCCTCAATGTCCCTATGTCCCGGGACCCATATGAGGTTTACGCGGTTCTGTTGGGCCATCTCCTGAAGAGATCGACGACAGCTGAGCGTCAGTTCAGAGTTGAACGTGTATGAGCCAAGGGATATATATAACATTAATTCAAAAATTGAAAGGAATTCAATTTCCTACAAAAATATGGTCAGCTAAATGTTTGTTTTGCAACAATTGCAAATTGCAGGTTAAGTCTGTAAAATCTAGACTATCGATGATAGACCTCTAGACTTTAATTTAAAAATCTGAAAAAATTATAGTAATTTTTTTTAACCTTTCGTAAAAAGAAAATCAATATAATTAAAAAAAAAAACGAAATTTTATTTTTTGCCCCAGTCTAATATATATGTATATTAATGCATTACTAGTCATTTCAATATTTTTGATTTAGTGGATTAAAATATATCGCCGTCAGCTTATGTTATATTCAAGTGGCTGCCGCAGAGGCACACTTAGGCCAGTATTAAAAGCCCGTTGTGGCAACACCAATGCTAGGAAAGTCAGTTGCGGGACCCGGCCATATGGAAAATCCCTTTGTTTTCGGGATTTTCCACATAGCAGAATCCAGAGACTGACACTCCTAAACCGACACCGTTACTCCTTCTCAAACTATTTATATCCAGCTCCACCTAAAGCCTGGCAGTTGCAGATGAGGTGCTCCACCGTTTCCTCCTCCTCATATTTGCAACGCCTACAGCATCGTGGGTAGCGCACACCTAGCCTTTCTGCGTGCCAACCAATAAGGCAGTGCCCGGTTAGGCATAGATCTGCCTAAATCTTTTATGATCCTATTTCGGCCAGGTTTGTTTGGATATCCAGCACCCAGAAGATTGCAGCCACCTTTCGTAGGCTTGGCGGAGTGTGTACTCTTTCAGCTTAGCTTGCATATGGCAAACAGCATACCTAAGCGTTCTTTACCCCGAAGAACCTGCTACGCCGTTCCCTGCCTCGCAAGTTCGACTGTCCTACAATTTCCCTCAATGTCCCTATGTCCCGGGACCCGTGTGAGGTTCACGCATTTCTGTTGGGTCATCTCTTGTAGAGATCGACGACAACTGAGCTTCATAGTTGAACGAGTAAGAGCCAAGGGATTTGATGGCCGCTTGGCTGTCGCTGAGACTAGCAAGATCCTGTCCGATAGTGTGTTGACCTATCCAAATCGCGGCGTCCATGATTGCTGAGACTTCAGCCTAGAAGACACTGCAGTGATCAGGTAGTCTGAAGAGAGCTCAAGGTTCAGATCATTTGAATCGCGGTCACTAATTTTCAAAATTTTATTTTGTATTCCAATCTATAGAGTAAGCAGTTTTCCATATATTTTTTGGACTTAGCAGATTTTATTTAGCCATTGAACATATCATTTTCGTTCAATATCAGGTGCAGAAAATCTCCATCTTTTCCAAATTATGAAAAAGTCGGTTTACCATAAGAAAATAGGATTTTTCATCTTTTACCGCTGTTTGGACGATATGAATTTAATAAAAACAAGTAAGGAAAGCTGTCTTCGGCTGTGCCGAAGGCTAAATACCTTTCATGAATAAGCGTCACGATTTTCACTGTTTGATCCCCAGTACAGCCTGTGTGAATTTAACTTTAGCTCATACCGAAATTATCGGAGCTATCGATTATATGGGGACGATGTGTTATATTGGTCCAATCTCATTGATTTTTAACATCGACATTCCACATTCAAAAATAGCAACATTTACGAAATTTCACGTTCCTACCGATATAATTACAGGAGTTATCTACCAAAATCCGTTTATCAGAACAATCGATTGTATGGGGGCTATATGAAATATTTATCCCATTTCAATGATTTTCAACATCGATATTTTACATATAAAAATAGCGATCCTTCCAAAATTTCACGTTCCTACCTTTATAATTACAGGAGTTATCTACCAAAATCCGTTTATCGGAACAATCGATTGTATGGGGGCTATGTGAAATATTTATCCCATCTCTATAAGTTTCAACATCGTAATTTCACATATAAAAATAGCAATACTTACAAAATTTCACGTTCCTACGTGTTTAATTACAGGAGTTATAGCCCAAAATCCGTTTATCGGAATAATCGATTGTATGGGAGCTATGTGAAATATTTATCCCATCTCTATGATTTTCAGCATCGATATTTCACATATAAAAATAGCAACACTTATAAAATTTCACGTTCCTTCGTGTTTAATTACAGGAGTTATAGCCCAAAATCCGTTTATCGGAATAATCGGTTGTATGGGAGCTATATGTTATATTGGTCCGATCTTGCTGGTTCCGACAAATGATTCCTATATTGGAAAATGGTGGCCGCATACCAAATTTCAGCCAAATATCTCAAAAACTGAGGGACTAGTTTGCGTTCAAACAGACAGACAGACAGACGGACAGACGGACAGACGGACAGACGGACAGACGGACATGGCTAAATCAACTCATCTCGTCATCCTGATCATTTCGGTATACTTATTGATGGGTCTATCTCTTCTTCTTCTCATATTTACAAACATCGGACCAAAGTTATAATACCATTTCATGTTCATGAAAGGTATAAAAATGTATTTAGCCGATTCTAGCCGATTTTTTCCGTCAATCTAGCTGGTTCGCTAAAAAAGTTCTGGCAACACTGGTCAACAGCTCGAGGATTTGCGGAGTGGGGACTAAGGGCTTCAAGCTCATTCGATCCAGCGTGGAGAGCAAAGTCAGAACGTGTATATTGGTCAAGTCAGGGTTGAACTCCTTTCTCCAACTTAACTACACCAATGGCGACATTACCGCTATCAGTCTAACGGTCGGCAGCACCAGCCTGACGGTGGCATCGGTCTCTATGCCCTACGACGTCGAAGAACCACCACCACAAAGGGAGGTGAAAGATCTGGTGTAAAATTTCTGCACGGGTAATCTTGTTATTGGAGCGGACGCTAATGCTCACCATATCCAATGGGGAAGCTCCGATATCAATGCCAGGGCGAGTCTCTGTTTGATTACCTATTAACAACCAACCTGGTAATTTGCAACGTGGTTAATGAGCCTACTTTTATCACTAAGACTCGTAGGGAGGTCATAAACCTCACTATTTGTAGCGAAGGCGCTTATGAGTGGGTCAGAAAATGGCGGGCTCTTGAAGAACATTCGTTCTCCGACCACCGGTATATTGAAATGGTTTTAGACTTTCCTGTAGAGCAGCCAATTATGAAGCGCAATCCACGTAACACTAATTGGACAGTCTTCCCAGTGCCAAAACCACGCGGTTAACACAGGCCACATTGGTGGTCCTACGATCTGGACTCGCTCCGCAAGTCCTGCAGGAAACAATTTAACAAGGCCAAGAGCCTCGGTACTGAGCCTCAATGGCTCGAATATAAAGTTAAGCTAAGGGCCTACAAAAAAGCTCTGAGGCAGGCGAAGAAAACCTCGTGGAGAAATTTCTGCACTGGTGTCGAAAAGGTCGATGACACAGCGAGACTCAGACGGGACCTCACGAAAAGTCAAACAGCCATCAGCTATTTGCGAAAACCTGATGGAAGCACGGAAGGGGAAACCCTTGAGCTGCTCGTGAATACACATTTCCCGGGGAACCTGCATAATGCACTACTAGCACCTGCAACAAACCTGGCAGTAAATATACCCATCACGGAGGAATGAGTTAGGTGGGCGGGTAAAAGCTTTGAACCGTTCAATGCTGCCGGGCCAGACGGGATTATACCCGCTCAACTCATAAACACGTTGGAGATATCAGCTAAATGGCTGGTATTTCTTTGTAGAGCCTGCCTGGCTCTTAGCTACAATCCAAGCTCATGGAGAAGCGCCACGGTAGTGTTTTTTCCCAAGGTGGGGAAGGCGTCCGATCAGTCTTTCGTCCTTTGCCCTCAAAGCCCTCGAGGGCGAGTTAGTGTCATATGCAGACGATTTAGCTATTATTATATAGGGGTAAATTCCCACAGACCCTTTGCATGCAAGTAGCACTGCGAGAGGTTTCCTCATGGTGCTCTCACTCTGGACTGAGTATCAACCCGGGAAAAGTAGTACCTGTAATTTGTACAAGTAAGACAGAGTCTTTTGATAGTACATCAATCTGATTAACACATTAAATAATAAATGAATTACCATAAAATCATAAAACAGTAATAAAGATTAACAAAGCTTAAAGCTATACAATTAAAACATCTTAAGAAACTTGATAAAACAGAGATAGGACCCTAATTTGAAATGATAGTTATGAGTTGAGAAAAGATAATACTGCTAGCTTAAAACACCCTGCCTTATGAATAGCTTTAATCCTGTAGGAAAGTGAGTTCCACAAACGGATTGTACTGACAAAGAATATTCTGGAGGAGACTGTATACCTCTAACTCTGAAACAGTAGATTAAATGTACGGGTAGACTGGCAGAAAATTAGATTCCTAAATAGGTAGGGCGGATCTTGATACTGAATTAATTTATGCAAGAAAGTTAGATTTCTCATTTATAGAAAATTATAAATATCCCTTCCAAGAATTTGCTTTGCATAAGCATATATATGATCAAATTTCCTTTTAGAAAAAATAAACCGGGCAACGTTGTTTAAAGCAAGTTGCAACTTGTTAAGAGAAATTGAATCTAGGTTACCGTATATGAGTTCACTATAAGAAATTTTAGGTATTATAAGAGCTTTGACGAGTTTCATTTTAGTGTCCCGCGGTAGCAAATAGGTCGTTCTGTACAAATTTCTCAGAGTAGAATATATCTTGCCGAGCACAAGACTAATATGGTCAACACAGGTCAGCTTAGAATTGATTTTATAACCCAGATTGCTTACCACATCATAGAAAGATATTTTATCTCCTTTAAGCATAACATCAGGGGGGCTGTTTAGGTCGTTAGACATGTTTGAAATTGCTATCGCTTTAGATTTAGTTGCATTAAGAGACAGCTTATTTAAGTTGGCCCACTTTACTATAGGTGCTAAATCTTCATTTAGCCTGGTAAATAAGTCTTTAGTGAGTCCGATTGGGCGAGACATGTATATTTGTGTATCATCTGCATATAGATGTATGGAGGCATTGTGGCAACAACTAACTATGTCATTGATGAAAAGTGAAAACAATAATGGGCCTAGGATAGATCCCTGTGGAACACCAGATAATATTGATTCTAAATTAGATATACGGTCATCACATTGAACTCGCTGAGAACGCTCGGTCAAATAGCTTTGCATTAATTTTATGGCATAAGGACTGAAATTATAGCCGATTTCAAGCTTATGAAGTAGCAATTTGAAGTTTACCATATCAAAATCTCTGGAGAAATCCAGAAGTACAAGTACAGTGAGTTCAATATTGTCGTAGGCTGGACGAATATCTTCCAGAATCTTTAGCATAGATGTAGCGCAGCTGTGTCCTTGTCTAAATCCCGACTGGACCTCATTAAGTAGATTATTATTATTTATATGTTCAGTTATCTGCTTTGCAAATAACTTTTCATATACCTTAGATAAAGCAAGCAAAAGACTTATTGGTCTAAACTCTTTGTAAGAGCTCGGAGACTTGGTTTTAGGAACTGGGATAACATTAGCCACTTTCCAGAGAAAAATTAAAAATATGAGTAAGCGGGCTAATGACGAAAGGAAGGATAAGTTTTATAAATCGGATACTAATTCCATCTATTCCTACGGCATTCGACTTAATAGCAAGGATAACTTTCAGAACATCGCCTTCGGTAACTACAGAGAAATCGAAAACAGCGATATTAGGCATAGCATTGCTATTATCGTACGTACCACATTTATCATTTGTAGGATTGCTTAAAAAACGCAAGTTCATTGAATTGGGATCTAAATTGCACTGGACTTTATCGTTTTTAGATACTCCAAAAGAGAGAAGATTTTTCCAAAGAGTTTTGGAGGGCAAATTTGAATTAAATTTAGTTTTCATATTTTCTACCTTGGCGTTCCGGATACACAAAGTGGCTTGATTTCGCAGAAGGCGGTAAACTTCCCAGGTGTTCTCATTGCGAGCTTGCTTCCATGCCCGGTACGCTTTCTCTCGCCTCTTCAGCAGTTTTAAAAGTTCAGCTGTAAACCAAGGTTTTTTATCACCATGAATTTTAAAGGTTTTGAGAGGTACGAATGTATTAAAAAGAGAGGTAACATGACGATTAAAAAATTGCAACTTTTCATCTAAGCTTGAGAAATAAAAGCATCCATTCCAGTCAAGACGAGAGGCCTCTTCTTTTAGAGCCTCCATGTCTACACCATTGTAATTACTGTAAGTTATTTTTAAGTCGCGCTTTTTTGTATTTGTTTGCGCGTATCGCACCTTTTATTTTATTTACACAAGGCGTGGCAGCCCGCCAACTGTCAGCACTTACTATATGACAAATGTCAAGATGTATCATCGCTTCACGTGTTTTTTATGGCGTAAATTTTATCTCGTTAACACCTACACATCAAACCAATTATAAAGTTTCCAAATGTAAAGTTTGAATATTGAATCACGAATAAACTCAAATAAAGGAAAATCCTTCGTTGTGATTTTACTTAACACAAAATTGGCGACCGTGACAGGACCAACAATAACATCAGCAGCATTTGTGTAATCCCAACCAATCCGGCGACCAAAGAAACAATATTCACCAATTGGAAGCCCAGCAATTGCAGTCAATTCGAGACGGGTGCCGAAGTCTGGCCAATGCCCTCATTTGCTCACTATCCTATTCCAACTCCAACTATTTAGACATTGCCCCTGCTTGCGCTTGAAGTGTTGACTTCGCTGCTTAAAACAGGTACAACAAACAAAACGCATTGAATGTTAAGTGAAGGTCAAAGACGTACCTATATGTAAAATAAGTCTGCTTCACCCATTCTCAGGTAAAGCCAGTGAACAGTGTAAGCTAACAATTGAATCATTTCCCAGTCGATTTGCGCCTAAAAAATGGTACTAGAAAAGGAATCTGGTAGCGAAACAAATCTAAGAGATGCACAAGAGTTACAAGATCTTGTCACTAAACGGAGTTCAGTAAAGGGTCAAATTACAAAGTTCAAGAATTCTTTGGCTGTTTTTGAGGCAAAGGAGCTTTTAACTTCGGTCGAACTAACAGAGTTAACTCTTAGGCTTCGTAGATTTGAGTCGTTAACCAGTAAATTCGACGACTTGCAAAATCAGATAGATGTGCTAAATTCAAGCAATTTGGATGCTGAAATAGATGAGCGGGATTGTATCGAACAATCATTTATCACCAACATTGCTCGTGCTCAAAGTTTAATTTCGAAATTCGCTTCGCGTCATCCTGAGGCAAATGAACAGCTTGTGGGAAATGAATCCACCGCAATGCATCATGAGCACCAGGGGGCCAATTTTAAATTACCTCAAAAACAAATTGTGAAATTTGATGGATCATACTTCCGCTGGCTAGAGTTTCGAGACACATTTGTGTCGTTGATTCACAACAACAGTCGCATTGCACCCATTTACAAATTTCATTACCTACTTTCTTACCTAACTGGCGATGCGGCTAAGGTTGTTGCCAATTTGGAGGTATCCGATGCTAATTACCACAACGCATTTAAGTTATTATGCGAACGTTATGACAATAAACGCCAGCTCATAACCCATCATTTAAATTCTTTACTTAATTCACAACCATTAACTCGAGAATCGGATAAATCTCTACGATTCATGGTAGACCATATCACTAAAAATCTTCGTGCTTTATCAAGTCTGGGACAGCCTACCGACCAGTGGGATGTCTTGGTCGTTCTCATTCTTAGCTCAAAATTAGACAGCCGCACACACACTAAGTGGGAGGAATATAGTGGTACCTTAAGTGACATGCCCAGTTTGAAACAATTTCATAAATTTTTGATTGACCGTGCGGATGTTCTAGAATCGGTAAATCGCACGACAATTAATGCGAACAAAAATACGAGGCCCATTGGAGCCGCTAATAAAGCAGAGCATCCAAAAACAAACTCGTTTCCTTGTGTTAACTCCACGGAAGAGAATAAAACTGACAATTCGTCCTATGGGTGCTCTCTTTGCAGAGGTGATCACAGAATTTATGATTGCGCCAGGTTCGAGGCTTTAAGTGTGCACGATCGTTAAGTACGGCCAACAGATTACGCTTGTGTCTCAATTGTTTACGTTATGGTCACAAGGCACACAGTTGTAAGGTAGGTCCCTGCCGCGACTGCAAAAAGAGACACAATACCCTTCTTCATAAACCGGTTACCAGTATGTCTAGTTTTAATCCGGGTTCCAAGGAGACGCCTACGTTTGAAACCCTATCTAGCTTGTCTAATCAAGATTATTCACAGGTTTTTCTATCTACCGCTTTGGTAAATATAGCAAACCCTCTTACAAATCAGTCCTTAAAGGTAAGGGCTCTATTGGATTGTGGCAGCCAATCGTCATTTATTACGCAATCCCTGCAAAAAAAACTTCAGCTTGAAGCAAACAGTTCCAACATTATTAGTATTGTAGGTATCGGAGACAATGAAACCAATGGTTTAATTGAGACTTGTACGGCTCTCCTTACTTCGTTGACTGAGCCATTTAAGATCACACAATCCTTTCTAGTGCTGCCTAAGCTAACAGGTGCGATTCCTAAATATACAATAGATGCGGACCCCTCTTTCTACGAGTCCGGGCCTGTTGATATCCTTATCGGCGCCGAAATATTCTGGGACATTATTGGTGATAAACAATCATCTCTCGGTCTTCAAGGCCCTAAACTCCAAAGCTCCAAATTCGGCTGGATAGTATCAGGTCCGACACAAAATAATATAGCTCCAAAGCTTAGAAACTTTCAATGTCACCAGTCCAATGTGTCCAATAGTTTGGAATCTATCAATCAACAGCTAACTCGATTTTGGGATTTGGAAGAGATGGAGACAAGGCATCCTGCTTTGAGTCCGAGTGAGCAGAACTGCGAAGCTCATTTCCTGGCTAACACCCATCGTTTAGAATCCGGTCGATTCTCAGTGGGCTTACCGTTACTTGACACTCCCGATTGTTTAGGCGATTCCTACCATTTAGCCAAAAGGCGTCTGCTGCAATTAGAAAAGCGATTCCGTAAAAGACCCGACGTCAAAGAGCAGTACGTGAATTTCATTCAAGAATACACAGCGTTAGGTCACCTAACCGAAGCAAACGTAAGCAAGCCAGATCCTTCTTATTTTTTGTGCCATCACGCCGTTTTCAAAACCGAAAGTGAGTCAACTAAAATCAGAGGAGATATCCTCCTGGTAGGGCCAAATATGCAAGACGGTCTCTTTTCCATATTAATCAGAGCGCGTCAGCATAAGTACTTATTGACAGGTGATGTGGAAAAGATGTACCGACAATTTTGGGTAACGAAAAGGATAGGCCACTACAGATGATTTTGTGGAGAGAAGACGAATGCACACGTATTAAGACGCTCATGCTCAATACCATAACATATGGATGGCAAGCTCTAGTTATCTCAGCACACGCTGTCTCTGGTAATTGGGGGAAGAATGCGAAGACGATGTCATCAAGACAATTATACAACATGACTTTATGGTTGATGACCTAATCACGGGAAGCGATAGTGAAGAGGTGATAATTTACATTCAAAGGGCCGTCACGTGCGCCTTAAAGAGAGGATGCCTTAATCTAAGAAAGTTTAAAAGTAATATACCTGACTCTTCTAATGCATTTTCTTCCGATGAGAGCAATCTCTTGTTTAGCGAATCCACAAGTACACTAGGAATCGGATGGGAACCGTCTACAGACGAACTATTTTTTCCCATTCAAAGGGCCTTTCCCATTCCAAACGATAGGTTAACCAAACGGTCGATGCTTTCGTCATTATTTAAAATCTTCGACCCTTTGGGTCTACTGAGTCCATGTATCGTACAAAGCAAATTATTGCTACAAAGATTATGGAGCGAGAAGATTGATTGGGACGAACCTGTACCCCATGAAGTACAACGCTCTTGTTGCAAGTTCACTGTAGCATTGCGGGCCCTTCTTGAAATCAAGATTCCCCGACGCACCATATGTGATAACCCCATTTCAATAGAGCTCCATTCTTTTAGTGATGCTTCGCAGCATGCTTATGGGGCATGCATTTATCTCAAATCGACTAATCGCCATCGGGAAATGACCGTCGCTCTTCTATGTTCAAAGTCAAAGGTAGCTCCTATTAAGCCGACTACCATACCGAGGTTAGAGCTTTGCGCAAGCTTATTGGCAGCAAACTTGTGCAACGCCGTTTCAAAGTCCTTGCGATTCGAAATAAAACGCAAGGTCCATTGGTGTGACTCTAGTGTTGCACTTGGATGGCTCAACACCAGCCCCCAAGATTTAAAAACCTTTGTGGCAAATAGGGTTGCCGAAATATGTGAACTGACCGATCCAGCATCCTGGCGGTATGTTCCTACTGGCCTTAACCCCGCTGATCTCATTTCAAGGGGGATTAGCCCAGACAGTATTTCTACGAAAGATATTTGGTGGTACGGTCCTAAATTCTTAACCGAATCCGAAGATACGTGGCCCATATTAGGGAAATTAGATACGTTGTATGATAACTTGCCTGAAATAAAGCAAATGGTCCTAAGTTGCGCCGTTTCTAAGGAAGGTTCCGTTATAACCTTTGAAAACCATTCCAACCTTTTAAGATTACAACATAAGTTTGCTTACGTACTTAGATTTATTCAAAATATAAAAACGCCGAAGGAGCGAATCGTTGGCAGTATGTCTGTTGAAGAATTAGACAATTCATTTAAGCATTTGTGTGGTCTTGCACAGCAGCAGTCTTTTCCTGTTGAATACGGATTGCTTCCCAAAGGAAAATCCTTAGGTGCCAAGGCTTCAATATTGTCACTTACTCCATTTTATGATGCCGACACAAATTTGTTAAGAGTTCGTGGTCGCATAGACGCTTCGGAATATTCCTTCAACAAAAGGCATTCAATTTTGCTACATTCATCCCACCATCTCACTAAATTGATTTTTGAACACGAACATAGGCGCAACTTACACGCCGGCCCCCAACTATTGCTTTCCATAGTCAGAGATTTCATTTGGCCCATCAATGGTAAGCACCTAGGTAGGCGCACTGTACATAATTGCGTTCGATGTAGAAAATTACAAGGCAAAACCGTCACGCCTATAATAGGCAACCTGCCCCCTCAGCGTGTCACCGCCGATTTTCCATTCAGCGCCGTCGGTATAGATTTCGCTGGTCCATCTTGTATACTGAACCGAAAGGGTCATGGTGCAAAGCTAGTAAAATGCTACTTATGCATTTATATTTGTTTAAGATTTAAGTGTGTTCACTTAGAAGCAGTTTCTGATATGACGAAAGATGCTTTCATACTAACTTTTCGACGATTTGTCTCGAGGCGAGGTCGGCCAGCGGAAGTATTTTGCGATAACGGGCAGAACTTTGTCGCAGGAGCAAAGGAGATAGTCAGCTTCTTTTAAGTTAACAAGAGTTCTTTGGGATACGATTTTTGTTTTCGCCTGCTTACGCTCCTCATTTCGGCGGAATCTGGGAGGCGGGAGTGAAATCAGCCAAGTTTCATATAAAGAGAGTGATGGGAAACTCCCATCTTACTTTCGAAGAGTTGTCAACACTTTTTGCGCAAGTAGAGTCGGTTTTAAATAGCCGCCCATTATGCCCTCTTTCTTCATCACCCAATGATTTCCAAGCCTTAACCCCAGGGCACTTTCTCATTGGTCGGCCGCTTACTGCATTGCCGGCTCCAAGTTACGAAAATTCCAAGCCCTATCATTTACAAAGATATCAACGGGTGCAGCAAATTTAGCAGCACTTCTGACATAGATGGCAACGAGAATACATAGCCGAACTACAGCAACGCCGCAAATGGAAGACTAATCCTACTCCTCTCAACATAGGAGATATGGTTCTCTTGCAAGAAGATAATGTACCTCCGCTTTGCTGGCGGCTTGGAAGGATACAATGTCTAAAACATGGATCAGATGGAGTTGCCCGTGTCGCTGGCATTGCCACTATACGCGGATGTGTCCGTCGCCCTTTGGTTCGCCTTTGTCCGTTGCCCACTGCTGAAGAGATGCGAAAATGAAGGTTGTAAGATTTACATCTTTCAACGGGGGGAGGATGTTTGCGCGTATCACACCTTTTATTTTATTTACACAAGGGGTGGCAGCCCGCCAACTGTCAGCACTTACTATATGACAAATGTCAAGATATATCATCGCTTCACGTGTTTTTTATGGCGCAAATTTTATCTCGTTAACACCTACACATCAAACCAATTATAAAGTTTCCAAATGTAAAGTTTGAATATTGAATCACGAATAAATCCAAATAATGGAAAATCCTTCCTTGTGTTTTTACTTAACAGTATTAAACTTCAAATCATAAGATAGGAAAAGCATTTCATGGTCAGAGATGCCTTCCATGGGATATTGATCAATATGATTAATAAAATTGGTGTTGTTAACGCTTACTAAATCTAGCAAACTTGGCTTACTATTTGGCGCGAAACGCGTTGCAAATTGGTTTACAATACTTAAATCGTATGCCTGAAAATTATACTTAATATTTCTACTACGGGAATCATTAACAAGAACTAGGATCGCCCGTGGTCGAAATTCGACCATCTGAAATTTTCTTCAACTCTCTCTTAATATACATATTCCCCGTTCACAACAAAACCAAGTAAGTGGCTCCCTCGTGACAAATGCAAATTTGGATTAAGTGATACCATACAAACAATCTTCACATTAGGGTGGTGCAGCAAAGTAGTACGACAGAAAAGCTGACGACAATACATTAGGATATATCTACAACAGATTTTTTTTTTTTATTTGTTTTTTATTTATTTGTTTATGTCTAAGGTAGACACTTACTATTACAAATTATATTAAACTTACATTAATTGTTACATAAAAAATAAGTTTTTAATTTAAACTGCACAAAAACCCGGTATGGGCTTATAATATTTCGATATATAATGGTACTTTTTTTATCGTAACCTTGTGGAATTTTACTTTATATAAAAAACCCATATCGTTAAAAATATAAACTTTTTAATGGACAAAAAACTAAATAAAGAAGTGCTATGTGATTATGTGAATGATGATGGTGTGAAGATGGCGAGGATGCAAAGATATTTATTTGATTTGCTACACTTTGTTTTTTTTTGGCACAAAAATGAAGGCAAGTGACAGCTGCCTGGATCGCTGTATACTTATATACGTTCATGCGAGAGTAATGAGCGCGAAAAAGGGTGGGAGCGGTTTTCGAAGCGCAGAGTTTTTGCGGGGAGTGTTTGTCGGAGTTTCGATGATTGTGCAATTTGCAAGGTACCGTTTTTTCTTCTTGCTTCACGCATACATATATATATATGTATATATATTAGAGTGTCCCAAAATTTCAAAGTGGTTTTATTTAAACGCACACCCCCTTATTTTGACCATTATGCATCAAACACTATCCTGACAAAGTTTTATGCAATTCGCACCACGGCAACCCGTGCCGACTTGCGGTTGAAGTTATCAGTAAAATCTACTACATTCCACTGCGTTTTGCTAATTAAATGACTTATGTTCTCGTTTTTCTCTTATATAACTGTATCCTTAACCCTTAAGGACTTCTTAATTAGTAAATCTAAATTTTTTTTCTGTACCAGATGCTCAAAGATTGTAGAACCTCCAGAAAAATTTTAACAAAATGTGGATTTGTGGTTACTAGTTTAAAGTATAATTAAAATATAGGCTAAATATATATATTTTTTTAATTATCCTTCTAGGACATCGAAGTAATGTCCGTTAAGATTTTTATCTTTCAACTTTTTCAAAACTTTATGTGTCTTAAAAAATTGTATTGTAATAAAAGTCCTGAAAACGTATATCAAAATATTTAAGGATGCAAAATGTGACAGGTATTCCTTCAACTGAAAGGTATTCCTGACGGCCTGAACGTTGTGTAGTTCTTATTTCGATATCTCAATCCGTTTTGAAGATATCAAACAAAACATGGACCCAACAACCTTGCCTGTTAGCATACTGATTTGTTACTTTCATCAACCTCTTATCGTTAAACGTCAGTCAGTGGTGGATCCACAATTTTGGAAAGGGGGGTTCAATTTTTTTAAATTTAATTTCGAGGACATTCTTCATTCACAGTTTCTCAAAACTGACCTTTCATACTTGTTTTAAAAAAAAAATATACCTACATTTGTTGGTATGCGCAATGTCAAATTCAATATCACGTATTTCATTACCGAATGTGTTACCTAGTTATACGTATATATAAAACGATTCCATTCAACTCGTTTTATGTTCGTATAAAATATATCCAATACCGTCTTATCTCGTATTTACACTGAACCAAAAAAGTTCATGTATCCAATGAAAAAGTACATAGATTTTAAGAATTGTTCGTTAAAACCTCTCCAAAGAACTTTTTCGTAGAAATTTAAGAACATTTCCTAGAATATAAGTACTTTTTCGTAAAATATGTAAACAAATCCACAGAAAGCATGAATTCATTCATAAATTGTAAGAAAATTTTCTTATATTCCATGATTTTTTTCTTATATTTTAAGAAAAACCAGCGTGAACTTCTATGAAACTTTGTTCGTAAAAAACATGTACGTTTTTGGTTCAGTGTAATAAACAAAAATCACAAATGTAGTTTTTACTACAAACTTTGTCTAATTTTTTGCTGTAAGTTACTGTAAAAAAATATGACTTTTTGGATCCCGAAGGGAGGGGGTTTGAACCCGTAAAATACCCATTTGGATCTGCCCTAACCATCCACGTCAGTTGGTGTGTGTCAAAATATTTTAGTTGTTTCGTTTGAATTATTCCCAAAGGATTTAAATTGTTTGTTTTTATCGCTGCAACCATGTCGGTTGAACTTGATGCTTCTATTAAAGACATTTATTTGATAGGCACTATGCAGCATCAAATTACTGGTGCGAAACTCCCGTCGAATAGAAAAATACTCGCGGTATTATTTTACAATATTCGGGAAGTGAAGCTGTCTGTAAATCAAAGTGCCAACTTAGCTGTAAAGGAGTGTGTCATATTTTCGGAAAAGGCACGAATACCAACGAAATCATTACCGCATTGCGTGAAAAAGCTAGTAAAGCTATACAAAAATTTGTTTTTACAGGAAAAAATATAGAGGACTTCATAACACTCAAAAGCAAAAGAACTTGTTTTCACGACTACAGCTCGACGATAGCTTCCTTAACGTTCATCCTTCTTTATGGGCTAGTAACAATTAATTTCTGATTGCAAAAACGATGGTCTCTATGTTGAAAGTTGTAAATGATACATCTGAAAGAGCTGTAAAATTAACGCAAGATTATCATGGATTACTGACAGCGGAAGAGGAACAAAAACAATACCTCTTGCGATGCATACAGGATCATAGGAATATATATCCCGATTACAATATCAAAACATTACAGAAAATATATCCCTGTTAAAGATCTGATATTATTATACTTTTTTCGCAAAATATTTATTTACTTGAATTATACAAATGTTACTCATACGCCGTGTATGACCTATTAAAGTGCACTGTAATTGCAAAGTTTCAAGATGTATTAAAATATTTTTGCTAGAAAACATATTGTTACGCAATCTACTAACACAATTTCGAAATTCCAATGTCCTTTTCTTGTGAATACTTTTTTTCAATATCCTTGCAAAGAATCCTCAAATCCGTTTAAAAGTTCAAAGGTGGATATTTGTTACACAGTCTTTTATATATAAGCCAAATATTAAAATTATGTAATTTTCGAAGCCTTAATGCACTGTTTTACGAACTTAGTATAAGCTCCTAGCAAAAACTTTAACTTAAAGTCGGCACGGGTTGCCGTTATCCTAGAACAATAAAACTTCGCACACACGTTCTTAAGGCTAAAACGCACCGATATAGAGGGTGTGCATATCAAATTTCGAACATTCATTTTTTTCCATACATTTTTGGTACGCTCTAATATATATATATATGGGCAAAATTATTCTCTTTAATATTACAATCGCACCCTTATTTTGGCTCACGTATCCTATGTATTAAGTATTTGTACAATTGTTTCAATGCCACAGGAAAGTAGGTTAAAAGCACTTAATCTTATGTCCATCAACTTTTTCTACGATTAGTTTTGTCGATAATATATAAGTTTAATGTGATCTTTAATGTTACATTTTTTGGAAGTTACTTTGGAGGAGAGATCACTCTCTGACAAAAATTAGCGATTATTCTAAAACGAAAGTTTTAAACTAAATATTATTCTCAAGGTAAAGGTTCAAAGAAATGAAAAATTACACAAAATTCATGGAAATGTTTTTGGCTTCAATTTTGTAACATAAAATGTGCGATCTTTAAGGTTTCACCAAAAAATCTTTAACATTACATTGCGATTTGATTCAACACAACCGATAAATATCGAGCTAAAAATGTATTTACATTACTAGAAACGCATAACAAACAACATTTATTTTTGTTTTAGAACATTTCATGTGTTTTGTAAACAACAACAATAACAATAACAGTAACATGCAGATAATACTCGTATGCTAAGTGCACTAATTATAACCATCTTTAGATGTATGGTAAGTGACTATTTTACCGTCCAAAATTTGAATTTGATGTGCTGAAGCAATATCTCGCACATTTCTTACATTTTCGAAAATATTGGCGGTATTCAGGAGATTGTTTATTTGTCTATCTCGGTATGACTAACTTCTTCGATTATTATGTGTGATGGCGTACGATTGAAAGCCTTTGAGTCTGTAGCTCTTATATGCTTTCGAGCGGTTAGCTTGGCAGTTGCTCCGATTCCATCCACGCAGCCTTTACCGTGCGATGTGGCGAAATAATTCCAATATATTTTCAAGTCAAACTTTTTCTCAAATTCACCTATAATGGCGGCGATATACTTGTTTTTGAATTGAGATGAAGGCCCATCACTCCAAATTTTTAATACTTTTAATGAATTACGTAGATTTTCCAGCAATTTATAAATGTACGGTACAATTGTTAAAAGTAGGCTGGCATCGCCCACTTTTCAGGGAGGCATAATTGAAAATTTCACGGGTCATAACTTTTAAACTGATGAACCCCCAATCATTCTATTATGATTTTTTGATAAATGGTTAAATGTGGGCGTGGCACCGAATACCTTTAAGGGAGGCATTTCGGAATATTCGACTGGTCAAAACTTTTAAACTGATTACTTCAGACTCATGAAATTTGGAACAACATATACTAGCAATATAGGTGATGAAATTGGACGAGATCGCTTCCCAACCACGCCCATTTTCAATAAGGAAAATTTCGAAAATCACATAAATTGACATAATTCGGTAAGGTAACTAGCTAAGATAGTATAAACTTTAGGTAAATGCTCCTAGGGCCTATAACATGGTTATCCCGTTCTGAAAATTACCGCTGGTTTAATGTTCGGTTCACCCGAACTTAGACTTTCTTACTTGTTTTAATTTATCTATGTAATTTCTTTTAACTTTCGCCTTAGTAAGTAATTCCTGCAAAAAAAACCACCGATTTTTGATAATTAAGTGGTATGATATCCATGCAAGTGCATGTGGTCTTTAACATTACAGAAACTTGATAGTAAAATTTAGCAATATAACACAATATTTAAGACAAATAACTACGTTTGTTGATGTAACACTCGAATCTCTTAGAAAATCTAAGCTATTGTGAAACTTGGGTTTTTACATTTAGCACAAACAAACATTTACTAATTTTCGATCTTTAATGTTACAATAAAATCATAGCTCATTTCACAGTAACCGCACTTGCAGCCAATACTAAAATTTTCTTTTAAATTTAGTTAATAGTTTAACTCAGAGTATTTTTAATCTACCGATAACTAAATAGCATGTTAAAACTAGTTTTTATAATCATTTTGTTACCTTTTTGTTGGGCTCACAAGTTTCTTCCATTTTGATCGAAGACAAAGCACAAGAATAATACGTGTGATCAGTTAATAATACAAACAAATTAGAACAATCGGAATTTGTTTCTAAATGCTATTACATATATAGAAAATATACTTTTCCAATATTTCATTGCTCTAAAAATTGCATACGTGAAAAAAAAATAAATAGAAAAAGCTTAACATATCAAATTTCAAAGTTGAAAAAGTTTTTTCATACAAACAAGTGGAGCTACTCATGTAAAACGGTACTTTAGTAAAAGTTCGTGTGGTATTTCCCTCCAAAAAAGGGCGATTAGTCCGGGATTAATCGCAGAGGAATAGTAGACTACTGCTTTTTTAGTATCTTTTAGATGGAATGAATTGGTCACATTTGTTCGAGCATGTTTTATACCAAAATGGGTATAAATGTATACTACTTGCAGGACACCTGACTTCGATTCTCGGCGAGGGCAAAAATTTAAAAATTGTTTCTTTTTTTTAAATTTTTATGTTTTAAAGCAAGGAAAACTGAAAAAAATCAGAGTTATGACAATCGAGGTGTCTACAGTGACGCTAGGAACTACTTATACTTGTCACCGTCTAATTACAGCTTTGTTCTAAATGAGACAATTGGCGATATTTTTCTGGCCAATCTTCAACTGTATGAAAAATATATTTTCTGCTTAGAAAATATACTTTTCCAATATTTTATTGCTCTAAAAATTGCATACGTGGAAAAAAAAATAAATAGAAAAAGCTTAACATATTAAATTATCAAAGTTGAAAAAGTTTTTTCATAAAAACAAGTGGAGCTACTCATGTAAAACGGTACTTTAGTAAAAGTTCGTGTGGTATTTCCCTCCAAAAAAGGCGATTAGTCCGGGATTAATCGCAGAGGAATAGTAGACTACTGCTTTTTTAGTATCTTTTAGATGGAATGAATTGGTCACATTTGTTCGAGCATGTTTTATACCAAAATGGGTATAAATGTATACTACTTGCGGGACACCTGACTTCGATTCTCGGCGAGGGCAAAAATTTAAAAATTGTTTCTTTTTTTTTAATTTTTATGTTTTAAAGCAAGGAAAACTGAAAAAAGTCAGAGTTATGACAATCGAGGTGTCTGCAGTGACGCCAGGAACTACTTATACTTGTCACCGTCTAATTACAGCTTTGTTCTAAATGAGACAATTGGCGATATTTTTCTGGCCAATCTTCAACTGTATGAAAAATATATTTTCTGCTTAGAAACCATACTTTTCCAATATTTATCCCCCTAAAAATTTCATGAGGGAATTAAACTTTTAAAAAATCGAGAAAAGCTTAGAACATTAAATAATTTAAAGTAAAAATGTAAAAAAAGATAGAAGCTTTGACAGGGTAGCTGGTTGAAAATCAGCTGACGAAAATTTTATTTAAGAATTAAGAATTAAATATGGGTGATGAGCGAAACCTAAAGCTGGAATTATTGGTGATGTTTGTCGTAACGCTGTAGTCGTATCCAATCAGCTGATTCGACCAACCTTATGGGATTTAATGCAATCGATTATTGGTGCCATATCGTAACGCTAAGGTCGTAACCGGATCGTAGCCAACCAATTGGTTTTTGGTTTTCCGCGGTAACGTAAACAGCTGATTACCTTTTTTGTTCATTTAATTTATTTGTTTTGCATTAATTTTTCGAATTTATTGGTTTTTGCTATTTGGTGAGTTATCATTTTACATTTTTTAAGAAAATATTAATTAAGATTGTGTTTGCTTACAAGTTTTTGCAGTCAATCAGCTGTTTACGGTTACCGCACCAATAATCGATAAAAATGTATCGCTTAGGGTTGCGTTAGGGATACGACTACAGCGTTACGACAAACATCACCAATAATTCCAGCTTAATTATTCATGCACATAGCGTAGCAAACGGGGCAGTGTTTTATTTTCGTTTTATCGTGTTTTTTTCGGTTCATGTAGAACGGGTATATTCTATCACACTTGTACAGTGTTCTGTGCAAGGCTGTAAACATGTTCAACGAAATCAGCATTAGTGTCATGTAAAATTGTTCTTTAGTTAAAGTCCGTACGTTATTAAAATTTCGATCTTGACATTGTGAAATTTTCTTACAAAATTATATTGTTAAAAAAATAAGCTTTACCAATGGCAAAAAGTTAAATATATAAAGCCAGAAGTGAAGCTGATTTCTTAGCTTACAAATGGTGTTTAGATGCCGAAGGTGATATGATTTGGTACATTTTTTTGGCACAAAAATAAAAGCAAGTGGAGCTGCTGGATTATTGCATAGATATGTACGTGTGTGTGTAAGGGAATGAGCGGATGGATGTGGCTTTGGGAGTTTTATAAGAGTGCTGAATAAAGATGTATAGTGCGGGTATAACAGAATGGTGGGGATAACAAAATAGCTGGAGAGTTTGGAGACCTCTTTTTTGTTTAACAATAAATAAACTAAGAATAATTGTCAATGTTTTTTTTTGGTGAGATAGCAGATTTGTCCATTCTAAGTTTCCAATATAACTTTTATAGGGATCTATGAATAAATGCTATACTAAATTGGGTTAGGAAAGTTTGTATGCGGAGAGTGTTAGCGTATTAATATATAGATATATGGGAGATAGCTCAAAAGACGGGGTTTGGCCTCAGGGTCACGAATCCAGAAGCGCTTTTTAATATTTTGCTTCTCTGAAGAGATATTTGCAATCAAAGTGGCAAGTTTTCATGTGGTTGTTGTAATTTTATTAGATTGTACCTTTAATTTTTCGATTTTTTGACCATAACTTTCCATAGAAACAAAAAATTAAAAAAGCGCTTCCGGACTCGTGATCCTCTGCAGCTTTGACAGGGTAGATGGTTGCACTGAAAATCAGCTGACGAAAATTTTATTTTTTTTGGTGAAAAAAAATTGGATTTTGCAATAACAGTTGAATATGGTTGATAAGCGAAACCTAATTATTCATGCACATAGCATAGCAATATTTGCAATCGAAATGGCAAGTTTTCATATGGAATGTGGAGAAAACAAAATAGCTGGAGAGTTTGGATACTGCAATTTTTCCTAAGGTGATGAAAACATGCACCAACTGAAATTATTATGTTTCGGCTTGTAGTAATGCTATATTTGAAAGCTAATAACTCCTGCTTAATATTCCTGTGCATGAATTTTAATATTTTTTTTTTTAACAAATTTTTTTAAAGCTATTCTTTGAAAATTACAATTCTGGTTATGGGATCAAAATTTTTAGTTCTATATAACTAACTTCACATTTTCGAATGAAAAATACATTTCCTGCTTAGAAGATATACTTTTAAAATATTTTATTTCTCTAAAAATTTCAAAAGTAAAAAGCTGTTTAAAAATCGAAAAAGCTTAACACATCAAATTAACAAAGTAGAAACCTATGAAGAAACTTATTGTACCCTTTTTATAGCAGAATGGGTATAAATGTTAACTACTTGCAGGACACCTATATTCGATTCTCGGTGGAGGCAAAAATTGAAAACTTTTTCTTTTTTTAATTTTTCGTTTTTATTTTATTTTTTAAGCAAGGAAAATTGAAAAAAAATCAGAGTTCTGTCAATTATACTTATACTTGCCAGCGTCTAATTACAGCTTTGCTTTAAATGAGACGATTGGGGATATTTTTCTGGGCAATCTTCAACTGTATGAAAAATATATTTTCTGCTTAGAAAAAATACTTTTCCAATATTTAACCCCCTAAAAATTTCATAAGTGAAATAAACTTTGAAAAAATCGAGAAAAGCTTAGAATATCAAATAATCAAAGTAAAAATGGGTATTTGTTTACTTTAGGTGTCAACTGCTAATAAATTAGCAAAAATTATGGGTGTTCGGAGTCATAGCAGACACCTCAGTAATATGGGAAACATAATTTGGTTGCATCACCCTAACGAATTACTATGAATATATTTTCTAAGATGGTAACCATAATTCCACTTGTATTCTGACCACCATTACTTCAATAGCTGCGCTTTTTTACTTTATAAGATATAACACCTAACTGTTGTTTTAGTCTTTGTTAAGCGCACGGCCACGTATGTACTGTGACGAATTCGATGATCCCTTGATTATTTTCCCTGGGTTCGATCACTGTACGTTAAATAAAACACTCAGATTCTGCTTAATAAGTAGTACGCTTTATTCACTACTAAAAACCGTAGTACAATATCGCGGGTTAATTCACTGTACAACACTTCAAAATAAACTGATTGATTTGCGTTGTCTTTGCGCGGTTTATATAACCTAGAAAACAGCAGCTTTACAACCTAGAAATGTCTACACATTTCTGGTTTATTCGCGCAACAGTATTCTCGAAGCGTTTATCTATCGTCATCTCCTCTTTGTGCCACATTCGCAAACACGCGAGCTGCCTCTCCCTCTCTCGCTCTCACGTCATGTATCTAAACAGCTGTAGTTGTGGTAGTGACGCTAGTGATGGAAATACGTTAGAGTTGGGAGATGAGCGATTCTTGAGAACATTCGCCACACTGCCCTCCACCTAATCGTCCCGATCAGACACATTTCCCGATCCAAACGTTGCTAGCCTCTCCAGGTGAACCACCTTCATTTTGTTTCGTGGTCTTCCAACAGTTTGTATGCGGTAGACAACATCATTTATCCGCTTTATTACTTTATATGGGCCTTCCCAATTACATTGCAGTTTTGGGGACAAACCTTTCTTTCGTTGTGGGTTTTATAACAGCACTAAATCTCCTTCTTTAAAACCTTCCGAGTTGATTGCCTTGGCGTATCTGGCTTTCATCTTATCACTCATGATCTTCGTCCCTTGTCTTACAAGGTCGTGTATTTCTCTCATTTCTTCTTCCAAGATGCTAGTGGATTTCCTGGCATTTATTCCTTCATCAGCATTTATCCCAAACTTCCAGTCAGCTGGCAACCGCAGATCATTCCCAAAAATTACTTTTGCCGGAGTCTGACCCGTTGTTTCATGTAATGCCGAGCGATATGCCATCAGGAACAAAGAGATGTGCGTATCCCAATCTTTCTGGAACTTATCCACTACTTTCCTAATGTGCTCTTCTAAGGTTCGATTTAAACGTTCCACCATGCCATCTGACTGAGGATGCAGTGCAGTTGTTCGAGTTTTCCGAATACCCAATGTCTTGCACATTTCTTGGAATACGACTGATTCGAAATTCCTGCCTTGGTCAGAATGTAACTCCATTGGTACACCAAACCTTGCTATCCAATTGTTAGTGAACACCTCTGCAATGGTTTCTGCCTCTTGATTTGGAATCGGGTAAACTTCTGGCCATTTGCTGAAATAGTCCATAACAACTAATACGTACTTGTTCCCGAGTTTGCTAGTAGGAAATGGACCAGCTACATCCATGGCGATCCTCTCAATCGATGCACCTGTGTTGTACTGCTTCATCTGTCCATGGCTTCTCGACTTCGGACCCTTTGCTTTCATGCACACCTCACAGTTGCCAATCCACTCCGCGATCGACTGCCGGCAACCAACCCAATAGAATCTCTGCTTGACTTTCTCCAACGTTTTGGTGACTCCGAGATGACCTCCACTTGGACCATTATGTAGCTCATTCAAAACATCAGAGATTTTCTTCCTTGGGACAACTACCAGCTTCCGAGCACATTGACCATCTTCGCTTTCCCATACTCTATGTAAGCAACCGGATACCAATTTCAGACTGTTCCACTGTGCCCAATATGACTTGGCAACAGGACTCTCTGCTGACATCTCCTCTCTTGTTGGTCGTTCGTTTTGCTCGATTCCTTGCATCACACGTACCAGATCTGGGTCCTCTAGCTGATGCTTCCTTAGTTGATCCATGTTCCATTCGTCCGTAGATGTTATAGTCATCAGCCGCACATCTATAACATCTTCCTTGGCCTCAGCTTTCGAACAATGCTTGCATTCTAGGTTACATGGTCGCCGGGACATTGCATCAGCATTGCCGTGGTTGCTGCCATTGCGATGCTCTATGGAAAAGTCATAACTTTGTAGTCGCTCTATCCACCCTGCCAATTGACCTTCCGGATTACGGAACTGCAAAAGCCATTTCAACGCTGCATGGTCTGTCCTGACGTTGAATCGCTGTCCATAGAGATACTTGTGGAAATGTTTGATGCACTCTACCAATGCCAGTAGTTCTCTTCGTGTTACACAATAGTTCCTTTCGGGCTTTCCAATTGTGCGGCTATAGTACGCCACTACCTTCTCTGCCCATCGACAATCTATGACAAAACTCCTCCAATCGCATAACCACTTGGATCTGTATCCAGAATAAACGTTGAACCTGGGATTGGATACGCTAACATTGGGGCAGTGCACAGCCGTTCCTTCAAGGTTTGGAAAGCCACTTCATGTTGCTTCTTCCAATCAAATGACATATTCTTTCTGGTCAACTCATGAAGGCTACTGGCTACGCTGGCGAAATTCGGTACAAATCGGCGATAATACGTGCACAGTCCAAGGAAACTTCGTAAGTCATGCAAATCGTAGGGCCTTGGCCAATCCTTTACTGCTTCGATCTTCTCTTTTGCCGTGCAAATTCCCTCAGTAATAACCTTGTGCCCCAAGTAACTTACTTACTTCTTGAACAATGCACACTTTTTGGGACTTAATTTCAGACCGGCGCCAGCTATCCTTTGGAAAACTTCCTCTAAGTTCTTAAGGTGTTCCTCAAAGCTTTTTCCTAACACGATGATGTCGTCCAGGTACACCAAACATGTTTTCCAATGCAGTCCTTTCAATACTTGATCCATGAGTCTCTCAAAAGTAGCTGGAGCGTTACATAGTCCAAAGGGCATTACCGTAAATTGCCACAGCCCCTCTCCAACGCTGAAGGCTGTCTTTTCCTTATCCTCATATTTAACCTCCACTTGCCAATAGCCGCTTTTCAAGTCCAGTGTTGAGAACCATTTCGTACCAGATAGTGAGTCCAGAGTATCGTCAATTCTGGGTAATGGATAGCTGTCCTTTTTCGTTACGTCGTTCAACTTCCGGTAGTCCACACAGAACCACATTTTTCCATCCTTTTTCTTCACTAGCACTACCGGTGAGCTCCATGGACTAGCTGATGGTTCGATCACGCCGCTGTCACTCATTTCTTGTATAATTTCTCTTACCACTTGGCGTTTGGCCAATGGAACACTTCGAGGAGCTTGGCGGATTGGTCTCGCGTCACCGGTATCAATGTGATGCTTCACTATATTGGTCCGACCTGGTTTGGAGCCATCCTTGTCAAATATGGTAGAGTATTTTAGTAGAAGTTGTTTTGCCTTACTCTGGTGGTCTTCTTCGAGATCTTGCGTCCACGCCGTGATATCATCTGATAGATTAATGTTGCTGGTAGAGACATTTTCCTGGAGCTGTTCACAATTTATAACCACCTCCACCTCCTGACATTGTCCCAATATAGCTCCTTTGGAAAGCTTGATTGGCGATCGAAACTCATTTAGTACTCTTACCGGTATACGTCCATCTTGTTTTGTCATAGCCAGTGTTTTTCCTACTAGTATATCCGTCTTTGATTTGTTTGCTGCCTCGACAACCCACAATTTGTTTGTCCCATAATCTCCATCAATCCTTGCCCAAACGATCGCCTCCGACTTCGGTGGAATTTGTTGGCTTTCTTCCACGAGGATCCGCTTATTGATGTACTTGTTCTCGTAACCAAAATTTAGTGGCACATCCATGTTCTTATAGCTCATAGTCCTGTTTTGCATGTCGATCTTGATGCCTTGGTTGCTTAAGAAATCCACACCAACTATGATCTCATCAACAATATCTGCCACTATAAAATTATGCAGTACGGTGACATTCCCAATTGCGATTTCACATGTTACTTCTCCTTGGACTTGGGTATCCTCACCGGTCGCCGTACGCAGCTTTGCTCCATGTAATGGCCTCACTTCTTTGTTGACTAAATCGGATCGAATAATGGAATGAGATGCGCCCGTATCAACAGTCAGTAAACGCTCCTTTCCATCCACGAGTCCTCCAACAGTAACATTACTCGACTTCCTTCCGATCTGTGAGACAGAGACTATGGGGCATCCAATTGCGGGAGCCAGCCTACGCCCCTTGCGGCTGACTCTCTTTATTTTAACGGTTGGTTAGGTTGGCAGACTTGCTCATCTCCTTCAGCCTTCCGCTTACGTCCGCTTGCATTATTGGAACTATTGAAGCCAGATCCAGATCCACAATAACGTGCAATATGACCAGGTTTTCCGCACTTGAAGCACTTAATAACCCCTTCATTTTTCTGTTGCTTCCCGTTTAGTGCTTCTAGGATTTTGTCTTTTTTTTCGGCCCAGTCTGGCGTCTCCACTTCCACGTGGGTTTACTCAAAAGCGAGGCTGTTTCTTGTGTTAGAGCATGTGATACCGTCTCCGCAAATGATCTCTTTGGATTGGCATATGTGGCTCGCTTTGTCTCCACATCACGTATTCCATTTATGAAGCTTTGGATTTTTACCCTTTCGATGTATTCCACGGGTGCGTCTGCGTTTGCCAGATGGGCTATCCTCTCGATATCTGATGCAAACTCCTGCAATGTCTCATTAGTCTTCTGGAAGCGATTCTGTAGCTCTATTTGATGTATCTGTCTCCTATGCTCGCTGCCGTAACGTCTTTCAGCGGCTCCCATCAACGCTTCATAGTTGTTTCTTTCAGCGTCCGGAATAGTCTGTAAGATTTCGGCTGCAGGTCCTTTCAATGCCACAAATAAAGCAGCGACTTTGTCCTCAGCGCCTCAGTTGTTCACAGCTGCTGTCTTCTCAAATTGTAGCTTAAATACCTGGAAAGGAACAGAACCGTCAAAGGATGGGTGTTTTACCTTGGGAGTGCTTGCTGAAACACTTGGACGATTCAGCTGCAACTCCTGGATACGACTTCTTAACGCATCCACCTCGGCTTCGACTTTCTCCTCAAGCTGTATTATTTTCCTGTCCTGCATATTTAGCTGTGCTGACATACGTTCCTCCTGTGCCTGCTGAGATGACATATAAGCCTTATGTTCTTCCAATTGGGAGGAGATCTGTGATAATACCTGTGCCGAAATTTGCGACGACATTCGTGTCTCCTGCTCTTCCAAGCGAGACGTAATGCGTGTCTCTTGTTCTTCCAACTGAGATGACATGCTTGATGTTATGTTGTTTGACATCTGAGCCAAGGCAGCCAATAAAGAGTTTGTGTCCACATTTGCCACTGAATCCGGAGAGTCCTTTTGATCTTCTAGTTTCGTCGCTCCCTCTTCCGAAAGTTGAAAAACATGATCGTCAACGTTGATTCCTTCCGCTTCCATAGCCTCGCGTAGACGTGATTGTAGCTCTGGCTTATTGCCTGTTGTTACCAATCCACGTATCTCCAACTCGTTTTTGAGTTGCTGGATCTTCAATTCATTAAACTTTGTCATATCCTTGTTACCTTTACAATGTCCGTGTTATCCTTTTCAATGTCCTTGTTATCATTTTCAATGTCCTTGAATTTATTTAACGATTCCGCTTCTGACACCAATTGTGACGAATTCGATGATTCCTTGATTATTTTCCCTGGGTTCGATCACTGTACGTTAAATAAAACACTCAGATTCTGCTTAATAAGTAGTACGCTTTATTCACTACTAAAAACCGTAGTACAATATCGCGGGTTAATTCACTGTACAATACTTCAAAATAAACTGATTGAATTGAGTTGTCCTTGCGCGTTTTATATACCCTAGAAAACAGCAGCTTCACAACCTAGAAATGTCTACACATTTCTGGTTTATTCGTGCAACAGTATTCTCGAAGCGTTTATCTATCGTCATCTCCTCTTTGTGCCACATTCGCAAACACGCGAGCTGCCTCTCCCTCTCTCGCTCTCACGTCATGTATCTAAATAGCTGTAGTTGTGGTAGTGACGCTAGTGATGGAAATACGCTAGAGTTGGGAGATGAGCGATTCTTGAGAACATTCGCCACAGTACATACGAATTTGCTCTTATTGAAATAAACATTTGTTAAATTGAAGGTTAAATCTTCTGGTTTTTATTTAATTGGAATTGTGCACTAGCTACCAAAAAAGCTTGGTAGCTCATCATTTGGTGACCCCGACGTGATCGCCGTGCGCTTTCACTGACAAAACTTCGCTTTATCGAGCATAAATTCTCATTCTCAATAAAATTAGTGGTTGACACATAAGCCACATAATCATTGTTCGCAAATGAAATTCTTGCTAACAATTGCAAGCAGAAATTGTTACATTTTTTTCGTCGCAATGAATACGCTGCAAATTTCGCGTAACCTAATTTTGCCAAATATCATCAACAATCATAATGGCCGAAGAGGGTGCTCAACTCAAGGATATCTCAGCAGGTGCGGGCGCTGGTGTTGGCGAAGGTGCGGTCGCAGGTGTACAGTTAGCAACTGATCGTCTAAATTATCTTCGATTAAAAACCAACGCCTTATTTGACCAACTTCAACGTTTAGCTACCCAAATGAACACCGAGACTCTAAATTCCATGGATGAGTATAATCTAACAGTATTATTAGATTCATTGCAGGAACGAAAATATACTTTCACAGCCACACACACAAATTTGGAGGAGTTAGATTTCGAGGCTATTACTAGTGTTATACCCAGCAAATTCGATGCTGTTCTAGTCAATCTCAGAGCTACCCTGCAACGTGAGATAGGAAAGCGAAATGCTTTGCAGCACTGCCCCACACTTAGAACGACCACCACTGAGACTCCATCAATCGTCGTAAATGCCAATCGGTCACGTCTCCCGTTGTTAACTCTACCAAAATTTAGTGGTGCATGCACGGAGTGGGCAAATTTTCATTCAATGTTTATGTCTGTCATCGATAAAGACACCGATCTTACACGTATCGACAAGCTTCAGCATTTGCGGTCATGTTTGAGTGGTCCTGCACTGGATACCATTCGCGCACTTGAGATAAGCGAGAATAATTACACCACCGCATTAGACCTTCTTCAAAAACGGTTTAATAATAAAAGGCTTATTTTTCAGGCACACATCAGAGAGATTTTTGGGCTAGAAAAGGCAGATGCTACTGTGGGCAAGCTGCGGGAATTAACCGACAAGATAAAAGCGCATATTCGAGTGCTCCAAACACTTGGATCGAAGGAACAGATTTCCGATTGCATCATAGTACAACTTCTGACTCAAAAACTAGATAAGGCTTCTCAGCAATTAATGAGTTACCTTCTTGGGACCAATTGTCAGCATTTTTAGAGAAACGATGTAGAACACTCGAAAACGTCGAACATACAACACAACCGCAATCAAATAACGCAAATAAATTTTCAAAAAACGTGAGTACAACCCAAAAAAGAACCTTTGTTGCTTCGAATAAATCGTTAGGCAAATGTACCTTTTGTGGCTCGCCTGAGCATTTGATTTACCACTGCTAAAGCTTTATCAATTTATCGCCAACCCTTCGCCATACGGGAGTTAAAAAGCTTGGCCTTTGTATTAATTGTTTGAGTAAGGGTCATCAGAGGCGTGACTGCAAGTCTGGATCATGTCGCACCTGCCAATCAAGGCATCACACGATGTTGCATTTTGAACGAGCTCCCACAGCTTCTTCCACTCCTTTGCAGCCAACCGTGGCACAATCAAACGCCATGACAGCATCGTTGTCTTCCTCGCCTCACGTCCCTTCTCCTCCTGATGCTATGCTTCTAGCCACCGGCATAGTTCTTATTAAAAACCAATGTGGAACCTTCGTACCTTGTCGGGCTCTTTTGGATTCGGGTTCACAGCTGCACTTCATCACAAGTCGTTTCGCCAATCAACTGCAACTACGTAAAACCAAATCCTTTGTTTCAGTTTTCGGTATTGGGGATGCCAATTTCTCCACTGACGGATACTCAGTCGATATCGTTCTGAAGTCGCGGACTTCAGATTTTGCAACAAACATCAACGCAGTCGTTGTTCCAACAATTACTGATAACCAACCTAGCTTGCCTGTTAGCACCGCTGATTGGAAAGTTCCCTCGAACATTCAGCTAGCCGATCCAAATTTCAATTTGGTACAACGTATTGCTCTGCTCATCGGAGCAGGGCTTTTCTTTGAGCTGCTTTGTGTGGGCCAAATTCAGTTAGCACCTGAATTGCCCTTACTTCAAAAAAACTCTTCTAGGCTGGGTGCTATCTGGCGGTGGCCAACAGGTATCTAAATTGTCTTACCTGGTGGCTAGTCAAATCTCATCTGGCGTTACAGCTCCTTGTGACATTTCTCGACTAGACAATTTCATTCGCCGCTTCTGGGAAATTGTACACGTCTTCGAACCCATTTCAAAAACTACAAAGGAAGAACTTGATTGCGAAATACATTTCAAGCAAAATTACTCGCGCTTGCAATCAGGTGAATACTCTGTTCGCCTGCCCATGAAACATGGAACTGAGCTTTTAGGAGATTCGTATTTGCAGGCTTTTCGTCGATTTCAAAACCTTGAAAAAAAACTCAGTCGTGATCCTCATGTCAAAGAAAAATATTGCGCATTCATGAAGGAGTATCTCGATCTAAATCATATGTCACTAGTTCCCAGCGCTTCTGCTCCTGCATGCAAGTATTTCCTCCCACACCATTTTGTTACTAAGGATGATAGTACAACCACGAAGCTGCGGGTTGTATTTGACGGCTCTGCAGCAACAACATCTGGATCATTCCTGAACGATCTGCTAATGGCAGGACCAACAATCTAACCCAAGTTGTTTCACATTCTCCTTCGTTTTCGTACGTTTCCAATTGCTCTTACAGGAGACATTTGCAAGATGTATCACACTTGCCAACAAGTGCTACTTTGGACTGAGTAGGCAATTGAGAAGTAAAGTCCTCACTCGAAGAACAAAGATCACGCTCTATAAGTCTCTCATCATACCTGTCCTGATGTATGGCTCAGATTCATGACAATGTCAAGAGAAGATGAGATGGCCCTTGGAGTATTTGAGAGAAAAGTTCTCCGGGAGATTTATGGTCCTTCCCGTGATGCCAACGGCGAGTATAGAAGGAAACTTAACGATGAGCTGTACGAGCTCTACGCAGATCTGACCATAGTCCAGCGAATTAAAGCCCAAAGACTCCGCTGGCTGGGCCATGTTATGCGAATGGACAAAGAAGCTCCAGCACAGAAGGTTTTCCTATCGTCGCCTGAATTCGGCAGCAGAGGAAGGGGGAGGCCTCGACTGAGACGGAAACAACAGGTGGAGGATGACTTGAACTCCCTTGGGGTTTCCAATTGGCGTCCGTTATCGCTAAAAAGGAATGACTGGCGTGCTTTGATACGAAACGGCCAAAATCGCTTAGACGGTTAAGCGCCAATAAATGATGAATGATGATGATGATCGCTGTGTGCGAGTCACATCTCCAGACAACATGCTGCAGTGCATACTATGGCGTGAGTCTCCCGAAGAAGATTTACGCATTTACAAGTTGGAAACGGTTACATACGGCACAAAGTCTGCCTCGTTCTTAGCTATACCTTCCAATGCATCAGCTTGCAGGTGATGAATCTTTGACGTACCCCCTTGGAGCGAAAATTGTTCTTCGGGACTTCTATGTAGACGATTTAATATCTGGTGGTAATTCTGTGGAGGAAGTACTAGACATTATGCAGCAAACAACTAGCCTTCTCAAAAAAGGAAATTTTCAACTGCGTAAGTGGTGCTCCAACAATTTAGAAGTTCTTTGTAAAATACCCGATTCTGAAAGGGAGGAGTTCTTAAAATTCGATGACGGCAGTGAAATCACCAAAGCGATCGGACTGGTTTGGGACCCTATTAAAGATAAGTTCTTATTCTCATTTAAGCCACCACCATTTCGTAAAAATTCGAAACGTTCTGTTCTATCAACAATTGCTAGCTTTTATGATCCATCGTGACTAATAGGCCCAGCGCTAGGTAGGTAGGTAGAAGTGGCTGCCGCAAAGGCACACCTAGGCCAGTAATAAAAGGCCCGTTGTGATACCACCAAACACTAGGAAAGTCAGTCCCGGGGCCCGGCCATATGGAAAATCCCAGTGCTGTCGGGACTCTCCATATAGCCGAAACCCGGGACTGACACTCCTAACCGACACCGCTACCCCTCCTCGAACCATTTTGATAACTTGATGAAGGCCATCAAGTCCTTTATGTCTAGCTCCGCGACCTGGCTTAAGCTAACCAGGAAGGGAACTCCCAGAGAGCGCCTTCTCGCTCCGCTTAAGGCCGGGCAGTTGCAGATGAGGTGCTCCACCGTTTCCTCTTCCTCATCATCTTTGCAACTGCTGCAGCATCGTCGGTAGGGAACGCCTAGCCTTGCTGCGTGCCTACCAATAAGGCAGTACCCGGTTAAAACACCTATTAATATGGAGATTTCCTTCCTTTTTAGGGCGTATATGTGTCTAGATCTTTTAAGATCGCATTTTGGCCAGGTTTGCTTGGATATCCGGCACCCTGGGGCTTGTAGCCATCTTTCGTTGGCTTCGCGGAGTGTATGCTCCTTCAGCATTAGCTTGCACGTGGCAAACGGCATACCTATGCGCTCTTTATCTTGAAGAATCTGCTTGGTCGTGCCCTGCCTGGCAAGTTCGTCTGCCCTACAGTTTCCCTCAATGTCCCTGTGTCCCGGGACCCATGTGAGGTTCACGCGGTTCTGTTGGGCCATCTCTTGAAGAGATCGACGACAGCTGAGCGTCAGTTCAGAGTTGAACGAGTAAGAGCCAAGGGATTTGATGGCCGCTTGGCTGTCGCTGAAAATACAGATATCCTGTCCGATGGTACGTTCACCTATCCAAGTCACGGCGTCCATGATTGCTGAAACTTCAGCCTGGAAGACGCTGCAGTGATCAGGTAGTCTAAAGGAGAGTTATAGGTCCAAATCCCTTGAGTAAACCCCTCCTCCGACTCTGCCGTCTAACTTCGAGCCGTCGGTGTATATAAAAGTGCCGCCATTAGTAGCGGGACACCGATCTATGTTCTCCCAGTCTTCCCTGCTGGGAATGTTTATTCTAAAACAACAATCTCCCACTGTTGTGGTCGCACACCGATCTGTGCTCAGAGGGAGAAAGCTGTAAGATCTTAGAATACAGGAGTGTCCAATAGTGCTTGCGCCCCAGACGGACGTTTCCCTTAAACGCACAGCCGATGCTGCTGCTGCCCGGTACCCTTCCAGATCGAGTGGCAAAAAGCCAAGAATGGCCTGGAGAGCTTCATTGGGCGTTGTTCTTAACGCCCCGCTTATACTTTCCCTAACAGATTTAGGTTTGTTGCCTTTCTTAGCGCAGGCCACCATACCACGACTCCATACAGCATAATTGGCTGGATTATCGCAGTGTAGATCCATCTGCAAATTTTGGGGCTGAGCCCCCATTTTTTTTTTTTTTTTAAGCAGTTAAGCTTTCTATCTAGAACTGTGCCTAGGAATTTGGCTTTGTCAGCTAAGTTCAGGCGCACGCCATCTAGTTCTGGTAGGTTCAACGGTGGTATCTTGTACCGCCTGGTATAAAGGACAAGCTCCACCTTTCCCGGGTTGATGCTAAGTCCGCAGCGAGAGGACCATGAAGAAACTTCTCGCAGTGCTACTTGCATCAAGTCACACAGGGTTTGTGTGAATTTGCCCCTATATGCAATAGCTAAATCGTCTGCATATGCAACTATCTTCCCGCCCCCCCAACTTGTGTCTCGTAGCAGCGAGTTTACGGTGAGGTTCCATAGGAGCGGAGAGAGAACACCACCCTGAGGCGTTCCTCTTGTGACATAGCGTGAAAGATCAACTGTTCCCAGTGAAGAAACTATTTTCCTTCCCTTTAGTAGTTGATCAATTAGTCCAATAAGAGACCTATTTATGCCCAGGCTTGTTAAAGCAGTGTTAATAGCCTCCGGCTTTATATTGTTGAAAGCCCCTTCGATGTCCAGAAAGGCCACGAGACAGTACTCCTCTTCATGCAATGATTTTTCAACAATAGAGACTAGGCTGTGGAGCGCAGTTTCCGTTGATTTACCTTTGGTGTATGCATGTTGATAGCTAGAAATAAGGTTGCTATCAATAGTAGAGGAGAGATAATCGCTAATTATCCTCTCGAAGGTTTTAAGTGCAAAAGACGAGAGACTGATCGGTCTGTAGTCTTTAGGCTCATAGTGTGAGGCCTTCCCAGCCTTTGGAATAAAGACTATCGTGGCGCTTCTCCAGGAGCACGGAATGTAATTAAGAGCCAGGCAGGCTGAATAGAGAACTACCAGCCATTTAGCTGATATTTCCAGCGTGTTTATGAGTTGGGCGGGGAAAATCCCCTCTGGCCCAGCTGCCTTGAACGGCTCAAATCTTTTGATTGCCCACCTTACCCTTTCCTCCGTAATGGGTATGTTTACCGCCAGGTTTGTTGCAGATGCTACAGGTGCATCATACAAGTTCCCCGGAAAGTGTGTGTTCAGGAGCAGCTCCAGGGTTTCCCCTTCCGTGCTGGTCCAAGATCCGTCAGGCTTCCGTAACTTAACAAATAAATGAAATGAAATGAAATGAAATAGCTAATGGCTGTTTGAGTTTTTGATAGCACTCGTCTAAGTCTCGCTGTATCATCGACTTTTTCGACCCCGGTGCAGAAATTTCTCCACGAAGTTCTCTTCGCTTGCCTTAGAGCCTTTTTATAGGCCCAGCGCTAACTAAAGCAAAAATCATAATGCCGTGATAAGCTAGAGTAGGACGAATGCTTACCAAACTTGCTTGAAACTGCTTGGTTGGAATTTGGTTAAAAAAATTTTGAATCCAAAAAAACCTTACAACAAGTTGTAATATTGTTAGAAAATCCATAGTCAAAATTTTTGAGCTATTATGATTATGCGTTCCAGAAAAATTTACATTTCGCCCATATATATTAATACGCTGCCTCCACCATTATTGCTATGCAGAAAATATAGATATGAATATAGCAACAATAGAAATTCATATTACGACCATAGATATTGACATGCCGTTCAAATATATTAGTATTCTCTCCATAAATATAAAAAATAGTGCATCATATCGAAATGGTTGACATGTAATTTGACTTTTTATTCGAAGCGAATAATATTTTATAAATTGCTCATTCTGAATGAATGTTGAATCAAACTCGTCGCTATCAATAGATATATTGTCACAACATTCAAGGAATTTCTCTCAGTGTATGAAACTTTTTAACTGTCGTTTTTTTGCTGGTCAGACTCATTGGTTGTGCTGTCTTGGCTCCGAGAGGAATCATCCAAATTCAATGTATTTGTTGATAATCGCGTATGCGCCATCCAGCAGCTCACGCAGGATATGGAGTGGCGCTATGTTCCCACAGATATGAACCCATCCGACATTTTGTCCAAAGGAGCGGGTCCAAACGAACTCATTACCTCAAGCCTTTGGATGCATGGACCTTCATTCCTCAACGAATGCGAATCAAATGGCCAAAAAAACCCGCACCCTCGGTAAATCTTCCAGAAGTTCGTCAAAGGGTTTTGCTCACATCAAACGAAAGAGTCGATATATCGCTAAGTTTCAAATACATAAACTCGTTTCATATGATGCAGCGCATTTTCGCGTACGTGAGCAAATTTATTAACCTTAAAAACTCGACAACAAAAACCTCACAGCTTACAACCACAGATATTCATAACGGCACTCAGTTGCTACTTCGTATTGTTCAAAGAGCACAGCTGTGGCCGGAATATTCTGCCCTGAAGAACCACACTTGTGCTCACAAGTCTAGCAGCATCGCTTCCCTGTCTCCTTTTCTTGACGACTTTGGTCTCATTCGAGTTGGTGGGCGTTTAAAGCATTCAACTCTTGACTTCGAAGCACGGCATCCGTGTATCCTTCCAAAGGATCATCCACTAACAGTCGCCATAATTACTCATTACCATCGAAAGCATCATCATGCCGGACCTCAAGCATTGTTAGCTTCTATTCGGATGAAATTTTGGCCAATTGGCGGTAGAAAAAACTGTTTCGAGTGCCATAGGAAAATGCATCATATGTTGCAGATCAAAACCACGACTTGTCCAGCACATAATGGCTGACCTACCCAATGACCGCATTCAGCCCTCGCGAGCTTTCATCATAACTGGTGTGGACTATTGTGGCCCATTTTACTACAAACCTGAAATGCGTAACAAATCACCTCAGAAATGCTACGTCAGTATTTTTATCTGTTTTTCAACAAAGGCCGTCTGGATGGAACTGGTTAAAGATCTCTCGACCAGTGCCTTTCTTCAAGCGCTAAAACGATTCATTGCCACACGCGGTATACCAAGCTGCGTCTGGTCTGATAATGCTACTAATTTTGTTGGGGCTAGAAATGAACTGAAGGACCTGCGTCGTTTAGTCCTTAGCGAAAAACATCGAGAGGAAGTTCACCACTCCTGTCTAAGTAATGGAATCGATTGGCGTTTCATACCTCCCCGGTCGCCACATTTCGGGGGGCTGTGGGAAGCAGCCGTAAAAATGGCCAAACAACCTTTTTATCGCTCGGTGGGCTCTGCTCTCCTTGGCTTTGACGAACTACGAACATTGGTATGTGAAATCTCAGCTGTAATTAATTCTCGTCCTATTGTATCAATTTCAGAAAATCCGCAAGATCTAGACATACTTACACCGGGTCACTTTCTGATTGGTGGTCCACTTACCGCACTGCCCGAACCTGATGTTACACACCTCAATTACAATCGTCTCGACCAATGGATTCGTGGTGGGAAAGAGACTTCGCCGCCAAGTACTAGCGTTCACCCCCGTGGACGAGCGTCTCGCTGCGATCCGCATCAAAGCGAAATTTTTCAACATAACATTTATCTGCGCCTATGCGCCGACTGAGGAGACGGACGACGCAGAGAAGGACTCCTTCTACGATAAACTTGAACAGACTTATGATCGCTGCCCCCAACATGATATCAAAATCGTGCTCGGCGACTTTAATGCGAAGGTGGGCAAGGAAGGAGTCTTTGGTCCAACAGTTGGAAAATTTAGTCTCCATGATATAACATCCCCCAACGGCACTAGGTTGATTGATTTCGCCGCTGCTCGCAATATGGTCATCAGTAGTACCAGGTTCCAGCATAAACGAATACACCAAGCCACATGGCTGTCTCCTGATCAAAGAACAAGAAACCAGATTGATCATGTCATGATCGACGGCAGACATAGCTCCACCGTTCTGGACGTGCGTACCCTTCGTGGTCCCAATATCGACTCGGACCATTATCTTGTTGCAGCCAAGATACGCACACGCCTCTGTGTAGCAAAGAAAGTGCGCACAGTAACGGAAGGAAAGTTTGACGTCGAGAAGCTGCGCACGACACAGACAGCTGACAATTTCTCCACTCGACTCTCACACCTGCTATCGGAGAGCAATCCTCGACCTAACGATGCAACCGAGCAATGGAAGCATATCTCTCACTCATTACGTACCGCCGCTGAGGCCACTATAGGGTTCCAGCGAGCCCGCAAAAACAACTGGTACGATGAGGAATGCAGCACTGCCTCGGACAAAAAGGACGCTGCCTACAGGGAGACGTTCGAACGGGCGCAACCCGAAGTGTATGGCAACGCTATCGTGAGGCAAAGAAGGAAGAGAGACGCCTTTTCAGAAAAAAGAAACGTGAGGCCGAAAGGCGTGAGTGTGAGGAGCTTGAGATGCTGGCTGACAGGAATGATGCCCGAAAATTCTATGAAAAGATCCGGCGGATGACGGAAGGTTTTAAGACCGGGGCAAGTTCCTGTAAGGACAATAATGGCGACCTGGTAACCGACGTACAGAGTGTACTTAAATTATGGAGGGAGCACTTCTCCTCACTGCTAAATTGCGAGGGAGACGTCGAACCCGATACCCCAATCCCTGACGATGGAAAAGTCGTCCCACCACCTGACTATGATGAAGTGAGGATAGCTATATCCCGGCTCAAAAACAACAAAGCGCCTGGAAAAGACGGACTACCCGCCGAGCTGTTCAAACACGGAGGCGAAGAGCTGGTAAAAAGCATGCATCAGCTCTTATGCAGAATATGGTCAGACGAGTGCATGCCTCCAGATTGGAATTTAAGTGTGCTCTGCCCAATCCACAAGAAAGGCGATCCCGCTAACCGCACCAACTACCGCGGAATCAGCCTTCTTAATATCGCATATAAGGTTCTTTCTAGCGTATTGTGTGAAAGACTGAAGCCCATCGTAGACAAGCTGATTGGACCTTATCAGTGTGGCTTTAGACCTGGTAAGTCTACCATCAACCAGATTTTCACGATACGCCAAATCCTGGAGAAGACCCATGATAAAAGAATCGACACACACCATCTCTTTGTCGATTTCAAAGCCGCTTTTGACAGCGCAAAAAGGAGTTGCCTGTATGCCGCCATGTCTGAATTTGACTTCCCTGCAAAGCTTATACGGCTTTGCCAAATGACGTTGAGCAATACTAACAGCTCCGTCAGAGTCGGGAAGGACCTCTCTGAGCCATTTGAAACCAAACGAGGCTTCAGACAGGGCGACTCCCTTTCGTGCGATTTCTTCAACCTGATGCTGGAGAAGATAATTCGAGCAGCAGAGCTAAACCGCAATGGTACAATCTTTTACAAGAGCGTGCAATTGCTGGCGTATGCCGATGATATTGATATCATTGGCCTTAACAACCGCGCCGTAAGCGCTGCCTTCTCTGGACTGGATAAAGAAGCGAAAAAAGTGGGTCTTGCGGTCAACGAGGACAAGACGAAGTATTTGCTGTCCTCAAAGAAAGAATCGGCGCACCTGCGCCTTGGCAGCCACGTCACTGTTGATAGTTACAAATTTGAAACTGTGAGGGACTTCGTCTATTTGGGAACCAGCATTAACACCGAAAATAATATCAGTCTAGAAATCCAACGGAGAATCACTCTTGCGAACAAGTGCTACTTTGGACTGAGTAGGCAATTGAGAAGTAAAGTCCTCTCTCGAAGAACAAAGATGGCGCTCTATAAGTCTCTCATCATACCTGTCCTGATGTATGGCTCAGATTCATGGACAATGTCAAGAGAAGATGAGATGGCCCTTGGAGTATTTGAGAGAAAAGTTCTCCGGAAGATTTATGGTCCTTCCCGTGATGCCGACGGCGAGTATCGAAGGAAATTTAACGATGAGCTGTACGAGCTTTACGCAGATCTGACCATAGTCCAGCGAATTAAAGCCCAAAGGCTCCGCTGGCTGGGTCACGTCATGCGAATGGACAAAGAAGCTCCAGCCCAGAAGGTTTTCCAATCATCACCCGAATTCGGCAGCAGAGGAAGGGGGAGGCCTCGACTGAGATGGAAACAACAGGTGGAGGATGACTTGAACTCCCTTGGGGTTTCCAATTGGCGTCAGTTATCGCTAAAAAGGAATGACTGGCGTGCTTTGATAGGCGACGGCCAAAATCGCTTAGGCGGTCAAGCGCCAATAAATGATGATGATGACCAATGGCAACGAGTTACTCAAATACAACAGGTTTTCTGGAAGAGATGGAGTCAAGAGTACCTCACTCTCCTCCAGCAGCGCACACAGTGGCGTACACCACAAATCAACATAAAAGTGAATGATGTTGTGTGTATAAAGGATGAAAACACGACACCCCTAAACTGGCCACTTGCTCGTGTAACTGAGATCATTACCGGGGAAGATGGAGTTGCACGAGTAGCTATCCTACGTACATCTTCTGGTACTACTCGTCGAGCAGTAAACAAACTATGCGTTCTTCCAGTCAATGATACTGTTGGAAGCCCGAATCTTTCAACGGGGGGAGGATATTCGGAGTCATAGCAGACACCTCAGTAATATGGGAAACATAATTTGGTTGCATCACCCTAATGAATTACTATGAATATATTTTCTAAGATGGTAACCATAATTCCACTTGTATTCTGGCCACCTTAACTTTAATAGCTGCGCTTTTTTATTTTATAAGATATAACACCTAACTGTTGTACTCGCATTAGTCCCTTTTAGAAGTTATGTAGGTATACATACATACATACACAAGCATATATACTGAGCAATACGCATCAGTTAGTATAATGTATAAATATCCATGATTGTGCATATGCCCTCTCATTAGCTATGTCACATTTTTTTTTTGGACAATTATTCTCACATTGGAAAACTGCAGTTATTAAATCAGGCGATTTTGGCAAGCAGCATTTCAAGAAAAGAAGTTAGTTTTTAGTCTTTGTTAAGCGCACGGCCACGTATGTACATACGAATTTGCTCTTATTGAAATAAACATTTGTTAAATTGAAGGTTAAATCTTCTGGTTTTTATTTAATTGGAATTGTGCACTAGCTACCAAAAAGGCTTGGTAGCTCATCAATGGGAGATAGCTCAAAAAACGGGGTTTGGCCTTAGGATCACGAATCCGGAAGCGCTTTTTAATATTTTGCTTCTCTGAAGAGATATTTGCAATTATTAAAATTATAATAAAAAATAGTGCATCATATCGAAATGGTTGACATCTAATTTGACTTTTTATTCGAAGCAAATAATATTTGATAAATTGCTCATTCTGAATGAATGTTGAATCAAACTCGTCGCTATCAATAGATATATTGTCACAACATTCAAGGAATTTCTCTCAGTGTATGAAACTTTTTAACTGTCGTTTTTTTGCTGGTCAGACTCATTGGTTGTGCTGTCTTGGCTCCGAGAGGAATCATCCAAATTCAATGTATTTGTTGATAATCGCGTATGCGCCATCCAGCAGCTCACGCAGGATATGGAGTGGCGCTATGTTCCCACAGATATGAACCCATCCGACATTTTGTCCAAAGGAGCGGGTCCAAACGAACTCATTACCTCAAGCCTTTGGATGCATGGACCTTCATTCCTCAACGAATGCGAATCAAATGGCCAAAAAATCCCGCACCCTCGGTAAATCTTCCAGAAGTTCGTCAAAGGGTTTTGCTCACATCAAACGAAAGAGTCGATATATCGCTAAGTTTCAAATACATAAACTCGTTTCATATGATGCAGCGCATTTTCGCGTACGTGAGCAAATTTATTAACCTGAAAAACTCGACAACAAAAACCTCACAGCTTACAACCACAGATATTCATAACGGCACTCAGTTGCTACTTCGTATTGTTCAAAGAGCACAGCTGTGGCCGGAATATTCTGCCCTGAAGAACCACACTTGTGTTCACAAGTCTAGCAGCATCGCTTCCCTGTCTCCTTTTCTTGACGACTTTGGTCTCATTCGAGTTGGTGGGCGTTTAAAGCATTCAACTCTTGACTTCGAAGCACGGCATCCGTGTATCCTTCCAAAGGATCATCCACTAACAGTCGCCATAATTACTCATTACCATCGAAAGCATCATCATGCCGGACCTCAAGCATTGTTAGCTTCTATTCGGATGAAATTTTGGCCAATTGGCGGTAGAAAAAACTGTTTCGAGTGCCATAGGAAAATGCATCATATGTTGCAGATCAAAACCACGACTTGTCCAGCACATAATGGTTGACCTACCCAATGACCGCATTCAGCCCTCGCGACCTTTCATCATAACTGGTGTGGACTATTGTGGCCCATTTTACTACAAACCTGAAATGCGTAACAAATCACCTCAGAAATGCTACGTCATAACGGCACTCAGTTGCTACTTCGTATTGTTCAAAGAGCACAGCTGTGGCCGGAATATTCTGCCCTGAAGAACCACACTTGTGTTCACAAGTCTAGCAGCATCGCTTCCCTGTCTCCTTTTCTTGACGACTTTGGTCTCATTCGAGTTGGTGGGCGTTTAAAGCATTCAACTCTTGACTTCGAAGCACGGCATCCGTGTATCCTTCCAAAGGATCATCCACTAACAGTCGCCATAATTACTCATTACCATCGAAAGCATCATCATGCCGGACCTCAAGCATTGTTAGCTTCTATTCGGATGAAATTTTGGCCAATTGGCGGTAGAAAAAACTGTTTCGAGTGCCATAGGAAAATGCATCATATGTTGCAGATCAAAATCACGACTTGTACAGCACATAATGGCTGACCTACCCAATGACCGCATTCAGCCCTCGCGAGCTTTCATCATAACTGGTGTGGACTATTGTGGCCCATTTTACTACAAACCTGAAATGCGTAACAAATCACCTCAGAAATGCTACGTCAGTATTTTTATCTGTTTTTCAACAAAGGCCGTCTGGATGGAACTGGTTAAAGATCTCTCGACCAGTGCCTTTCTTCAAGCGCTAAAACGATTCATTGCCACACGCGGTATACCAAGCTGCGTCTGGTCTGATAATGCTACTAATTTTGTTGGGGCTAGAAATGAACTGAAGGACCTGCGTCGTTTAGTCCTTAGCGAAAAACATCGAGAGGAAGTTCACAACTCCTGTCTAAGTAATGGAATCGATTGGCGTTTCATACCTCCCCGGTCGCCACATTTCGGGGGGCTGTGGGAAGCAGCCGTAAAAATGGCCAAACAACATTTTTATCGCTCGGTGGGCTCTGCTCTCCTTGGCTTTGACGAACTACGAACATTGGTATGTGAAATCTCAGCTGTAATTAATTCTCGTCCTATTGTATCAATTTCAGAAAATCCGGAAGATCTAGACATACTTACACCGGGTCACTTTCTGATTGGTGGTCCACTTACCGCACTTACCGCACTGCCCGAACCTGATGTTACACACCTCAATTACAATCGTCTCGACCAATGGCAACGAGTTACTCAAATACAACAGGTTTTCTGGAAGAGATGGAGTCAAGAGTACCTCACTCTCCTCCAGCAGCGCACACAGTGGCGTACACCACAAATCAACATAAAAGTGAATGATGTTGTGTGTATAAAGGATGAAAACACGACACCCCTAAGATGGCCACTTGCTCGTGTAACTGAGATCATTACCGGGGAAGATGGAGTTGCACGAGTAGCTATCCTACGTACATCTTCTGGTACTACTCGTCGAGCAGTAAACAAACTATGCGTTCTTCCAGTCAATGATACTGTTGGAAGCCCGAATCTTTCAACGGGGGAGGATGTTCGGAGTCATAGCAGACACCTCAGTAATATGGGAAACATAATTTGGTTGCATCACCCTAATGAATTACTATGAATATATGGTAACCATAATTCCACTTGTATTCTGGCCACCTTAACTTTAATAGCTGCGCTTTTTTTATTTTATAAGATATAACACCTAACTGTTGTACTCGCATTAGTCCCTTTTAGAAGTTATGTAGGTATACATACATACATACACAAGCATATATACTGAGCAATACGCATCAGTTAGTATAATGTATAAATATCCATGATTGCGCATATGCCCTCTCATTAGCTATGTCACATTTTTTTTTTGGACAATTATTCTCAAATTGGAATACTGCAGTTATTAAATCAGGCGATTTTGGCAAGCAGCATTTCAAGAAAAGAAGTTAGTTTTTAGTCTTTGTTAAGCGCACGGCCACGTATGTACATACGAATTTGCTCTTATTGAAATAAACATTTGTTAAATTGAAGGTTAAATCTTCTGGTTTTTATTTAATTGGAATTGTGCACTAGCTACCAAAAAGACTTGGTAGCTCATCAATGGGAGATAGCTCAAAAAACGGGGTTTGGCCTCAGGATCACGAATCCGGAAGCGCTTTTTAATATTTTGCTTCTCTAAAGAGATATTTGCAATCAAAGTGGCAAGTTTTCATGTGTTTGTTGTAATTTTATTAGGCTGTTCCTAAAAACGTGCGAAAAAATTGGTGCCGTGGGTCATTTTTCGATTTTTTGACCATAACTTTCCATAGAAACAAAAAATTAAAAAAGCGCTTCCGGACTCGTGATCCTGAGGCCAAAACCTGTCTTTTGAGCTATCTCCCATAATTGTAGTTAATTTATTAGTGGTTGACCCATAAAGGAAACAAATACCCAAAAATGTGTTTTTCGTAAAACAAAGTAGAGTTATGGTGATTTCGTTTCATCAAAAAATGCGCATTTTTTACACTCTTCAATTTTCCCTTTTTCGTTTGCAAAATGAAGGTAAAACGTCAAACAGAATATGTTTTCATTTCCTAAAAAACTCACACTTTTTACTCTCTGAAGCTTTGACAGGGTAGTTGGTTGCACTGAAAATCAGCTGACGAAAATTTTATTTGACAGATAAATTTGGTGAAAAAAAAAATTGGATTTTGCAACAACAATTGAATATGGTTGATAAGCGAAACCTAATTATTCATGCACATAGCATAGCAAACGGGCAATGTTTTTTGTTCGTTTTATCGATATAGCAGTTTCATGTAGAACGGGTACACTTTTATCACACTTTTGAAGTATTCTGTGCAAGGGTGTAAACATGTTCAACGAAATCAGCATTAGTGTCATGTAAAATTGTTCTTTAGTTAAAGTCCGTACGATATTTAAATATCGATCTTAACTTTGTGGAATTTTTTTACAAAATCATATCGTTAAAAAAATAAACTTTACCAATAGGCAAAAATTTAAATATGGGACATTCCATCGAGACTCCTGGGACATTTGACTCGGCAGCTTAGTCAACTTTGACTTAATAAACTGACATTGGGATTTCAATTGCTGTGAAATATATTTATCGACATGGATAAATATCCAATACAATAAATGCATTAAAAGAATTGGCGAAATAACAACAAATAGCTTTATAACTACTCAATAAGTGAGTGTGACTCCTGGGAAACCGAAAAATCCCTTTGTTACACCTTTGTGAGCACGAAAACGAATTTTAGCTTTACAGTTCAACTTTGAACTACAATTTGTATATGATCGCCAGACATACTACAAACTACTATATTCTTTAAAAATAAGATCAGTATTAGCTTTTAGAAACTTTTTACAAAGGTTAAAGAATGTGACTGCTGGGACATTTTCCTGTTTTTTTGTGATACAATTTTTAAGTTTTTTCAGTATTATCGATGCAGTTCCCTAAAAATTTAGCTATGCAACTAGTTACCCCTAACCCATGATAATAAAAATACTTTTATTGTAAAGTTCTGTCAGAGCAGTGGGAGTTTATGGCATTTTAAAAATTTGGTACTTTTCCTCTTTTGGGTGGAATGTCCCATATATAAAGCCAGAAGTGAAGCTGGATTTCTTAGCTTACAAATGGTTTTTAGATGCCCAAATGATATGATTTGGTACATTTTGTTGTTTTTTTTTTGGCACAAAAATAAAAGCAAGTGGCAGCTGCTGGATCATTGCATAGATATGTACGTGTGTGTGTAAGGGAATGAGCGGATGGTTGTGTCTTTGGGAGTTTTATAAGAGTGCTGAATAGTGATGTATAGTTCGGGTATAACAGAATGTGGAGATAACAAAATAGCTGGAGAGTTTGGAGACCTCTTTTTTGTTTAATAACATATAAACTAAAAATCATTTTCAAATTTTTTTTTGGTGAGACACCAGCTTAGTCCATTCTAAGTTTCCAATATAAATTTTATAGAGATCTATCAATAAATACTATACGAAATTGGGTTACGACTGTTTGTATGGGGAGAGTGTTAGCCTATTAATATATAGATACTGCAATTTTTCCTAAGGTGATGAAAACATGCACCAACTGAAATTATTATATTTCGGCTTGTAGTAATGCTACAGCTTTTTTAACAACATTTGAAAGCTAATAATTTAAATATTTTTGTTTTAAAAAAAAAATTTTAAAGCTATTTTTTGAAATTTACAATTCTGATGTTGGGATCAAAATTTTTAATTCTATATAACTAACTTCACTTTTTTGTATGAAAAATACATTTTCTCCTTAGAAGATATACTTTTCCAATATTTTATTTCTCTAAAAATTGCATAAGTATAAAAACTCTTTAAAAATCGAAAAAGCTTAGCACATTAAATTATCAAAGTAAAAAATGTGGTTTCATACAAAAAAGTGGAGTTACTTATGTAAAAAGGTGCATTTTGGTATTTCCCTGCAAAAAAACAGATTAGTCCGGGATAAATCCAGAGGAAAAGTAGACTACTACTTTTTTAGTCTCTTTTAGATGGAATAAATTAGTCACATTTGTTCGAGCATGTCCTATGAAGAGACTAATTGTAAATGTTTACTACTTGCAGGACACCTATATTCGATTCTCGGTGGATGCAAAAATTGAAAACGGTTTCTTTTTTTTTAATTTTTCGTTTTTATTTTATTTTTTAAGCAAGGGAAATTGAATAAAAAAACAGGGTTCTGTCAATTATACTTATACTTGCCAGCGTCTAATTACAGCTTTGCTTTAAATTAGTCGATTGGGGATATTTTTCTGGGCAATCTTCAACTGTATGAAAAATATATTTTCTGCTTAGAAAATATACTTTTCCAATTTTTAACCCTCTAAAAATTTCATTAGTGAATTAAACTTTTAAAAAATCGAGAAAAGCTTAGAACATCAAATAATCAAAGTAAAAATGGGTATTTGTTTCCTTTAGGGGTCAACTTCTAATAAATTAGCTAAAATTATGGGTTATAGCTCAAAAGACGGGGTTTGGCCTCAGTATCACGAATCCGGAAGCGCTTTTTAATATTTCGCTTCTCTGAAGAGATAATTGCAATCGAAGTGGCAAGTTTTCATATGGTTGTTGTAATATTATTGGGCTGTACCTAAAAATTTGCGAAAATATGAGTACTGTGGCGCCGTGGGTCATTTTTCGATTTTTTTGACCATAACTTTCCACAGAAACAAAAAATTCGCTTCCGGACTCGTGATCCTGAGGACAAACCCTGTCTTTTGAGCTATCTCCCATAATTTTAGCTAAATTATTAGCGGTTGACCGATAAAGGAAACAAATACCTAAAAATGTGTTTTTCGTCAAAAAAGTTATGGTGATTTCGTTCCATCAAATGCGCATTTTTTACACTCTTCAATTTTCCGTTTTCGTTTGCAAAATGAAGGTAAAACGTCAAACAGAATATGTTTTCATTTCCTAAAAAACTCACACTTTTTACCCTCTGAAGGTTTGACAGGGTAGTTGGTTGCACTGAAAATCAGCTGACGAAAATTTTATTTGACAAATAAATTTAGTGAAAAAAAAATTGGATTTTGCAACAACAATTGAATATGGTTGATAAGCGAAACCTAATTATTCATGCACATAGCATAGCAAACGGGCAATGTTTTTTGTTCGTTTTATCGATATAGCAGTTTCATGTAGAACGGGTACACTTTTATCACACTTTCGAAGTATTCTGTGGAAGGGTGTAAACATGTTCAACGAAATCAGCATTAGTGTCATGTAAAATTGTTCTTTAGTTAAAGTCCGTACGATATTTAAATTTCGATCTTAACTTTGTGGAATTTTTTTACAAAATCATATCGTTAAAAAAATAAACTTTACCAATAGGCAAAAATTTAAATATGGGACATTCCATCGTGACTCCTGGGACATTTGACTCGAGAGCTTAGTCAACTTTGACTTAATAAACTGACATTGGGATTTCAATTGCTGTGAAATATATTTATCGACATGGATAAATATCCAATACAATAAATGCATTAAAAGAATTGGCGAAATAACAACAAATAGCTTTATAACTATTCAATAAGTGAGTGTGACTCCTGGGAAACCGAAAAATCCCTTTGTTACACCTTTGTGAGCACGAAAACGAATTTTAGCTTTACAGTTCAACTTTGAACTACAATTTGTATATGATCGCCTGACATACTACAAAGTACCATATTCTTTAAAAATAAGATCAGTATTAGCTTTTAGAAACTTTTTACAAAGGTTAAAGAATGTGACTCCTGGGACATTTTCCTGTTTTTTTGTGATACAACTTTTAGTTTTTTCAGTATTATCGATGCAGTTCCCTAAAAATTTAGCTATGCAACTAGTTACCCCTAACCCATGATAATAAAAAGACTTTTATTGTAAAGTTCTGTCAGAGCAGTGGGAGTTTATGGCATTTTAAAAATTTGGTACTTTTCCTCTTTTGGGTGGAATGTCCCATATATAAAGCCAGAAGTGAAGCTGGATTTCTTAGCTTACAAATGGTTTTTAGATGCCGAAATGATATGATTTGGTACATTTTGTTGTTTTTTTTTGGCACAAAAATAAAAGCAAGTGGCAGCTGCTGGATCATTGCATAGATATGTACGTGTGTGTGTAAGGGAATGAGCGGATGGTTGTGTCTTTGGGAGTTTTATAAGAGTGCTGAATAGTGACGTATAGTTCGGGTATAACAGAATGTGGAGATAACAAAATAGCTGGAGAGTTTGGAGACCTCTTTTTTGTTTAATAACATATAAACTAAAAATCATTTTCAAATTTTTTTTTGGTGAGACACCAGCTTAGTCCATTCTAAGTTTCCAATATAAATTTTATAGAGATCTATCAATAAATACTATACGAAATTGGGTTACGACTGTTTGTATGGGGAGAGTGTTAGCCTATTAATATATAGATACTGCAATTTTTCCTAAGGTGATGAAAACATGCACCAACTGAAATTATTATATTTCGGCTTGTAGTAATGCTACAGCTTTTTTAACAACATTTGAAAGCTAATAATTTAAATATTTTTGTTTTAAAAAAAAAATTTTAAAGCTATTTTTTGAAATTTACAATTCTGATGTTGGGATCAAAATTTTTAATTCTATAACTTCACTTTTTTGTATAAAAAATACATTTTCTGCTTAGAAGATATACTTTTCCAATATTTTATTTCTCTAAAAATTGCATAAGTATAAAAACTCTTTAAAAATCGAAAAAGCTTAGCACATTAAATTATCAAAGTAAAAAATGTGGTTTCATACAAAAAAGTGGAGTTACTTACTTATGTAAAAAGGTGCATTTTGGTATTTCCCTACTACTACTTTTTTAGTCTCTTTTAGATGGAATAAATTGGTCACATTTGTTCGAGCATGTCCTATGAAGAAACTAATTGTAAATGTTTACTACTTGCAGGACACCTATATTCGATTCTCGGTGGAGGCAAAAATTGAAAACGGTTTCTTTTTTTTATACCCAGCTGTACTTGTACACAGGGTATTATAACTTTGTTAGGATAACGGTTGGTTGTACAGGTATAAAGGAATCGAGATAGATATAGACTTCCATATATCAATATGATCAGGATCGAAAAAAAATTTGATTGAGCCATGTCCGTCCGTCTGTCCGTCCGTCCGTCCGTCCGTCCGTCCGTCCGTCTGTCCGTTCACACGATAACTTGAGCAAATAATGAGATATCTTCACCAAATTTGGCATGCGTACTTATTTGGGTTCAGAATAGATTGCTATTGAAAATGGGTAAAATCGGACCATAACCACGCCCCTTTTTCGATTTCGAAAATTTCGAAAAACGTATAAAATGGGTTAATTCAATATTAGAAGCAGCTACAATGATAAAATTTGCAATATGTATTGATTTAGATGTTCTAAGGCCGATTTTATAAAAAATTTTTAAAAGGGGGCGTGGTACCGCCCACGTATATTTGAAGAAATTTTAAAATTTTGACTCTTAATAACTTCAGAACAGTTTATGCTAGTATAACGAAATTTCGTAGAGGACATACTATTGTTGTGGTAAAAGTTATATTGAAAGGAGGTGGAAATATTGAAAAGTCCATATCTAATTAACTGATTTCGCTATAATAATATAATTTGGTACATACATCAACTTTCATATTCTTTACATAATTTTTTCAAAATTTTGGAAAGTGGGCGTGGCACTGCCCACTTATGAGTCAAGCAATTTTTAAATTCGACTGCTAACAACTTCAGAACGGTGTGAGATAGATATGTAGAGTACTACCACAGAAAATAAGAAAAATCGGTGAACGATCACGCCCACTTTATGTGCACAGCTGGGTATGTAATGTTCGGTTTCACCCGAACTTAGACTTCCTTACTTGTTTAATTTTTCGTTTTTATTTTATTTTTTAAGCAAGGAAAATTAAAAAAAAACAGGGTTCTGTCAATTATACCTATACTTGCCAGCGTCTAATTACAGCTTTGCTTTAAATTAGTCGATTGGGGATATTTTTCTGGGCAATCTTCAACTGTATGAAAAATATATTTTCTGCTTAGAAAATATACTTTTCCAATATTTAACCCTCTAAAAATTTCATTAGTGAATTAAACTTTTAAAAAATCGAGAAAAGCTTAGAACATCAAATAATCAAAATAAAAATGGGTATTTGTTTCCTTTAGGGGTCAACTTCTAATAAATTAGCTAAAATTATGGGATATAGCTCAAAAGACGGGGTTTGGCCTCAGTATCACGAATCCGGAAGCGCTTTTTAATATTTCGCTTCTCTGAAGAGATAATTGCAATCGAAGTGGCAACGAAAACGAATTTTAGCTTTACAGTTCAACTTTGAACTACAATTTGTATATGATCGACAGTACATACTACAAAGTACCATATTCTTTAAAAATAAGATCAGTATTAGCTTTTAGAAACTTTTTACAAAGGTTAAAGAATGTGACTCCTGGGACATTTTCCTGTTTTTTTGTGATACAATTTTTAAGTTTTTTCAGTATTATCGATGCAGTTCCCTAAAAATTTAGCTATGCAACTAGTTACCCCTAACCCATGATAATAAAAAGACTTTTATTGTAAAGTTCTGTCAGAGCAGTGGGAGTTTATGGCATTTTAAAAATTTGGTACTTTTCCTCTTTTGGGTGGAATGTCCCATATATAAAGCCAGAAGTGAAGCTGGATTTCTTAGTTTACAAATGGTTTTTAGATGCCGAAATGATATGATTTGGTACATTTTGTTGTTTTTTTTTGGCACAAAAATAAAAGCAAGTGGCAGCTGCTGGATCATTGCATAGATATGTACGTGTGTGTGTAAGGGAATGAGCGGATGGTTGTGTCTTTGGGAGTTTTATAAGAGTGCTGAATAGTGATGTATAGTTCTGGTATAACAGTATGTGGAGATAACAAAATAACTGGAGAGTTTGGAGACCTCTTTTTTGTTTAATAACATATAAACTAAAAATAATTTTCAAAATTTTTTTTGGTGAGACACCAACTTAGTCCATTCTAAGTTTCCAATATAAATTTTATAGAGATCTATCCATAAATACTATACGAAGTTGGGTTACGACTCTTTGTATGGGGAGAGTGTTAGCCTATTAATATATAGATACTGCAATTTTTCCTAAGGTGATGAAAACATGCACCAACTGAAATTATTATATTTCGCCTTGTAGTAATGCTAAAGATTTTTTTAACAACATTTGAAAGCTAATAATTTTAATATTTTTGTTTTAAAAAAATTTGTTTAAAGCTATTTTTTGAAATTTACAATTCTGATGATGGGATCAAAATTTTTAATTCTATATAACTAACTTCACTTTTTTGTATGAAAAATACATTTTCTGCTTAGAAGATATATTTTTCCAATATTTTATTTCTCTAAAAATTGCATAAGTATAAAAACTCTTTAAAAATCGAAAAAGCTTAGCACATTAAATTATCAAAGTAAAAAATGTGGTTTCATACAAAAAAGTGGAGTTACTTATGTAAAAAGGTGCATTTTGGTATTTCCCTGCAAAAAAACAGATTAGTCCGGGATAAATCCAGAGGAAAAGTAGACTACTACTTTTTTAGTCTCTTTTAGATGGAATAAATTGGTCACATTTGTTCGAGCTTGTCCTATGAAGAGACTAATTGTAAATGTTTACTACTTGCAGGACACCTATATTCGATTCTCGGTGGAGGCAAAAATTGAAAACTGTTTCTTTTTTTTAATTTTTCGTTTTTATTTTATTTTTTAACCCTAGAATCGTAATACAGTTTTACCCTACGTTAATGCTAATATACGTAAATTTTACGTACTACACCGTTTGAGGCAGTATTTTTAGATAAATTTTTAATAAAAACCTGTTTTTCTTTTGTGTTGATTTTATTAAATGAAAGTACAAAGTTTTTTTGTTTTTAAAACTAAATAATAAGAATTTCTACATACATCCGTCGAATATTTTAATTTGATGCTCACCACACAGGGCAGCTTCATTATGTATTCAAAAAGAGGTAGTTGTCAGCCTTTTTTTTAAATAGTTACAAAGTTTTAAGTATAAAGGCGAACCGTTTTGGTGAAAAATTTAAAGTAATTGCGTTTTATTAGGTTTATCACAGAAACTGTTCTTCCATCGTATACAAAGTTTGGATAATAATACATACGTTAATGCTAAGACTACGTAAAATTTACGTACACACTTTTTTTGTAAGAACGATAAAAGCGAACCAGGAACTGACAATTGATTAATTATTCACTTTTTAATGAAACAATAAAATGAAGAAAGCACTGCCGAGTGCTCACAGCTATACGGAACTGCGGTAAACTGTAACGGCACTTTTTATGAGACATACACGTAAAATTTACGTATATTACCATTCTAGGGTTAAGCAAGGAAAATTGAAAAAAAAAAACAGGGTTCTGTCAATTATACTTATACTTGCCAGCGTCTAATTACAGCTTTGCTTTAAATTAGACGATTGGGGATATTTTTCTGGGCAATCTTCAACTGTATTTATAATATATTTTCTGCTTAGAAAATATACTTTTCCAATATTTAACCCTCTAAAAATGTCATTAGTGAATTAAACTTTTAAAAAATCGAGAAAAGCATAGAACATCAAATAATCAAAGTAAAAATGGGTATTTGTTTCCTTTAGGGGTCAACTTCTAATAAATTAGCTAAAATTATGGGATATAGCTCAAAAGACGGGGTTTTGGCCTCAGTATCACGAATCCGGAAACGCTTTTTAATATTTCGCTTCTCTGAAGAGATAATTGCAATCGAAGTGGCAAGTTTTCATATGGTTGTTGTAATTTTATTAGGCTGTACCTAAAAATGTGCGAAAATATGAGTACCGTGGCGCCGTGGGTAATTTTTCTATTTTTTTTGACCATAACTTTCCAGAGAAACAAAAAATTCGCTTCCGGACTCGTGATCCTGAGGACAAACCCTGTCTTTTGAGCTATCTCCCATAATTTTAGCTAAATTATTAGCGGTTGACCCATAAAGGAAACAAATACCTAAAAATGTGTTTTTCGTCAATAAAGTTATGGTGATTTCGTTCCATCAAATGCGCATTTTTTACACTCTTCAATTTTCCGTTTTCGTTTGCAAAATGAAGGTAAAACGTCAAACAGAATATGTTTTCATTTCCTAAAAAACTCACACTTTTTACCCTCTGAAGTTTTGACAGGGTAGTTGGTTGCACTGAAAATCAGCTGACGAAAATTTTATTTGACAGATAAATTTAGTGAAAAAAAATTGGATTTTGCAACAACAATTGAATATGGTTGATAAGCGAAACCTAATTATTCATGCACATAGCATAGCAAACGGGCAATGTTTTTTGTTCGTTTTATCGATATAGCAGTTTCATGTAGAACGGGTACACTTTTATCACACTTTTGAAGTATTCTGTGGAAGGGTGTAAACATGTTCAACGAAATCAGCATTAGTGTCATGTAAAATTGTTCTTTAGTTAAAGTCCGTACGATATTTAAATTTCGATCTTAACTTTTGTGGATTTTTTTTACAAAATCATATCGTTAAAGAAATAAACTTTACCAATAGGCAAAAATTTAAATATGGGACATTCCATCGTGACTCCTGGGACATTTGACTCGAGAGCTTAGTCAACTTTGACTTAGGTAGGTAGGTAGAAGTGGCTGCCGCAAAGGCACACCTAGGCCAGTAATAAAAGGCCCGTTGTGATACCACCAAACACTAGGAAAGTCAGTCCCGGGGCCCGGTCATATGGAAAATCCCAGTGCTGTCGGGACTATCCATATAGCCGAAACCCGGGACTGACACTCCTAGCCGACACCGCTACCCCTCCTCGAACCATTTTGATAACTTGATGAAGGCCATCAAGTCCTTTATGTCTAGCTCCGCGACCTGGCTTAAGCTAACCAGGAAGGGAACTCCCAGAGAGCGCCTTCTCGCTCCGCTTAAGGCCGGGCAGTTGCAGATGAGGTGCTCCACCTCTCTTCCTCATCATCTTTGCAACTCCTTCAGCATCGTCGGTAGGGAACGCCTAGCCTTGCTGCGTGCCTACCAATAAGGCAGTGCCCGGTTAAAACACCTATTAATATGGAGATTTCCTTCCTTTTTAGGGCGTATATGTGTCTAGATCTTTTAAGATCGCATTTTGGCCAGGTTTGCTTGGATATCCGGCACCCTGGGGCTTGTAGCCATCTTTCGTTGGCTTCGCGGAGTGTATGCTCCTTCAGTATTAGCTTGCACGTGGCAAACGGCATACCTATGCGCTCTTTATCTTGAAGAATCTGCTTGGTCGTGCCCTGCCTGGCAAGTTCGTCTGCCCTACAGTTTCCCTCAATGTCCCTGTGTCCCGCGACCCATGTGAGGTTCACGCGGTTCTGTTGGGCCATCTCTTGAAGAGATCGACGACAGCTGAGCGTCAGTTCAGAGTTGAACGAGTAAGAGCCAAGGGATTTGATGGCCGCTTGGCTGCCGCTGAAAATACAGATATCCGGTCCGATGGTGCGTTCACCTATCCAAGTCACGGCGTCCATGATTGCAGAAACTTTAGCCTGGAAGACGCTGCAGTGATCAGGTAGTCTAAAGGAGAGTTCTAAGTCCAAATCCCTTGAGTAAACCCCTCCTCCGACTCTGCCGTCTAACTTCGAGCCGTCGGTGTATATAAAAGTGCCGCCATTACTAGCGGGACACTGACTTAATAAACTGACATTGGGATTTCAATTGCTGTGAAATATATTTATCGACATGGATAAATATCCAATACAATAAATGCATTAAAAGAATTGGCGAAATAACAACAAATAGCTTTATAACTACTCAATAAGTGAGTGTGACTCCTGGGAAACCGAAAAATCCCTTTGTTCACCTTTGTTAGCACGAAAACGAATTTTAGCTTTACAGTTCAACTTTGAACTACAATTTGTATATGATCGACAGTACATACTACAAAGTACCATATTCTTTAAAAATAAGATCAGGATTAGCTTTTAGAAACTTTTTACAAAGGTTAAAGAATGTGACTCCTGGGACATTTTCCTGTTTTTTTGTGATACAATTTTTAAGTTTTTTCAGTATTATCGATGCAGTTCCCTAAAAATTTAGCTATGCAACTAGTTACCCCTAACCCATGATAATAAAAAGACTTTTATTGTAAAGTTCTGTCAGAGCAGTGGGAGTTTATGGCATTTTAAAAATTTGGTACTTTTCCTCTTTTGGGTGGAATGTCCCATATATAAAGCCAGAAGTGAAGCTGGATTTCTTAGCTTACAAATGGTTTTTAGATGCCGAAATGATATGATTTGGTACATTTTGTTGTTTTTTTTTTGGCACAAAAATAAAAGCAAGTGGCAGCTGCTGGATCATTGCATAGCTATGTACGTGTGTGTGTAAGGGAATGAGCGGATGGTTGTGTCTTTGGGAGTTTCATAAGAGTGCTGAATAGTGATGTATAGTTCGGGTATAACAGAATGTGGAGATAACAATATAGCTGGAGAGTTTGAAGACCTCATTTTTGGTTAATAACAAATAAACTAAAAATAATTTTCAAATTTTTTTTTGGTGAGACACCAGATTAGTCCATTCTAAGTTTTCAATATAAGTTTTATAGAGATCTATCCATAAATACTATACGAAATTGGGTTACGACTGTTTGTATCGGGAGAGTGTTAGCCTATTAATATATAGATGTCAATATTAAAATCACCGCAGACAATGACGTGCTTATAATTAACACTAAATTCTGATAATTTCTGAAATAAGTACGTTAAATCATTTGATCTAGTAGGCCACAAAACACTTCGTCCGGGCCCTCACTTGCATAAAAAAAAATCAAGAAAAAATCAAAAAAATAAGAAATAATAAAAAAAGCCGTTTTTGATTACTTTTGATTTTTTTTCTTGATTTTTTAATTTTTTTTATTTTTTTGTTTTTTTTTAGATATTTTTTGATTTTTTTTTTATTATTTTAAAGTTTTGTTGTTAAAAGTATAAACATCTGTGTATCTTTGTATGCAAATATGTACACCTACTTACACCTTGGGGCTCATGGATTTCTAGAATGAACCTTGATCGCTAAGTATATGTACATATGAGAAAAAATGCCAGGTTTGATGGTTATATTGGTTGGAGTGATGATAACACTAGTTTACAAATAATTTATTTGAAAAAGTACCAAGATATTCATGTATATGGGTGAATTGGCACTGATATGACAAGCACAAAACATATTTTTTAAATTTTTTGTATGGGTAGGTTTTCGAGATATCGGTAATTTTGTGTTTTTTCAGGTATCACTTTATTCAAAAATTCTTTTTTCCAATGTTGCAAAAGCGATGGAGCTAAGCGATACCTCGTTCGAAAGGAAATTAAAATATACCATCGCTGAGCAATAGATGGCCAAAGTCGAAATTTTGTCGAATTTTTACGATTTTTGAAAAAAAAAAAATTGATTTTAAAAATGTTTTTTTCATGCGAAGATGTAGATATTCTAAAAAATATTCATAGTATGAGTCATTACAAAGCCAAAAAAGTCCAAATAAAACATTTTTAGAATTTTTGTCGGTCTGTCTGTAACTAGTGTAATTTGTCCTTTTACATCTAAACGGCTAGTGTCGGACATTTCTCGTTTGATACCCTACGGGTACGGTCGGATAGTTCTATTTGAACACTAATAAGGCTAGGCTCACTGCACTGTTTTAAATGAGCTCCTCGATTTCACCTGAATGTAAACAAACTTTGGCCGCCCGATAAAATAGAACGCGTTCAAATTTCTCTGATGAGACCGAATGAAAAAGTCGGTTGCAGTGTGAGCGTAGCCTAAGTATGCTACACAAATTAAAACATAGGCATACCAACTATGTCCAAAAGAGACTTGTAATGATCAATTGATCAAAAATTAAGCGGTTATTATCCATAGAGACATGCCCGGGATTAATAAATTTCGTCCAAAATGGGCGACGTAGTCATTTATGGGCATTTGACATTTGATTTACTATCGTACAGTACTATTAGCAAGTTGTAAATTACACCGTTACATTCCATATTTATCATATTAATATTTTATCATCATTATGATTCCATATTACATATACCTTTTTAAAAATAATAGACTGAATGTGCAAAAGCGCTAGTCTTCTGTTTAGGTTGTAGTTCGACCACTTGATGAGAACTAGTACGAAAGATCCCTAGAATTTTCCTCCAGGGATATTTATGTGCATGAATACATGCATTTATATAAAAGAACCTCAGGTGAAGCAAGAAGAAATTTATTAATCCCGGACATGTCTCTATGGATAATAACCGCTTAATTTTTGATCAATTGATCATTACAAGTCTCTTTTGGATATAGTTGATATGCCTATGTTTTAATTTGTGTAGCATACTTAGGCTACGCTCACACTGCAACCGACTTTTTCATTCGGTCTCATCAGAGAAATTCGAACGCGTTCTATTTTATCGGGCGGCCAAAGTTTGTTTACATTCGGGTGAAATCGGATGAAATCGACGAGCTCATTTAAAACACATGTGTGTCGATGTGTGATTGTTGCCGGACGGCTGAAGTCGGTTGCAGTGTGAGCCTAGCCTTATAAGTGTTCAAATAGAACTATCCGACCGTACCCGTAGGGTATCAAACGAGAAATGTCCGACACTAGCCGTTTAGATATAAAAGGACAAATTACACTAGTTACAGACAGACCGACAAAAATTCTAAAAACGGTTTATTTGGACTTTATTGGCTTAGTAATGACTAATACTATGAATATTTTTTAGAATATCTACAATACACAGACATCGACCTTTTCTAATAAAATTAGAGATGTTGAAAGTTACAAAAAAAATCGCCAAAAACACAGTTTTTCCTAGATCTTGACAATATTACGCTTAAAGTGTTTGCAATTATGCACAATAATTTTCGAAAAAATAAACAGTTCCTGATTTTCACAACTTCGCATGAAAAAAACATTTTTAAAATCAATTTTTTTTTCAAAAATCGTAAAAATTCGACAAAATTTCGGCTTTGGCCATCTATTGCTCAGCGATGGTTTGACCTACCCTTGCATTTTATACGTCGTTTGAAGCGTATTTTAATTTCCTTTCGAACGAGGTATCGCTTAGCTCCATCGCTTTTGCAACATTGGCAAAAAGAATTTTTGAATAAAGTGATACCTGAAAAAACACAAAAATACCGATATCTCGAAAACCTACCCATACAAAAAATTTAAAAAATATGTTTTGTGCTGTCATATCAGTGCCAATTCACCCATATACATGAATATCTTGGTATTTTTTCAAATTATTTATTTGTAAACTAGTGTTATCATCACTCCAACCAATATAACCATCAAACCTGGCATTTTTTCTCATATGTACATATACTTAGCGATCAAGGTTCATTCTAGAAATCCATGAGCACAAAGATACACAGATGTTTATACTTTTAAAAACAAAACTTTAAAATAATAAAAAAAAAATTAAAAAAAAAATAAAAAATAAATAAAAAAAAATTAAAAAAATCAAGAAAAAAAATCAAAAGTAATCAAAAACGCCTTTTTTTGATTATTTCTTATTTTTTTGATTTTTTTCTTGATTTTTTTATTTTTTTTATTTTTTTTATGCAAGTGAGGGCCCGGACGAAGTGTTTTGTGGCCTGTGTTTACAACCCTAGTAGATCAAATGATTTAACGTACTTATTTCAGAAATGATCAGAATTTAGTGTTAATTATAAGCACGTCATTGTCTGCGGTGATTTTAATATTGACATTATTGTTAATGATTCCCGTAGTAGAAATATTCACCTCTATTACGGTTGTCAACATTGTCAAAAATAGTGTCGATGCCTCCGAATTGGTATTGCCGTCGTCAAAGTCGATAACTTTTGAAGCTGTTGATACTTTTTTGGTATTGACGACAACAATAGTGATATTCTATTGACGGGTGTCAACATAAAAATTGTCAACACAGTTTTTGGTGACGACAAGCGCGCAATTAAATATTCTGCTGTAAAAATTTGGTAAAATAATTCAGAATTATACATTTTTACACATTTTATTCGTTTAGTTTTTATTTAATTTAGGAAATTGGAAAGAAAAATGAAAATAACAAACAACAACCAATTTGCGCAGCTTGTTTTGGAACTAAAACAAAATCCTGCGCTTGCAAAAGGCTTTTCCAAAGGAACAGTTCCTAATAATTTTAAGTTGCAATGGCAGAATATTGCAAGTGCAATCAATGCTCTCGGTCCACCACTCAGGGATGGTGAGGGTTGGCAAAAGGTAAAAAGCAACTTATTTTTAAACTTATATGGTTTAACTTTTTGTGAATTTAAAGGTTTGGAGGGATCTGAAATGCAAGGTTAAAAAAAAGCTCGTGCACAACAAGCAGGAATGCCGTGCCACAGGTGGAGGAAGATACAAGCAGTTTGAGCTGATCCCATTTGAGGAGGAGGTTGCCAACCTCACAATATCCCATGGAAGGCATCTCGGACAATGAAATGCTTTTTCTATCTTATGATTTGAAGTTTAATACAAAAAAGCGCGACTTAAAAATAACGTACAGTAATTACAATGGTGTAGACATGGAGGCTCTAAAAGAAGAGGCCTCTCGTCTTTACTGGAATGGATGCTTTTATTTCTCAAGCTTAGATGAAGAGATGCAATTTTTTAATCGTCATGTTACCTCTCTTTTTAATACATTCGTACCTCTCAAAACCTTTAAAATTCATGGTGATAAAAAACCTTGGTTTACAGCTGAACTTTTAAAACTGTTAAAGAGGCGAGAGAAAGCGTACCGGGCGTGGAAGCAAGCTCGCAATGAGAACACCTGGGAAGTTTACTGCCTTCTGCGAAATCAAGCCACTTTGTGTATCCGGAACGCCAAGGTAGAATATATGAAAACTAAATTTAATTCAAATTTGCCCTCCAAAACTCTTTGGAAACGATAAAAACGATAAAGTCCAGTGCAATTTAGATCCCAATTCAATGAACTTGCATTTTTTAAGCAATCCTACAAATGATAAATGTGGTACGTACGATAATAGCAATGCTATGCCTAATATCGCTGTTTTCGATTTCTCTGTAGTTACCGAAGGCGATGTTCTGAAAGCTATCCTTGCTATTAAGTCGAATGCCGTAGGAATAGATGGAATTAGTATCTGATTTATAAAACTTATCCTTCCTTTCGTCATTAGCCCGCTTACTCATATTTTTAATTTTTCTGTCACAAGTAGTAGTTTCCCTAGCCTCTGGAAAGTGGCTAATGTTATCCCAGTTCCTAAAACCAAGTCTCCGAGCTCTTACAAAGAGTTTAGACCAATAAGTCTTTTGCCTGCTTTATCTAAGGTATATGAAAAGTTATGTGCAAAGCAGATAACTGAACATATAAATAATAATAATCTACTTAATGAGGTCCAGTCGGGATTTAGACAAGGACACAGCTGCGCTACATCTATGCTAAAGATTCTGGAAGATATTCGTCCAGCCTACGACAATATTGAACTCACTGTATTTGTACTTCTGGATTTCTCCAGAGCTTCTGATATGGTAAACTTCAAATTGCTACTTCATAAGCTTGAAATCGGCTATAATTTCAGTCCTTATGCCATAAAATTAATGCAAAGCTATTTGACCGAGCGTTCTCAGCGAGTTCAATGTGATGACCGTATATCTAATTTAGAATCAATAGTATCTGGTGTTCCACAGGGATCTATCCTAGGCCCATTATTGTTTTCACTTTTCATCAATGACATAGTTAGTTGTCTATATGCAGATGATACACAAATATACATGTCTCGCCCCATCGGACTCACTGAAGACTTCTTTACCAGGCTAAATGAATATTTAGCACGTATAGTAAAGTTGGCCAACTTAAATAAGCTGTCTCTTAATGCAACTTAATCTAAAGCGATAGCAATTTCAAACATGTCTAACGACCTAAACAGCCTTCCTGATGTTATGCTTAATGGAGATAAAATATCTTTCTATGATGTGGTAAGCAATCTGGGTTATAAAATCAATTCTAAGCTGACCTGTGTTGACCATATTAGTCTTGTGCTCGGCAAGATATATTCTACTCTGAGAAATTTATTTTTTCTAAAAGGAAATTTGATCATATATCTTCTTATGCAAAGCAAATTCTTGGAAGTGATATTTATAATTTTCTAAAAATGAGAAATCTATCTTTCTTGCATAAATTAATTCAGTATCAAGATCCGCCCTACCTATTTAGGAATCTCATTTTCTGCCAGTCTACCCGTACATTTAATCTACTGGTTCAGAGTTTTAGGTATACATTCCATATGTATCATATTAATATTTTATCATCATTATGATTCCATATTACATATACCTTTTTAAAAATAATAGACTGAATGTGCAAAAGCGCCAGCCTTCTGTTTAGGTTGTAGTTCGACCACTTGATGAGAACTAGTACGAAAGATCCCGATTTTTCCTCCAGGGATATTTATGTGCATGAATACATGCATTTATATAAAAGAACTTCTTGCTTCACCTATACATTTGTATGTCTGTGCAAGTGAATATTTATGTATGTACATATTTTTCTACAACAGTACTGGAAAAAAATAAAAAAATGATTTTTTTAGTTTTTTTTTGATTTTTTTAAATTTTTTTTTTAAATTTTTTTTTTTTAATCAATTGAAAAATAATTATTAAAAAGTGAAAGTCATTGGTAATTAAACATTAGGTGGCTTCTAAAAAAAAAATCAATGAAACTGCATTACCGATTAGTAATAAATTATTAACAGGTCTGCTTTCAACATCCCTACTTTTAATAGAATTTTAACAGGTCGATGTCTGTATATTGCAGATATTTAAAAAATACTCCTAGTGTTAATCATTACTAAGCCAATAGATACCAAATCTTAAAATTATACATGTTGTAGTAGGGAAGCCTGGTAGCTGGCACGATGCTCGAATTTATCGGAACTCTTCTCTTTTCAAGAAAACAATTCTTTTCATCCCAACAATGGATAGCGGGTGATTCGGCGTATCCATTGTCCGACACTCTTATAACCCCATTTAGAAGTAACGCTAGACAGCTTGACCGAGGCCACCACATTGCATTTAATTTGCGCCACAGCAAATACCGAGTCCGGATTGAGCATTGTTTTGGGAACGTCAAAGAGAGATTTGGTAACCTTAAAGAGCTTAGAATGCGCCTAAACAGCAAAGAGAGTCATAAATTGTGTTGCGATTGGTTTATTGTGTGCTGCATATTGCATAATATTTTGCTAGACGGAAAGGAAAACTTCTTCCTGCCAAATTTGGAGAAAAGTAATGAAGAATACCCTGAAAATGTTGATAATGTGCCTGAAATAGCCAACATCAGTGGAGAGATGAGAAGAAACGCCATATATTCACTTATGTGTGATTAAAAAGTACGTTTATTGTCAATATTATCACATATGTATATATTTCATTACTTCAGTATACATTTTTTACATACGTAATTAAATGGATGTGTATTACGCATTTTATTTTTCTTTAATTTCATTTATTTTTTATGTTAGGTTGTGTTTATGAAAGTTAAAATAATGAATGTGCAATACGGCTCGTGTAGCACTTAAGCGGTTAACAGAAACAATACAGAAGTACGTCAGATACGAATATAGAACAAATTCTATTTTGCCGTTTCCGGCGAATCAGTCCAGCAGTCAGTTGTTTGAACGTATTGCCGTGTTGGTTCTGTTTAACGCTTTATTGCTTATTTTCATGTTCGTATTTAATTTCGATTTCATACGTTTTTATGAGCCTCTCATTTTCAAACTGCATTTGCTTCATTCTTATTTCCTTTTTAATTTCCAATTAAACCGATTTCGCGTTTTTTTAGTTCTATTTCCGCCTTGACTTTTTCTTCGTTTAATTGTAATTTTCTTTCTTCCATTCTCTTTTTCCCACTCCATTTTCATTTTAAACATTGCTGTTCGCTCTGCTTGAAAGGCAGCCAGATGAGCCGTAGGTGTGCGAGGAGAGTTTTTCTTCAACTTCGCAGCAAAATCTTTTCCTTTTTGGGGAATTAAATCTTGCCAGCTTCGGTTGCTTGTAGATTCGACTGAGTCACTTGTAGCACATATTTCAACTTCGTTACTTCGTTTTTGAGGAATCAAATCTCCCAAGCTTTGGTTGCTTGTAGGTTCGGCGACTGAATCACTTGTAGCGCATCCCTGCAAAAAAAGGTATATACTTTAATCAATAATTTCTATAGTAGTCCAATACCTAAGAACTCCAATAATAGTCCAATTTCATACAAAAAAGGTCCAATTAACTTGGCGATGTCTTAAGATTGGGCCACATACATACAAGTATACTTGTATACTTTACATGTAAAATAACTTTTTTGGTTGTGTGTTTGAAGTAAATAAATAAATGTAAATGCAAATATAAATGTGTGTGGGTATAAGATACTGCTGCACACAATATGTTCGACGCCCGCTAGGATTTCCGAGTGACTTAGGGAAAAGTAGCAACAAAAAGGATTGCTGGACCGCAAGCTCGTTAGCAACTCGGTAACCGCAGCAGGGATTCAGAAGGGCATAAAAAGGGATTCAGAAGGGCATAAAAAGCGCGTCAATCGTATTCAAAATTAAAAAGTTTCAAGCGGATATCGTTAAACTACGCGTGTGAAGTGAAAAAGAAAATTAAAAATAAAAGTTAAAAGCGGTCAAGTGTCAAAGAAAATCGAAGTAACACACCAGCCACCTTTAACATCACCCACAGTAAGTCACACAATTACACCGGTTTTCTCCCACCCCCTGTTACGTTGAACCCTGTTGAAATTTCTTTGAAATTAAAGTAGAAAATCCACTTATTTACTCCTATCCTTACTATTTTTAGAACCACTGCATACGCATCCAACAACCACCCTCGGTGCGCAGCACCGTCCTTCCCAGCTACACAATACAACCAACACAAGACCCAAGCAAATTTCACACATCCACGAGACCACAGTACTGCAGGTGGCACACAACAATCTCGCTTCGACACGACACACCTCACAGAACACGTTCACCTAACACACCAGCACGATATACATTCACGGCCAAAATCCAGAACAACAACAACTCGCTGTGACCACACCAAAAACACAAGAAAACACTGCGACTGTCACCACAAATACTCATCACACACGTAAACGTCCATCACCTCCAACACCAAAAACAACCGGTAAGCCTGCACACACCTAATCCATAAAGTCGTGGAGGAACCCACCACTTGCACCGCCCACCACAACATTCTCGCCGGCGGTTGCAAGACGTCGGTGTTTGTACCAGGCAACCACGACCATCACAAACCAAACACATTCAACCAGCTGCCGTGGTGAGTTTCACAAAGTCCGAGTACTGTGGTGGTGATAAGGTCAGTATCTGAGCGAGCGCACATCTCACAAACTTTACCACCAACACCACGTTCAACAAAAGACGGCGGCGACTGATGAAAGTTCGAGGACTTTTAATTTATATAACTTTTTAAATTTGGATTTTGAATTTTTTGATAAGAAATTTTTGTTCATCAATCCTTAGATTTATGTTAAGTAGTCAACTTTCTTTTTTTACACATCTTCATGCTTGATTTTTTTATTAAGTTCTCTTGATTTTGAGCTCTTAGATCTTTTCATAAACCTCTTTTTGTGCATGATATTTTTTTTTTATGATCACATTTCTTCTTTCCTACCTCACTTTATAATTATGTTTCATTTTGGTAATCACCTTTTTTATTTCATTAATTTTTGGATTTCGTGGGGTATACCCAGAACCACTAGGCACGACAAGATCACGTCGGTTAAGATACTCGACTGCCCCTGATTTCGGAAGGGTTGACCACCTAGGTTAGGTTAGGTTCAAGTGGCTGCCGCAGAGGCACACTTAAGCCAGTTTTGAAAGGCCCGTTGTGATACCACCAACACAAGGAAAGTCAGTCCCGAGACCCAGCCAAATGGAAAATCCCTGAGTTGTTGGGATTTTCCACATAGCAGAATCCCGGGACTGACACTCCTAAACCGACACCGTTACTCCTCCTCGAACCACTTAGATGACTTTATGAAGGCCATCAAGTCCCTTATGTCCAGTTCCGCGATCTGGCTTAGGCTATCCAGGAACTGAGCTCCCAAAAAGCGTGTTCTCGCGCCGCTTAAAGCCGGACAGTTGCAGATGAGGTGTTCCACTGTTTCCTCCTCCTCATCATCTTTGCAACTCCTGCAGCATCATCGGTAGGGCACACTTAGCCTTTCTGCATGCCTACCAATGAGGCAGTGACCGGTTAATACCCCTATCAATATGCAGATTTCCCTCCTAGTTAGGGCATAAATGCGTCTAGACCTTTTAAGATCCCATTTTGGCCAGGTTTGTTTCGATATCCGACACCCTGGGGATTGCAGCCATCTTTCGTTGGCTTGACGGAGTGTGTGCTCCTTCAGCATTAGTTTGCATGTGGCAAACGGAATACCTAAGCGCTCTTTATCCTGAAGAACCTGCTTGGTCGTGCCCTGCCTGGCAAGCTCGTCTGCCTTACAGTTTCCCTCAATGTCCCTATGTCCCGGGACCCATATGAGGTTTACGCGGTTCTGTTGCGCCATCTCCTGAAGAGATCGACGACAACTGAGCGTCAGTTCAGAGTTGAACGTGTATGAGCCAAGCGGTTGACCACCTAACCCGGGACAATTTTCCTCTATAGGGTTAGACCCACACTCATTTAATTACCTTCTTTTATTATTACTTTCACTACTATACTGCCGTCCTATTTAAGAATGTGAGTATCTACATTCCATGGTATAAATACTACAGGTAAAACCGTTAATGACACTAATAACATTTTTAAGCAATTCTCATACTCATTTATTTTTTGCCACGACGTGTCTGTTTGGTTTTTTCAATCAAAAAAATTACAAATAAAAATAATTTCTTTTAATTTATCTTCAATTTGCAATTAGTACTATTGCTAGAATTGTTAAAAATAAGGACTGTAAAAGCGGTTCACATGTGTCCCTCTAGCAGGCTAATCTATCATCTCATTTCCTGCCATTTTATAGTGTCCAAGCGTCCAACCAAACGTGCAGTGTAAATTGGAAAATATTTTTTGATTTTTTTCAAATTTTTCTTATTTTAAATTTTTTGAATATTTTTTTCCTATTTGACTTACATACTGACACATTTTATATTGCTTAAAAACGTCAAAACCAAATCAAAAGAGAGAACGGTTTTACCTATAGTACTTATACCATGCTACATTCTAGCTCAAACCGAAATAATGAACAAAATGTGTTTGGATCTGGACTTTTCAACATATATTAATCATACCTTTCATGAATGAAATGGTATTATAACTTTGGTCCGATGTTTGTAAGTATGAGAAGAAGAAGAGATAGACCCACTAATAAGTATACCGTTATGATCAGGACGATGAGTAGATTCGATTTAGCCATGTCCGTCTGTCCGTCCGTCCGTCTGTCCGTCTGTTTGTACGCAAACTAGTCCCTCAATTTTAGAGATATCTCGATGAAATTTGGTATGGAGGCGTTATTTTATATGAGAATAATCATTCGTCGGAACCAGCAAGATCGGACCAAAACTACTCATAGCCCCCATACAATCGATTGTTCCGATTAACGGATTTCGGGCTATAACTTCTGTAATTAAAGAGCTAGTAACGTGAAATTTTGTAGGTATTGATGTTTTTATATGTGAAATATCGATGTTGAAAGTGTCGTGAAATTTCGTGAAAGTGGAATGTCGATGTTAAAAATCAATGAGATTGGACCAACAAAATACATCGCCCCCATATAATCGATAGTTCCGATAATTTCGGTATGAGCTAAAGTTAAATTCACACAGGCTGTACTGGGGATCGAACAGTGAAAATCTTGACGCTTATTTATGAAAGGTATATAGCCTTCGGCACAGCCGAAGACAGCTTTCCTTACTTGTTTTATAATTAAAAATGACTATTTTAGAAAGTCCACATCCAAATCTTTCTATTTATGCAAAAAAAAACATTAATTTCGATTTCTGTGCATGCAAAATGTAGATACTAAACTTTTTTCAGTGCAAAATATTGTTAGAAAACTTTTCATTAGCAGATACTGCATATTTTGTATGTAATATTAAAGGAGTCCCAGCTACAAAAAGCTGAGACTCCTATTTAAAAATGCTCTTATTTCACTTGGCTTCCTATTAGAAGTGTAGATACGGCAAAAGTTTTGTAGAAACCCACACTTTTTTTTAGGATTTGTAGAAAAACTATGTAGATACTGCAAAAGACATAATTTAATTTAGCAATAATTTTATATTCATTTGCAAATTACAAAATATTTTTGCAAGAATAAACTCGAATTTTCAAGGCGAGTAGGTACACCTATATAAATAACTTATTTTCGAAAAAATATGTAGATAGCCACATTCTTAAATAGGACGGCAGTATATTAATGTGTATTTGCATGAGCTTAAACCGGAACTAAATTTCGTCCACGTTGACGGCCATGGACATAGAGGATCGGTACATAGGTGGAGATGTGACGGACTTTCCTTTTAAAGCTAAGGTAGGCCCAGTCCGTCCAGGGTTCTGAAAATAAAATTCCCTAACAAGGTTCCTTTCAAATGATAAGACCCTGATTAAAGCTTGTAATTCAAATTTCATTAGTTTATTGTTGGGATCCTTGTCCTCTTTTCTCAAAATGTTTTCTACAATCTTAGATTTAGTTTACTAAGTACGATACAGGCGGCAGAAGTGCAAACCCCTGCTTGGCCTTCGGTCAGCGGAGGTGAAAACCACCACTGAATATATCTTAAAAGCTCCTAATCTAGAATAAAGGCAGCTGAGGTGAAACCCCCTGCTTGGCCCAATAGTCAGCGGAGGTGAAAACCGCCACTGAATATAAATCTCAGTAATCGTGAGGTGAGAACCCCAGGTTTACATTCGCCGAAGTGAGAAGCCCGACTACTATGCCTAGCTTGCCGCGAACGACTCAATTTTTCTATTGAAATCATCGCCCTTTTATACTGTTTTTGCCCGCAGGCAAATTTCCAAATTCCAATAAAAATGCTTAAAACTAATACCCTTAACTGAACGGCGCATCTTCCAACTTAATTTCTACGTCCTTAAGTATATATGCGACATTTACATATTTACAATTTGCATCATACATTCTAACAGTTTTTGTACTGCTACTACTTCCTCTTGGAATGCCCCCATTGCATTCCATCAGCTGTTCGCTCGCACTGCCTTGATCAGCTGGACCTGCTGTTGGCATAAATGTCGACATCAATATGTATAAGTTATTGTTTAGTTTGCTGCATTCTCAACGCCTATTGTTCTTGCCGTGCTAGCAATGCATTTTTCTTCACTCTTTTATGCTATGTCCGCTGCATCGGATGATCCAATATGTAGGTTGCGGGTGGATGTAGCCAAGCACTGCTGTTTGGGTTGGTTGACCGACCCTTTTGCTTGTTGGAATGCTGGTAACGTGTTTGTGTAAAATTTCGGTTGTTGTCAACAAGAATATTTGCTGGTGTTGGGCCGCTGATATTCCGGTAAAAACCTTCTATTTTACAAACATACTTTAGGGTGTGCCTAATATTGTACAAATTAGGTTTCACTATAATATGAAATATATACATATATATATATATTAATATGAAATTATGTAGAGTATATGTTTGTATGTACATATGAGCAAGAGTATATATTTTTGTGCAAAAGCATGTATGTGCTTGACGTGTGAAATAGCGTATGTGCAAAAATATAAAAATTCATTATACTTCATATAAATGGCTATATGCAAGTATAAGTATATGGCGTTTGTGCATAACGGCGTATGTACTTCATTTAAGAAATGGCGTATGTGCAAAAGTATCAAATTTCAATGCTTTGCAATAAAATGGATAAGTATAATATCTAAGTGTATTTCCTTGTGTAAAACCACGTAACTCGATGGTTTTTGCAAAACGGCTTATGTGTAAAAGTCTAAAAATCCAGTATTATTCATCAAACAGCTCGTACTTCATTTGAGCTCATGAAGCGTATGTGTAAATGTTGTGAGGGCTCCGAAGCTTCCGAATTGGGGTCCTCACACTCCCCCCTCACCTACCGCAATAACACTTATTGTTACCCATAATAAGACTTATTGGGTCTTCTCCTCTGTTGGCGCTGGGCCCGTCGTACGTCTGTGTCAAATATGTGTTAACTCTGTGACCGTTGCTATGTGGATCGAATTATACTCTTGCATTAAATTTATGCCTAGGGTATTGTTTAGAATTCTATTGCTCTGTGTCTGAGTGGACGATTTTCGGCGCTTATCATTGGCGTGTGACACGTGGTTTCTTCGTGCGTGTCCTAAATTGAAAAGATACGAAATAATCACTTATTTCGCGGTTTGGCTGGTTGGCTTATCGATTATCAGTTGCTCGTTTTCTGGCGGGGATCCGACCTGTGGATTATTGCTGGCTAATTCTCTTACCGATAATGCATCACATCTCGCTACGCTGTTACAGTCTCCTTGCTGTTGTGCTCTTATGATTTACATTGTCGCCTTTGATGTCGATGGTTGCTCTAACTCTTGTGGCGTACCTGACTTCTCGGACTCTATGGTTTTTTCTCTAAACCTTACTCTTCGTGCTGTGCTCGTCTTGGCTACCAGAGCTGGGTAAAATCAATTCCATTACAATTACAATTACATTCCTCAGTAATTGAAAAATGTAATCAATTCCTTTCATGAAAAGAAAAGGAATTGATTACATTTCAATTCCTAAAAAAAAATACCAAAAGTACTTCATCGTTTTGAGGCTCAAGTACAAAATGTAATTGCCGCGCCATTACTTTTGAAAGGAATTGAAAATGTAATTGAAAGTTTTTCAATTACATTACAAGGAATGGAAAATGTACTTGAGAATTTCCCTTTCCATTCCTTAAAGGAATTGGAAAAGTAATTGAAATGCTAAATGTTATTATATATATATATATATATATATATATATATACATATAAATTAATGCCCATTTCACTATTTGCTTTTGCCAGGAGAAGGTCCTACTGAAAGAAAAAGTAAAATAATTTTGTGGAGTCCTAAGATGTTGACCAAAATGTGGACCACGGGTGGCCCAGAATGTGGTTATACGATATGGGTATCAAATAAAATGTGTTGATGAGAGTTTTCGCAAGGAGCGGTTTTCAGGTTCATCTGTGAACCCATTTCTAAGACATTGACCATTAGGTGGACCAAGGATGCCCCAAGAATGGGTTCAAATTAAAGATGTTGGTGAGAGTTTTCACAAGAAGCGGCTTTCAGGTTCATCTGTGAACCCATTTCCAAGATATTGACCATTAGGTGGACCAAGTCTGACCGAAGAATGGGTTCAAATTAAAGGTGTTGATGAGAGTTATCATAAGGAGAGGTTTTCAGGTTCATCTGTGAACCCATTTCTAAGATATTAACCATTAGGTGGACCAAGGCTGACCCAAGAATTGACACCAAAATGATCCCAATATGACTTCAAACCGACCTCAAAATGAGATCAATTTGATCCCTATATGACCCAAAAATGAATTGCAAAAGTAATTGAAAAAGTAATGAAGTTCAATTACTTTTGCAATTACTTTGAGGAATGGGAAATTCTAAAGTACATTTTCCATTCCTTGTAATGTAATTGAAAAAATTCAATTACATTTTCAATTCCTTTCAAAAGTAATGGCGTGGCAATTACATTTTGTACTTGAGCCTCAAAACGAAGAAAGACTTTTAGTATTTTTTTTTTAGGAATTGAAATGTAATCAATTCCTTTTCTTTTCAGGAAAGGAATTAATTACTTTTCTCAATTACATGTGATGGGGAATTGGGAGTAATTTAATTCCTAAAGTAATGATTACTACCCAGCTCTGTTGGCTACTGGGTTTTGGCCGTTGTGTTTTACTCTGTCTTGGACTCTGCTCTTGCCTGTCATCTCGTTGTACTTCGGCCTCGTGGTAGGCCTTCAGTCCGGTTACGTGTACTGTCCTCCTTCTTCCTTTGTGCAATTTGTCTAACACCACGATCACTGGTGACTACTCTATGTGGGCTACTGTATTTGGGTGCTAGCTCTTTGCCTTCTGCGTGCTTCGCAATGCCTTTCCTTCTGCGTCGAAGCTATCTGTTGCTTACGCCGCACCATCTGGCATTTTTTGTGACACTGCTGGACATACTTTCTCGCATCTCTAAACATACCTGGCCAACAATATCGTGTCATTGCCCGAGCAATCGTCTTGCGGATTCCTATATGTCCCGTACTTGGTGTGTTGAATTTTACTTAGAACTCTTCGCCTTTCTGGTGTTGGTAACTTCCATGGGACTGAATCCTTACCATCCATTCGGCCAACTATTCGTCTATGTAACTTTCCCTCGTGAATCACATAGTCGGTGAGTTCTTCGGTCGTCTTCGTTATCGCTGCTACCTTTGCGGAATACCAATTACAATTAGTGTCGTCTGGTTGCGCGGTCGTGCTTCCACACTTCTCCGGTTGGGTAATTACTCCTTTTATCTTCGGGTTCTTGGACAAATATCGCTGTTTAATGGGGCGGTCATCTCTCGTGACTGTCTGGTGCCCGGCAACGTTTAACACTCGCGACCTCTCTGTAATTATCTTAAATTCTGGATTAGCAAGAGCACTCACCGCGATATCCTTGGTACTCAGTGCTCCTCTGCTGTGTTCGGGCCTTGTGCTCGGATTGATGTCGTTAGTCACTTCCACCATCGCTGTGCACCTTGCTATACTCTGCTTTCGATCCTCTGTTCGTAATACTATCGTTTTTCACCGCACCTTAACTCCATGTTTGCCTTTTCCATATAGTCTGTTCCACCTCATCAGCTAACCCTGATAACACTAGTAACTCACTTGGGTGTACTTGGTCGCCCAGCTTTACTTCCGCTTCTATTGTTTTCATCACGCTCTTCGCTCTGCCGTCGCCCATCACCAATCTCGTATCTACTTCTCTGAACTAACGTGCATCCAAACTCATTGCCATGGATTCGCTTATAAAACTCCGTGTTGCTCCTGTGTCTATCGCTGCCATTACATCTATTCCATCTAATTTCACTGCGTCCAATACCTGCCCTTGCAACTGTGTGAATGTGTTTTCGGAGTACGCGGTTGAGCTTCTGGGGACCCCACTCCTCGCTGCTAATGGGGCCCTACGACAACAATCGCGCGTTAGCACACCTTTCTTACCACACGCCCAGCAAAATTCGCGTCGAGAGTTACGGCACCCATAAGCGAAGTGTCCATACCCTCCGCACCGTCTACATGCTGTCCGTGGGTCTATGTGTCCTTGTTGCGCACTACTTGCTGTACTTGTCACTGGAAAAATTTCAAGAAGTCCTTTTTAAATGCGTCCCATTGCTGCCAGTGACGGTTGTTGTTTCGAAACCATACCAGGGCTTTATCTTTCAGTAGCTCTGGTAGCGCACGTGGTATGGCGTTACGGCTGACTTCATAGCCAAGTGGGTCCTTCTCACCATCGTATTTTAAACCCCACTTGGGTACTCGATCCATCACGTTTCCACAAGATTCCGTCTGGGGATATGCGTGCGGTGCAGCTTGTATACCCGTGTCGTGTCGTGCAATATGTATGTTATTATTTCCTCCTGCTGATGCATTACTCGTGCTCGCTCCGTCGGGATATGTAAATCCTTGCTCCTCGCCATTCTTGGGTGTCGGAGGGTTAATTCTGATGGTTGGCCCGCCATCTTTGGGTGTAGTTGGCCGGGCATGACGTTGCTCTAGCGTAGAAAAGCGCTTCTCCAAATCCTCATCATCACTATGCGCTTGGATATACATTGATAAAAGCCTGCGCATTCCCTCCACCGTACCAGAATATTCCACTCCGAATTCCGCTCAGTATGCTACCAGATCCTCGCGCTGGAGGTAGTATACCCAGGATACCTTAACCATTTTTATGCTGATCTTGTTGATTCGTAGTTGTCTTTCCTCTGTGTTAGTTTTTCTCGTCGCTCCTCGTGATCCTCTATGTGTTGTTTAGTTGATTTTAATTTTTACCCAGCAGATTTTAAATCCCCTCTTTGTAGCTTCTGTTGATGTAAATTTTGTCCAGCAGATTTTTAATCCTCTGTCGTAGTACCTTCTTTGTTGATGCTATTGTTTACCCAGCAGATTCTTAATCCTCGCATGTTCCTGTTGTATTTTCCTTAGTATGCCTCTCTGTGTTTTACTTATTTACCATGACCTTGTTTGCCTCTGTATATTTTGACTCAATATCCATTAATTTTTTTCTCTATGTTGTTTTATAGTCCCTGCTCGGGCGCCATTTGTGACGGACTTATATTTTAAAGCTGAGGTAGGCCCAGTCCGTCCAGGGTTCTGAAAATAAAATTCCCTAACAAGGTTCCTTTCAAATGATAAGACCCTGATTAAAGCTTAGAATTCAAATTTCATTAGTTTATTGTTGGGATCCTTGTCCTCTTTTCTCAAAATATTTTCTACAATCTTAGATTTAGTTTACTAACTACGATACAGGCGGCAGAGGTGAAAACCCCTACTCGACGCGACGTTCGGCGGAAGTGAAAACCACCGCTTACTATAACAATAAAGACGGCTGAGGTGAAAACCCCTGCTTTTGTACTGCTACTACTTCCTCTTGGAATGCCCCCATTGCATTCCATCAGCTGTTCGTCGCACTACCTTGATCAGCTGGACCTGCTGTTGGTATAAATGTCGACATCAATATGTATAAGTTTATTTTGCTGCATTCTCAACGCCAATTGTTCTTGCCGTGTTCATCATCATCATTTATTGGCGCTTAACCGCCTAAGCGATTTTGGCCGTTGCATATCAAAGCACGCCAGTCATTCCTTTTTAGCGATAACTGACGCCAATTGGAAACCCCAAGGGAGTTCAAGTCATCCTCCACCTGTTGTTTCCATCTCAGTCGAGGCCTCCCCCTTCCTCTGCTGCCGAATTCAGGTGACGATAGGAAAACTTCTGTGTTGGAGCTTCTTTGTCCATTCGCATAACATGGCCCAGCCAGCGGAGTCTTTGGGCTTTAATTCGCTGGACTATGGTCAGATCTGCGTAGAGCTCGTACAGCTCATCGTTAAATTTCCTTCGATACTCTCCGTTGGCATCACGGGAAGGACCATAAATCTTCCGGAGAACTTTTCTCTCAAATACTCCAAGGGCCATTTCATCTTCTCTTGACATTGTCCATGAATCTGAGCCATACATCAGGACAGGTATGATGAGAGACTTATAGAGCGTGATCTTTGTTCTTCGAGAGAGGACTTTACTTCTCAATTGCCTACTCAGTCCAAAGTAGCACTTGTTGGCAAGAGTGATTCTCCGCTGGATTTCTAGACTGATATTTTTTTCGGTGTTGATACTGGTTCCCAAATAGACGAAGTCCTTCACAGTTTCAAATTTGTAAGAATCAACAGTAACATGGCTGCCAAGGTCCAGGTGCGCCGATTCTTTCTTTGATAACAGCAAATACTTCGTCTTGTCCTCGTTCACGGCAAGACCCACTTTTTTCGCTTCTTTATCCAGTCCATAGAAGGCAGCGCTTACGGCGCGGTTGTTAAGGCCAATGATATCAATATCGTCGGCATACGCCAGCAATTGCACGCTCTTGTAAAAGATTGTACCATTGCGGTTTAGCTCTGCTGCTCGAATTATCTTCTCCAGCATCAGATTGAAGAAATCGCACGAAAGGGAGTCGCCATGTCTGAAGCCTCGTTGCCGTTAGCGGGATCGCCTTTCTTGTGGATTGGGCAAAGCACACTTTAATTCCAATCCGGAGGCATGCATTCGTCTGACCATATTTTGCATAAGAGCTGATGCATGCTTTTTACCAGCTCTTCGCCTCCGTGTTTGAACAGCTCGGCGGGTAGTCCGTATTTTCCAGGCGCTTTGTTGTTTTTTAGCCGGGATATAGCTATCCTCACTTCATCATAGTCAGGTGGTGGGACGACTTTTCCATCGTCAGGAATTGGGGTATCGGGTTCGACATCTCCCTCGCAATTTAGTAGGAGGAGAAGTGCTCTCTCCATAATTTAAGTACACTTTGGACGTCGGTTACCAGGTCGCCATTATTGTCCTTACAGGAACTTGCCCCGGTCTTAAAACCTTCCGTCATCCGCCGGATCTTTTCATAGAATTTTCGGGCATCATTCTTGTCAGCCAGCATCTCAAGCTCCTCACACTCACGCCTTTCGGCCTCACTTTTCTTTTTTCTGAAAAGGCGTCTCTCTTCCCTTTTTGCTCACGATATTGTTCCATACACTGCGGGTTGCGCCCGTTCGCAACGTCTCCTTGTAGGTAGCGTCCTTTTTTTCGAGACAGTTTTGCATTCCTCTTCGTACCAATTGTTCTTGTGGGCTCGCTGGAACCCTATAGTGGCCTCAGCGGCGGAACGCAATGAGTGAGAGATATGCTTCCATTGCTCGGTTACATCGTTAGGTCGAGGATTGCCCTCTGCTAGCAGGTGTGAGAGTCGAGTTGTGAAATTATCAGCTGTATGTGTCATGCGCAGCTTCTCGACGTCAAACTTTCCTTCCGATGCTGTGCGCACTTTCTTCGTTGCACAGAGGCGTGTGCGTATCATGGCTGCGACAAGATAATGGTCAGAGTCAATATTGGGACTACGCAGTGTACGCACGTCCAGAATGGTGGAGCTATGTCTGCCGTCAATTATGACATGATCAATCTGGTTTCTTGTTCTTTAATCAGGGGACAGCCAGGTGGCTTGGTGTATTCGTTTATGCTGGAACCTAGTACTACTGATGACCATATTGCGAGCAGCGGCGAAGTCAATCAACCTAGTGCTGTTGGGTGATGTTATATCGTGGAGACTAAATGCATTTTTCTTCTCTTCTTTATGCTATGTCATCGGATGATCCAATATGTAGGTATGCGGGTGTGTGTAGCCAAGCACTGCTGTTTTGGTTGGTTGACCGATCCTTTTGCTAGTTGAAATGCTGGTAGGTTAGGTTAAATTGGCTGCCGCAGAGGCACACCTAGGCCAGTATTAAAAGGCCCGTTGTGATACCACCATCACCAAGAAAGTCAGGATTCGGGATTCTCCACCTCTCCTCGAACCAATTAGATGACTTGATGAAGGCCATCAGGTCCTTTATGTCCAGCTCCGTGACCTGGCGTAGGCTAACTAGGACGGGAACTCCCAAAAAGCGCATTCTTGCGCCAGTTAAATCCGGGCAGTTGCAAATGAGGTGCTCCACCGTTTCCTCCTCCTCATCATCCTTACAACTCCTACAGCATCGTCGGTAGGGCACAACTAGTCTTTCTGCGTTCCTACCAATGAGGCAGTGCCCAGTTAAGACGCCTATTAGTATGGAGATTTCTCTTCTCCTTAGGGCATAAATTTGTCTTGATCTTTTATGATCCCATTTCGGCCAAGTTTCTTTGGATATCCGGTATTCTGGAGATTTCAGCCATCTTTCGTTGGCTTGGCGGAGTGTGTACTCCTTCAGCATTAGCTTAAATGTGGAAAACGGCATACCTAAGCGCTCTATATCCCGAAGAACCTGCTTGGTCGTGCCCTGCCTCGCAAGTTCGTCTGCCCTACAATTTCCCTCAATGTCCCTATGCCCCGGGACCCCTGTGAGGTTCACGCGGTTCTGTTGGGCCATCTCTTGTAGAGATCGACGACAGCTGAGCGTCAGTTCAGAGTTGAACTACTAAGAGCCAAGGGATTTGATGGCCGCTTGGCTGTCGCTGAAAATAAAAATATCCTGTCTGATAGTGTGTTGTTCTATCCAAGCCGCGGCGTCCATGATTGCTGAAACTTCAGCCTGGAAGACACTGCAGTGATCAGGTAGTCTGAAGGAGAGCTCAAGGTTCAGATCCTTTGAATAAACCCCTCCTCCAACTCTGCCATCTAACTTCGAGCCATCAGTATAAATTGAGTTGCCGCCATGAGTGGCGGGACTCCGATCCGTGCTCTCCCATTCTTCCCTGCTGGGAATGTTTATTTTAAAACCACAATCTCCGACCGTTGTGGTCGCACAACGATCTGTGCTCAGCTGAAGAAAGCTATAGGATCTCAGCCGGACGTTTCCCTTAGACGCACAGCCGATGCTGCTGCTACCCGGTGCCCTTCCAGATCGAGTGGCAAAATGCCAAGAATGGCCTGGAGTGCATCATTGGGCGTTGTTCTTAACGCACCGCTTATACAGATCATGCAAGATCTGTGTACTTTACCTAACAGATTAAGATTTGTTGCCTTGCTCAGCGCAAGCCACCATACCACAACTCCATAGAGCATGATTGGTCGAATTATTGCAGTGTAGATCCATTTGCATATTTTGGGGCTGAGCCCCCATTTTTTTCCAATGGCTCTTTTGCACGTGTAGAGTGCAATACACGCTTTCTTCTGGCGCTGAAGAACATTCTCCTTCCAGGTTAGTTTCCTATCCAGAACTGTGCCCAAGAACTTGGCTTTGTCAGCCAAGTTCAGACGCACGTCATTCAGTTTTGGTAGTATTAACGATGGTATCTTATAGCGGTTGGTGAAAAGGACCACTTCTACTTTTCCCGGGTTGATGCTCAGTCCGCAGTGTGAGCACCATGAAGAAACCTCTCGCAGTGCTACTTGCATCAAGTCGCACAGGGTTTGTGGGAATTTGCCCATATATACTATAGCTAAGTCGCCTGCATATGCCACTACCTTCCCGCCCCTAGCTTGTGTCTCGCACCATCGAGTGGACAGTGAGGTTCCATAGAAGCGGGGAGCACCACCCTGAGGCGTTCCCTTGTGACATAGCGTGAAAATTCAACCGAGCCAAGTGATGAAACTATTCGTCTACCCCTTAGTAGTTGATCAATAAGTCCAATAAGAGACCTGCTTATGCCCAGATTTGTTAAAGCGGTGTTTATAGCATCAGGGCTTATGTTGTTGAAGGCTCCTTCAATATCTAAAAAGGCCACAAGACAGTACTCCTTTTCATACAGCGGTTTTCCAATAACAGAAACTAGGCTGTGAAGCGCAGTTTCTGTAGATTTCCCTTTGGTGTATGCATGCTGATAGCTTCAGATAAGGTTGCTATCAATAGTAGAGGAGAGGTAGTCCTTTATTATAATCTCGAAGGTTTTGAGTGCGAAGGACGAGAGGCTGATGGGTCTGCAGCCCTTTGGCTCGTAATGAGACGCCTTCCCCGCCTTAGAAATAAACACTACCGTGGCACTCCTCCAGGAGCACGGAATGTAGCTAAGAGCCATTTGGCTGATGTCTCCAGCGTGTTTATGAGTTGTGCGAGAATAATACCGTCTGGCGCGGCAGCCTTGAACGGTTCGAAGCTTTTAACCGCCCACCTAACCGTTTCCTCCATTATGAGTACGTATACAGCCAGGTTTTCGTTTTGCCGGGTCGTCAACATTAAAGGGGGTTCTCATCCGAGGCTTTTCTTTGCTTTTCATTGGAATAAAGTTTTTACGTGGCAGGTCCCAAACCCAGCGCACAACCCGCCTCCGGAATTATGTGACATATACTACAGTGGCCAGACACGCGGCAAAGCGCGTGGTGTAGGATTCGTGGTGGGAAAGAGACTTCGCCGCCAAGTACTAGCGTTCACTTCTGTGGACGACCGTCTCGCTGCGATTCGCATCAAGGCGAGGTTTTTCAACATAACATTTATCTGCGCCTATACGCCGACTGAGGAGACGGACGACGAAGAGAAGGACTCCTTCTACGATAAACTTGAACAAAGTTATGATCGCTGCCCTAACATGATATCAAAGTCGTGCTCGGCGAATGTAATGCTAAGGTGGGCAAAGAAGGAGTCTTTGGTCCTACAGTTGGAAAATTTAGTCTCCACGATATAACATCGCCCAACGGCACTAGGTTGATTGACTACGCCGCTGCTCGCAATATGGTCATCAGTAGTACTAGGTTCCAGCATAAACGAATACACCAAGCCACCTGGCTGTCCCCTGATCAAAGAACAAGAAACCAGATTGATCATGTCATAATTGACGGCAGACATAGCTCCACCGTTCTGGACGTGCGTACACTGCGTGGTCCCAATATTGACTCTGACCATTATCTTGTCGCAGCCAAGATACGCACACGCCTCTGTGCAACGATGAAAGTGCGCACAGTAACGGAAGGAAAGTTTGACGTCGAGAAGCTGCGCATGACACAGACAGCTGATAATTTCACAACTCGACTCTCACACCTGCTAGCAGAGGGCAATCCTCGACCTAACGATGTACCCGAGCAATGGGAGCATATCTCTCACTCATTGCGTACCGCCGCTGAGGCCACTATAGGGTTCCAGCGAGCCCGCAAGAACAACTGGTACGATGAGGAATGCAAAGCTGCCTCGAAAAAGAAGGGCGCTGCCTACAGGGAGACGTTGCGAACGGGCGCAACCCGCATTGTATGGCAACAATAACGTGAGGCAAAGAAGGAAGAGAGAAGCCTTTTCAGAAAAAAGAAAAGTGAGGCCGAAAGGCGTGAGTGTGAGGAGCTTGAGATGCTGGCTGACAGGAATGATGCCCGAAAATTCTATGAAAATATCCGGCGGATGACGGAAGGTTTTAAGGCCGGGGCAAGCTGCTGTGAGGACAATAATGGCGACCTGGTAACCGACGTACAAAGTGTACTTAAATTATGGAGGGAGCACTTTTCCTCACTGCTAAATTGCGAGGGAGACGTCGAACCCGATACCACAATTCCTGACGATGGAAAAGTCGTCCCACCACCTGACTATGATGAAGTGAGGATAGCTATATCCCGGCTCAAAAACAGCAGAGCGCCTGGAGAAGATAATTCGAGCAGCTGAGCTAAACCGCAATGGTACAATCTTTTACAAGAGCGTGCAATTGCTGGCGTATGCCGATGATATTGATATCATTGGCCTTAACAACCGCGCCATAAGCGCTGCCTTCTCTGGATTGGATAAGGAAGCGAAAAAAGTGGGTCTTGCCGTGAACGAGGACAAGACGAAGTATTTGTTGTCATCAAAGAAAGAATCTCTTTGTCGATTTCAAAGCCGCTTTTGACAGCGCAAAAAGGAGTTGCCTGTATGCCGCCATGTCTGAATTTGACTTCCCTGCAAAGCTTAAACGGCTTTGCCAAATGACGTTGAGCAATACCAACAGCTCCGTCAGAATCGGGAAGGACCTCTCTGAGCTATTTGAAACCAAACGAGGCTTCAGTGAGGGCGACTCCCTTTCGTGCGATTTCTTCAATCTGATGCTGCAGAAGACAATTCGAGCAGCAGAGCTAAACCGCAATGGTACAATCTTTTACAAGAGCGTGCAATTGCTGGCGTATGCCGTTGATATTGAGAGAAAAGTTCTCCGGAAGATTTATGGTCCTTCCCGTGATACCAACGGCGAGTATCGAAGGAAATTTAACGATGAGCTGTACGAGATCTACGCAGATCTGACCATAGTCCAGCTAATTAAAGCCCAAAGACTCCGCTGGCTGGGCAATGTTATGCGAATGGACAAAGAAGCTCCAGCACAGAAAGTTTTCCTATCGTCGCCTGAATTCGGCAGCAGAGGAAAGGGGAGGCCTCAACTGAGATGGAAACAACAGGTGGAGGATGACTTGAACTCCCTTGGGGTTTCCAATTGGCGTCAGTTATCGCTAAAAAGGAATGACTGGCGTGTTTTGATATGCAACGGCCAAAATCGCTTAGGTGGTTAAGCGCCAATAAATTACGATGATGAATGATACAGCCAGGTTTGTTGTAGGTGCTAAGGGCTGAGCCCCCATTTCTTTCCAATGGCTCTTTTGCACGTGTAGAGTGCAATACACGCTTTCTTCTGGCGCTGAAGAACATTCTCCTTCCAGGTTAGTTTCCTATCCAGAACTGTGCCCAAGAACTTGGCTTTGTCAGCCAAGTTCAGGTGCACGTTATTCAGTTTTTGTAGTATTAGCGGTGGTATCTTATAGCGTATCTTATAGCGGTTGGTGATAAGGACCAGCTCTACTTTTCCCGGGTTGATGCTCAGTCCGCAGCGCGAGCACCATGAGGAAACCTCTCTCAGTGCTACTTGCATCAAGTCGCACAGGGTTTGTGGGAATTTTCTCCTGTATACTATAGCTAAGTCATCTGCATATGCCACTACCTTCCCGCCCCCCCAGCTTGTGTCTTGCAGCATCGAGTTGACAGTGAGGTTCCATAGAAGCGGGGAGAGAACACCACCCTGAGGCGTTCCCCTTGTGACATAGCGTAATAAGTCAACTGAGCCCAGTGATGAAACTATACGTCTACCCCTTAGCAGTTGATCAATAAGTCCCATAAGACCCCTGCTTATGCCCAGACTTGTTAAAGCGGTGTTTATAGCATCAGGGCTTATGTTGTTGAAGGCTCCTTCAATGTCCGTCTGGCCCGGCAGCCTTGAACGCTTCGAAGCTTTTAGCCGCCCACCTAACCTTTGTAGGTGCTAGGGGTTCCTCATGCAAGTTCCCTGGGAAGTGCGTATTCAAGAGCAGCTCTAGGGTTTCCCTCTCCGTGATGGTCCAGGATCCGTCAGGTTTGCGCAAATAGCTTGTGGCTGTTTGAGTTTTTGAGAGCACTCGTCTAAGTCTCGCTATATCGTCGACATTTTCGACCCCAGTGCAGAAATTTCTCCACGATACTCTCTTCGCTTGCCTCAGAGCTTTTTTGTAGGCCCTGAGTTTAACTTTATATTCGAGCCATTGAGTCTCCGTGCCAAGGCTCTTGGCCTTATTAAATTGTGTCCTACATGATTTACGGAGCGAGTCCAGGTCGTAGGACCACCAATGCGGCCTATGTTTACCGCGTGGTTTTGGCACTGGGCAAGCCTGCTCTAGGGCATTCGAGAGCGCCGTTGTAAAGGTCTTTACCAGATCCTCCAACTCCCCTACTGATGAGGGGACTTGTGGGGGCAGTGCTGGTAGGTCCCTAGATAGCATTTCATTGTGTAACTGCCAGTTAGTGTTACGTGGGTTGCGTTTCATAACCGGCTGCTCAACAGAAAAGTCTAGAACTAATTCTACGTACTGGTGGGCGGAGAATGAAAGTTAATCGAGAACACGCCATTTTCTGACCCACTTGTAAGTGCCTTCGCTGCAAATAGTGAGATCTATGACCTCCCTATGGGTTTTAGTAATAAACGTAGGTTCGTTACCCACGTTGCAAACTACCAGGTTAGTTGTCAACAAATAGTCAAACAATGAGCATTGATATCGGAGCTTCCCCACTGGACGTGATGAGCATTGGCGTCAGTTCCGATAATAAGATGACCCATGGAAAACTTTGACACCAGGTCTTTCACCTCCCTCTGTGGCGGAGGTTCTTCGGCGTCGTAGGGTATATAGACCGACGCCATCGTCAGGCTGGTACTGTCGACTGGTAAACTGTCAGCTGTAACGTCACCATTGGTATAGTTGTGCAAGAGAAAGGCGTTCAGCTCAGACTTAACCAAAATACAGGCTCTAACCCTGCCCCCTCGCTGGCTCGGATAAGCTTAAAACCCTTAGTCCCCAAACCGCAAATCCTTGAGCTGTTGAGCCAGGGTTCTTGGATGAGGACCACATCTACGTTGCCTTTAGAGAGACGACTGATTAAAGCAGCCGAGGCTGCTTTAGATTTGTGCAGGTTTATCTGAATCACCACCAACATCAGACTTCCCTGCCACCGCCGTATCATCGAGTTCCACCTCGTCTGGGGGCTTATATTTCAACGACGGTTTGTTCAGATCACGATTTGGCGTGGCGGAGATAGTACTAACTGTGGTAGTATCAACATTGGTGCGCCCAGGACTAGCTGCTATCACTGTGACGTTGAGGTCTTCCCCGTCCAGCAGGCTGTATCCCATCTCCGAGTTGTTCACTGCTCCTTCGCCATTTGAAGTGGCAGATACCATACTTTCCGAGTCGGAAATTTCCGTCTCCTCTTCCGGCTCTGCGATGTCCGAGTCCTCCGGTGCAGCCGAAATAGCAGCGCGTGCATCGCTGCGGTATTCGTGGATCACGATCTGACACATGCCGTAGTGCACTCGTCCATTGCACCGTTTAAGGGGCTCCAGTGCCTCCTTATTCAAGATGAAGACCACTTGCCTATCAGGCCCTACCGCATCCTCAACCAGATTGACACTCCAGTCCTGCGTCGGGAGAGGCGGGTTCATGATCCGAAGCATCCGGAGAATTCTCTCAGGTTCAGCAGGGATGGCAGGAATCCATGCTCTTGCCCTTGGCCGAACCGAGATGTCCTTCCAGTCGACAACCTTGATTCTTGCCCCTTGGTAGTTCTCACCCAGTCTTGCAGCTGCTGCCTTGTACAGTGCAACAGTTTTTGTATCCTCGCAAGCGAATACCTTGATTCGGCCCTGGTGCCATCCCGCATCAGAACCCATCGGCGTGGCACCCGGAGACTCATCCATAATGAGCATTACCGATCGCGTTCCGGACGTACCGCCACTGGTCCCTAGGGATGGCCCAGCTTTCGTTACCTCGGTCAATGATGCCTATGAGGATCCTAACCTTAGTCACTTCAGGGTGAGGTTTTAAATCCACGTCCGATTTCTGGCGTTTGAAGGGATTTCCATTAACCTTCTTTGGCGCGTAGTAATTGCTTTGGAAGTTCGGTAAGATAGCTTCAGCCATCTCCACCGTCTTTCTGGCATTAGGCGATAGCGTCTCTTGTGAAATACCCTCGTATTTCTTCAGGATCCTTCGGCCGCTCTTTTCTCCAAGTACTCAGAGCGACTGGGAGATATCTTTTGGGGTTAATTTCGACCCGTACTTGGCATCGCGATCGTTCCCTTATTTGGATCTCTGGGGCCAGGTCGTGAGGCCACTGCTACAGACGTTAAAGACTTGGTTTCGCTACCGGCACTTACTGGGGGTTTAGCATCAGCCGTTGTTGGCTTCACTGTGTTTGAACCGGTACTTACTTTGGGGATTGGCCCTTATTTCCTCCTCTGCTGTGCAGTATACATGGTTGTATCTTTAGTTTTAGGGTTTATCTTGTTCGTACGACCCCTCGCCGGGCAAGGTCAGTTTAGGGTCAAGGGAAGAGTGAGAAGAATGTGTCGTCCGCCGCGGCAGAGCCCCATACCGCTGTAAGGCAATAGTTATTCTCCGAGACGGCTCAATGGCACGTGCTCACATAACACCCTGCATTGGGAGGGTGATCTTAGTCGTCGCGCCAGAGAGGCTTGGCTTCTCTCGTGATGTAGTACCGGGCGGCGCTATGATCACAAGTGCAGCGTAGCCCTGTGGCTATCGACTTAAGCCCTCGTACCGCGGCAAGGTGTCCACCCTTCACGAAGGTGCTGGTAACTTGTTTGTGTAAAATTTCGGTTGTTGTCAACAAGAATATTTCGTCGCTCCCAACGAAGACTAACACCGTTCAGATAGCGTGGAAGACTAACACAGTTCGTTCTCTGCGTCGAAGACTAACACACTTCGTTCTCTGCGTGGAAGACTAACACGCTTCAGTTTTCTGCGTCGAAGACTAACACACTTCAGTTTTCTGCGTCGAAGACTAACACACTTCGTTCTCTGCGTCGAAGACTAACACAGTTCAGTTTTCTGCGTCGAAGACTAACACACTTCAGTTTTCTGCGTCGAAGACTAACACACTTCGTTATCTGCGTCGAAGACTAACACACTACAGTTTTCTGCGTCGAAAACTAACACACTTCCTTCTCTGCGTCGAAGACTAATACACTTCAGTTTTCTGCGTCGAAAACTAACACATTTCAGTTTTCTGCGTGGAAAACTAACACACTTCGTTCTCTGCGTCGAAGACTAATACACTTCAGTTTTCTGCGTCGAAGACTAACACACTTCAGTTTTCTGCGTCGAAGACTAACACACTTCTGTTTTCTGCGTCGAAAACTAACACACTTCGTTCTCTGCGTCGAAGACTAATACACTTCAGTTTTCTGCGTCGAAAACTAACACATTTCAGTTTTCTGCGTCGAAAACTAACACACTTTGTTCTCTGCGTCGAAGACTAACACTCTTCAGTTTTCTGCGTCGAAGACTAACACACTTCAGATTTCTGCGTCGAAAACTAACACAGTTCAGTTTTCTGAAGCACAAAGAGGATAGTCCAAGGAGTGAAATATGTATGTTTGATAAAAAATTGCAAAAACAATAATTCATACTGCAATAAAACTTTAAACAGGAACCTTCTGCCAAATTATATGAGTTTCAGATATTCCTAGACTGCTAATAGACCTACTTTTAAATATGTGGTTGCCCAGATAAAACCTGGCTTTCGCATTAAATAAAGCACCGCGATAGTTGTTAAGTCAAACTCCGAACATTTATCACCTTAACGTACGGGAAACCGTGTCTACTCACCCATACGTTTAGTGTCAAAAAATTGTATTTGGTTTGAGGTACGCAGTTTTTAAATATTATTGAAAAAAAGTGGCGAAAATGTTTGCACATTTAAAGGAAGACGAAGATTGTGAGTAAATTTAATTAAAATGAAACAAAAATATATTACTATGTCTCAAATTTACAGATATTAAATACGCAATGTATGCTAATAGACCACAAAAAGTTCACAACAATGAAGAAGAATTAGAAATGAATAAAGTTTATTCAAATCTCCAAGGTGAGTACATAATATTAGGGTTCCCTTGCGTACATACAGTCACTTCTCAGAGCAGAAAACCCAGGACATCGCCATGGATCTCTGCTCAGTGCATAGAGCCAAAAAGTTCACCTATAATCAAAGAGATCGACGTCTAAAAAAGCTTTTTGGCCGGGGAGAGCGAGTGGGGCCGAATTTGACGAAATTTGTGCTAGGAAATCTGTGTAATTCGACGCTACCAACCACAAGCACACGATAGCATCATGGTAGAGATCTCCGTTCAGCAGTTAATAATTCTTAGTTCAATTCGCGGTGAAGGCAATGATGCAAGTGGACATGCGGTGAGGCAAAAAGAACAAAGGTGTAATTAGACGTTGGCAAGTTAAGTATACGATGGCATGGTAGTGTAGATTAGACTAGACTGACTATACATCTGGGTTGAGCGTTCATTTTTTTTTTTTTTTTTTTAATTTGAAATATTAAAAAGAAAATCTTCTTAATATTATGTGATTATCTTCTCAGTTTTATTAAAAAGAGACACCCAGTCATAATAAGACGGGCATCTTATTGGAAAAATATCATAGAGAAATCCTTCTGATTTAGAGGGCATTTTATGTGAATTTTTGCTCTGTGTGGAACCACCCGAGGTTTTACCTCGGCCAAGGACTGTCACTTTCAATGTAAACCTGTTTAGTTTGTTTTGTCCCATTCCGAAACTATCATCCTCCCCCCTGGCAGCAGAACTGCATGATATTCTTTTGTTACGGGCAAACATTGTTAACAACAACAACAACAACAAGAACATTGTCAACTTTCCCATTAATATCTCTTGTTCATCTAAAGCGTCTACATCGCATTCTTCAATCAGCGGAGCTTCTGAGAGGAAAATGAAGACTAATGAGGAAGATGACTCTGAAACTCACATTACCGAGTCCTCGGACGAGTCATGCTCCGCAGGAAAATCGAGTAATTTCGAATGCAGCGAGTCTTCATATGAGTCATGCCTTACAGGGAACCCAGTTGAAGACAATTTAGAGAACCCACAACCGAGCACTTTCTCTTCATCCACTCCAAGAGTACAAAGGAAGCGAATGCATCGCGAAAAACCGATAACAAGGAAACGAAGAATATTGAAACACACCTGGCTTGATGTTCAGGCTAAAAAGGCGCGCGCCTCTGGGAAAGGGGGAGAAGATAGAAGCAGCAAAGTAATCAAGCCTCGTTCAATGGGCAGTGGCTGTTTCGAGAACTGCCGTTTCAAATGCAAACAGAAAATAACCGATGAGGCCAGAGTCGCTGCTACACACTTTGCATGTATTTTTTGTATTACCTCAGCACAGCACTAGCCATACATACATAATATAGATATATATATATAATATATATATGTATATATAAATATAGAGTTCCGAGTAATAACTAACGCGGTGTTTTATTTAATGCGAAAGCCAGGTTTTATCTGGGCAAGTAGGTCTATTAGCAGTCTAGGAATATTTGAAACTCATATAATTTGGCAGAAGGTTCCTGTTTAAAGTTTTATTGCAGTATGAATTATTGTTTTTATCAAACATACATATTTCACTCCTTGGACTATCCTCTTTGTGCTTCAGAAAACTGAACTGTGTTAGTTTTCGACGCAGAGAATGAAGTGTGTTAGTCTTCGACGCAGAAAACTGAACTGTGTTAGTCTTCGACGCAGAAAACTGAAGTGTGTTAGTCTTCGACGCAGAAAACTGAAGTGTGTTAGTCTTCCACGCAGAAAACTGAAGTGTATTAGTCTTCGACGCAGAGAACGAAGTGTGTTAGTTTTCGACGCAGGAAACTGAAATGTGTTATTTTTCGACGCAGAAAACTGAAGTGTATTAGTCTTCGACGCAGAGAACGAAGTGTGTTAGTTTTCGACGCAGAAAACTGAAATGTGTTAGTTTTCGACGCAGAAAACTGAAGTGTGTTAGTCTTCGACGCAGAAAACTGAAGTGTATTAGTCTTCGACGCAGAGAACGAAGTGTGTTAGTTTTCGACGCAGAAAACTGAAATGTGTTAGTTTTCGACGCAGAAAGCTGAAGTGTATTAGTCTTCGACGCAGAGAACGAAGTGTGTTAGTCTTCGACGCAGAAAACTGAAGTGTGTTAGTCTTCGACGCAGAAAACTGAACTGTGTTAGTCTTCGACGCAGAAAAGTGAAGTGTGTTTGCTTTCGACGCAGAAAACTGAAGTGTGTTAGTCTTCGACGCAGAGAACGAAGTGTGTTAGTCTGCGACGCAGAAAACTGAAGTGTGTTAGTCTTCCACGCAGAAAGCTGAACGGTGTTAGTCTTCGTTGGGAGCGACGATTTGCTCGTGTTGGGCCGCTGATATTCCGGTAAAAACCTTATATTTTACAAACATACATCAGGGTGTGTCTAATATTGTACAAATTAGCTTTCATTATAATATGAAATATATATATATATATTAATATGAAATTATGTAGAGTGTATGTTTGTATGTACATATGAGCAAGAGTATATATTTTTGAGCAAAAGTATGTATGTGCTTGACGTGTGAAATGGCGTATGTGCAAAAATATAAAAATTCATTATCTATATATATAAAAATGAAATGGTGTATAATTGTAACGCTAAAACTCGAAAACGGCTGAACCAAATGAAATACTTCCTTTGGGGGATTTGTTTCTTATTACCACGCGCAGGTCATGTCTTAAAATCAGAACAAAATATTAAGGGGGCGTGGCACCTCCCATACAAACTGAATTTTTCAAGTTGAATATCTTCAAAAGTGTTTAAGGTAGGAACATGAAAATTGGTACAGAGCTACAGGATAACAGCACCACTCTCACCTATAAAACCGGGGGTTATCCAATAAGGGGGCGTGGTACCTCCCCTACAAACTAAATTTTTTAAGCAGAATATCTGTGAAAGGGTTCAAGGTAGGGACCTGAAAATTGGTATAGACCTATATGGTATCAAAAGCCTTCTTACACATAAAAGAAGGGGTAATCGGAAAAGGGGGCGTGGCACCTCCCATACAAACTGAATTTTTCAAGGTGAATATCTTCAAAAGTGTTTAAGGTAGGAACATGAAAATTGGTATAGAGCTATAGGATAACAACACCATTCTCACCCATAAAACTTGGGGTTATCGAAAAAGGGGGCATGGTACCTCCCAAAAAAAAAAAAAAAAAACTAATGGCGGCGATATACCAACAGGTTATCATAACCTCTAGCGAGATTTTTAGCCGAGCTTCTCTTTCCAACTTGTGGTGTGTTGCTTTTGAGTTTTCCTACAAGTTGGCGGGACCTACAGTTTTTTGCCGACTCCGAACGGCACTTGCAAAGCAAATGAATTTTTTGCTGAGAAGCTTCTCATGGCAGAAATACACTCGGAGAGTTTGCCAAACTACTGCCGAGGGGCGACCCCGTTTAGAAAACTTGTTTTTCTAAATAATTTTTGATGTTACTTTTGCCGGGCATCGAACCGCCACGACTTGGTGTAGAAGGCCGAACACTTAACCGCTACACCACGGCGGCCGCCGTACAATCTTTAATTATTTTGGTTGTTAATCTATATACATATATAAAAATGAAATGGTGTTCAGTCGTCACGCGAAAACTCGAAAACGGCTGAACCAAATTATATACTTCCTTTGGGGGGTTTGTTTGTTATTACCACGCGCAGGTCATGTATTAAAATCAAAGTAAAATATTAGGGGGCGTGGTACCTCCCTTACAATCTTATTAATTCCACCATATTTTATATCTCATCTTATTAATTCCACCATAATTTATAGGTATCTCCTTTTTGTTTATTTCCCCCCTAGCGCGATATTTTCATTCTGTGTTGAATTGGTTTTTGTCGTAGCTGCGTACAAGCCAAATTTTTCAGAAACAAATGTCGCTGCATGGTTCAACGCAGTGTTCAAATTGGGTCGTTTTTTTTTGGGTTTCATACTAAACACATTAAAATGTTAAGAAGTTGCGTCGTTTTTTTTAATTTTTTTTAACGTATTACCATCTTGAATGCATATATATTTTTTAATAATCAATAAAAAGCATTGTATTTAAAACTGATTTAATGAAATTTGGTATTAAACGAAAATTCTTTGGGTATTTTTGTTTTAATAATGTGTATACCACGGATCTACGTGAAAGCCCACCGACTTCTGTTGGTGAAGTCTTAAGGTACGGGTACATCTAACGACACGACGCGACACGACCAAATAGTTGCCTATTTGATCAACATTGTTGTGTCGCTTCGTGTTGCGTGGTGCTGCTGTCGCTAGGTGTACTCCATAAGAACACATGCAAAGAATACTTGGTCGCGTCGTTTCGTGTCGCGTCGCGTCGCTAGGTGTACCCTTAGCTTTAGCTTTATAGTAACCGGACTGTTCCCGTGAGAAATGAGCGTAAGCCGGAGCGATATCTTCCAGAAGAATGCGGCTTTTAATTCAGGGTAAAAAATGCGAATTTTTTGCAATTTTCCATTGTAAATTTTTGGAGACGAACACACATTAAGTTTGAAGTTTTGCTTTGGTGTTACTCTTCGTGTTGCAATCTAACATGTAAAATTTAATGCGTCTTGGTTTATTGTGATATATCTTCTATATATATAAAAATGAAATGGTGTTCAGTCGTCACGCTAAAACTCGAAAACGGCCGAACCAAATCATATACTTCATGTTATAAAATCAGAACAAACTTTTTTCTCCAAGGTGAATATCTCTAAAAGGGACCTGAAAATTGGTACAGAGCTATAGGATAACAACACCATTCTCACCCATAAAACTGGGGGTTAACCAAAATGGGACGTGGCACCTCCCATACGAATAAAATACTTCATAGTCCATATCTCTGGAAGTATTCATGTTAGACCACTGAAATTTGGCAAGGGGTTATATGGGATCGATCCCTACCACATCCAAAAAAAAACTGATGGTAACGAAAAAGGGGGCGTGGTACCTCCCATACGAATGAAATACTTCATAGTCCATATCTCGGGAAGTATTTAGGTTAGACCACTGAAATGTCATGAGGAGTTAAATAAGATTAATCCCTATCATCTCCAAAAAAAACTGGAGATAAGCAAAAAGGGGGCGTGGCACCTCCCAAACGATGGAAACATTTCATAGTCCCTATCCCTGAAAGTATTTAGGTTAGACCACTGAAATTTCGTGAGGAGTTAAACAAGATTAATCCCTGCCACCTCCAAAAAAACTGGGGATAACGAAAAAGAGGGCGTGGTTCCTCCTATACGAAGGAGATAGGGATATGGATTAAAATAGATATAGGGATCGGGTTAGAGAAACATGCAGGGAAGTAAATTTGTGGCAGGACAACGTCTGTCGGGTCAGCTAGTACTTCATATAAATGGCTATATGCAAGTATAAGTATATGGCGTTTGTGCATAACCGCGTATGTACTTCATTTAAGAAATTGCTTATGGGCAAAAGTATCAAATTTCAATGTTTTGCAATAAAACGGATAAGAATAACATCAGGGTGTGCCTAATATTGTACAAATTAGGTTTCATTATAATATGAAATATATATATATATTAATATGAAATTATGTAGAGTGTATGTTTGTATGTGCATATGAGCAAGAGTATATATTTTTGTGCAAAAGCATGTATGTGCTTGACGTGTGAAATGGCGTATGTGCAAAAATATAAAAATTCATTATACTTCATATAAATGGCTATATGCAAGTATAAGTATATGGCGTTTGTGCATAACCGCGTATGTACTTCCTTTAAGAAATTGCTTATGTGCAAAAGTATCAAATTTCAATGTTTTGCAATAAAATGGATAAGAATAACATCTAAGTGTATTTCCTTGTGTAAAACCACGTAACTCGATGGTTTTTGCAAAACGGCTTATGTGTAAAAGTCTAAAAATCCAGTATTATTCATCAAACAGCTCGTACTTCATTTGAGCTTATGAAGCGGTGTAAATGTTGTGAGGGCTCCGAAGCCTCCGAATTGGGGTCCTCACAGATATCGGAAATTTGCATGTTTGTCTCTTTATTTATTTTCAGATCCTGCGCATCTCCAGCCGTGGAAATATTGACTGCAGGTGAGCGTGGAGAGACAAAAGGTAACATTCCAAAATAGTTTTTTTTTTATTTATTCCTTATTATCCCAAAAACATACGTACGTATACATACATATATACCCAAAAGTGCTTTTGCCTAGCTGTGCACCAGTCAACTCAGCTTTAAGGTAGAGGGTGTTGGTAACTTTTTTTATTAGCTTTCTTTTATCTTCAGTTCATATTTACATATCTCTTCTTGGAAGTTTTTTTTACGATTTTTTTCAAGTTTTTTTTTTTTATTTTTCTTAAAAATTCTCCTTTTTCTATAATTTTTTTTAAGTTTTTCTTTCTATGAATTTTCTTAAATATTCTGGTTGTTGATTATAGTTTTTTTAGTTTATTAGTTTATTTTATTCATTTCTTCTTAGTATTTTTTTTGTTGTTAGGGTTCTTATTTCGTGTTATTTTCTTCAGAATTTTGGGTATATTTTTTGTGTATTGTAATTTGCTTAGTTCAGGGATTCAAACTTAGAATTAAGACGGTGTCCCACTGAAATATAGTTTATGAGCCTAGTTAACTAAGAAAATTGCTGAATTGTTTGTAATAAAGACTTTTGGGACTGTGGGTCGAAGAAGGTGGCAAGAACCGCGACACAACGCCGACGAGCCTCAGCCGGGCTACAACCATGCCGACTAGCCTCCCTTCTCGCCCCGAAACAGGCAGTTGCATTACAATGGCGCTCAACGAATAGCCCAAACATTTCATTTTTACCATTTTTGCTTAACTTTCACCTTTCACATTTTTTTCCCCTTTTTCTTGCCTATTAAAACTTTTTTGATTCTTTTTTTCTTATACATTTTTTTTCTAATCCTTTCTTAATTTTCACTAGCTTTGTGAAACAATTTTTTTATTTTCCTCGCTACTAAATTTTCCTTCTTTTCGGACAAGTTAGGATTACGAGAGCAACATCACTTTTGGTAACCCCGCAGTAACAAACATCCTTAATAACTACGAGGGGGTAGTGTTAGTCCGACTTCGAAGGTCCCTTTCTTTGACGCCAGCGTCGTGGCAAGGTGGTATTCGAAGCCGTAGCTAGCACTATATGAGAATTAGCTTTTGTTTGTGGCAAAGCTACTCAAGCTGCTGGCAGCTGGTGATCCAGCATTACCCACATGTGAGGTTTATAGCTTTTGCCACGGGGGGTAGATTAGCGGGTTAAATTGCATACTGAAGTGTGACAACCTCAGCCGCAGGCATTGCTCTGGGCGCAGATGTGCCACACTCAGTTATTCAATGGGGGAGTAGCTGACATGACTTAAGACAGGAACTAGACGAACCAGGCAACACCAAACCGATGGTATTCCGTTAGCGTGGTCAACACCAATCACACTAACCACCTATTCCTAATTGATCAATAACTATTTTTATAATTTCTTTACTGAGTTCCGAAACAAGAAATTGATATATTATTTAAAATTTTTTTTTCATTTTTTTATATCTTTTATCTTGTTATATTTCAATTTTATTTTACCTTTTGAATTATATAGTGGGAAGGAAGATAAATTACCTTCTTATGTGCTTTGTCACTTCTTTCTTAGGAAACAATTCATAATTTCACTATTGGCTCGTAGTGGGAGGCCTTCCCAGCCTTAGGAATAAACACTACCGTGGCGTGTCTCCAGGAGCACGGAATGTAGTTGAGAGCCAGACAGGCTGTATAGAGAAATGCTAGCCACTTAGCTGATTTCTCCAGGGTGTTAATGAGTTGCGCGGGGATAATCCCGTCCGGCCGGCAGCCTTAAACGGTTCAAAGCTCTTAACTGCCTGCCTTACCCTTTCCTCCGTGATGGGTATATTTACTGCCAGGATTGTTGCAGGTGCTGACGGTGCATTATGCAAGTTACCCGGAAAATGTGTGTTCAAGAGCTGCTCAAGAGTTTCCCCTTCCGTGCGGGTCCAGGACCCGTCAGGCTTCTGCAAATAGCTAATCGCTGTTTTGAGTTTTCGAGAGAACTCGCCTAAGCCTCGCTGTGTCGTCGACCTTTTCGACCCCAGTGCAGAAATTCCTGCACGAATTTCTCTTTGCCTGTCTCAGGGCTTTTTTGTAGGCCCTTAGTTTAACTTTGTATTCGAGCACTTGAGGCTCCGTGTCGAGGTTTTTAGCCTTATTAAATTGCTTCCTGCAGGTTTTACGGAGCGAGTCCAGGTCGTAAGTCGACCAATGTGGCCGCGTGGGTTTGGCACTGGACAAGCTTGTTCTAGGGCATTTGAGAGCGCCGTGGTGTATGTCGTTACCAGGTCCTCCAGCTCCTCAACCGATGAGTGGGCTTGTGGGGGTAGTACTGGTAGGTTCTGGTTAAAATTTCATTGTGTAGCTGCCAGTTCGTATTGCGTGGATTGCGTTTCATAATAGGTTCCTCTACACGAATGTCCAACACTGTTTCTATATATCGGTGGCCGGAGAATAAGTGTTCTTCATAAGCGCCTTCACCTCAAATAGTGAGATCTATGACCTCCCTAAGGGTTTTAGTGATGAAAGTAGGCTCGCTACCCACGTTGCACACTACCAGGTTGGTTGTTAATAGGTAGTCAAACAGAGACTCGCCCCTGGCATTGATATCGGAGCTTCCCCATTGCACGTGATGAGCATTAGCTTCCGCTCCTATAATAAAATGACCCGTACAAAAATTTCACACCAGATCTCTAACCTCTCTTTGTGATGGAGGTTCTTCGGCCTCGTAGCGCATATAGACCGACGCCATCGTCAGGCTGGTGCTGCCGAGTGTTAAACTGGCAGCGGTAATGTCACCATTGGTATAGTTATGTAGAAGAAAGGTGTTGAGGTCAGACTTACCCAAAATACAGGTTCTGACTTTGCCCTCCTCGCTGGCTTGGATGAGCTTGAAACCCTTAGTCCCCAATCCGCAGATCCTCGAGCTGTTGACTCAGGGTTCTTGGATGAGGACCACATCCACGTCGCCTTTAGAAAGACGACTATTTAAAGCAGCCGAGGCTACTTTAGATTTGTGCAGGTTTATCTGAAGCACCACCAACATGAGTGCGGTCAGACTTTCCTGCCGTCCCCATATCGTCGAGGTCTGCCCTGTCCCGAAGGCTGTCTCTCAACGACGAGTTCAGAGCAACTGCTGGATTTGGCGTAGCGGCAGGCCTGCTGTTCTAGATGGGCTGCTACCACCGTGACGTCAAGGCTTTCCCCGTCATGCAGACTGTCTTCCATCTCTGAGTTGGCGGATAACATGCTTTCCGCGTCGGACTCTTCGGTTTCCTCTTGCGGTACTTCGATTTACGAATCTCCCGGAGCAGCCGAGATGGCAGCGCGCTGTGTATCGCCACGGTATACGTGGATGACGATCAGGACTACACTGTAGTACACTATCCCATTACACATTTTAAGGTGCTCGAGTGCCTCCTTATTAAGACCACTTCTCTATCAGGCCCTACCGCATCCCTGACCAGAGTGACACTCCAGTCCTGCGTCGGGAGGACGGATTTATTACATGTGAGTATTGTGGTGGTGATAAGATCAGCATGTGAGCGAGCGCACATCTCACCAACGTCAATTCGCCACGCAAGAGGCAGCGCTTGAAAGCACCACCAACACCACGTTCAACAAAAGACGGCGACGACTGATGAAAGTTCTAGAACTATTAATATATATAAATTTAAATTTTGATTTTGAACTTTTTGATAAGAAATTTTTGTTTATCAATCCTTAGATTTACGTTAATTAGTCAACTTTCTTTTCTAACACATCGTCATGCTTGATTTTTTTTTTAACTTCTCTTGGGGGAGGTTCAAGTATTACGTCAGCAGATTTTTTACAATTATTTACCCTCCCCCATGCTTACGTAAACATTATGTGTTGTTTTTTTTATATTATAATTTTACAACAAGACAATCAGATTTACTGATTCAATATAGAGAAAGGAACAAAAATATTATAATCTTATGAGCATAAAAAACTTATTTTAAATTGGATTCAAATTAAAATCTTCAGTCCATGAAATGAGAGTCCATGATTCTATGTTTTCGATGACATTGGATTGGATTGCTGCTCAATATTGTGAATCTGCTCACTTTCATCGGATTTTGGAATGTCCACGTCATTCTCATCAAGCCATTCAACATCATGGTACTCTAAGTTTTGAATAATGCACATCAGTTCATTAGCACGACGAGCAGCGACTCTTACAGGTCTAACTTTCCTGTCAATGTTCTTGTTTATTTTTTTATGGATATTTTCAATGTGACCATTTAGTGACTTGATGGAAGCATGATAAAGACCACACGTTTTGCATGTATGACTTGGAGCAAGTATTGGCTTTTACGTACATGTACTGAATACCACTTAATATCTGGGAAATCAGGAAGATCTTGTTCACCTGCCCCAACATATTTTGCGGTATCGTCATAGCCATCAATTACCATTGAACTCCATACTTCAAGTTCGATAAGCGCCTCGAAATCCTGAGCATGAGTATTAGCAGTAGATGAACTATTCTTTTCACTTCGAATAGCGATGTATGCTGGCCCAGAATATCCAACGGCTTGCGGCTGTCCTAGCATACTAGAAGTGATTTTGATACCAGAATACACAAATGGTATTAATTTATGACGCTCAGCGATTACCCAATCGTGATCAGGCAATTATTCTATATTCCATGTGCATGAGAAGAGGTGCTTGCTTATTTGCCGCAGCTACGCCAATAGGGACTCGAGCTTTAACATCTTGTGATATGACAAATACTTGATCTGGTCCAAGTATGGATGCTATGCTCTCAAAATAATGGATTGATATTTCAACGAACTTGCTATCTAAGTGGCTCTTGTCGTGATCAGTTTGAACCCGAATGAGCTTAACAGGGACTGTCGATACATGTCTTCGTCCCTCTGTAGAATTAGACTTTCTGGGAATTAAACAAAGATATGTCCCACTACGACTAATGTCAAATCCGATGGATGCGATTTTTTAAAACTTTCGAACAACTTTTGGTATAACTTGGATTTGTCTATTTGAAAGGACATCTTATTTAGGCCCGGTTTTTCCGTGCAGGTTTAAACCACAGACAAAGTTGACTAGAGTTTATCCCACACAAATTGGCCGCTTAAACTTAGTTTAAACTCGTACTGAAGTTTAAACTTGCACTGAAACCCGGTTCTGAAACAATTAACTTTGGGTAATAGAATCAACGGTAACACAAATGTTAATTTGCTTTGCTATGTTTGCAATAAGTTTATTTCATCCAAACGAAACAATACACTGCCAGAGGAAATTTAGGCAAGTAAAGGAAGCCCACTGAACAAAATTATCCACATTTGTATCCTCTTTTTTGGGGATAGCGCTTCAATTCAATATTTTTTCAAGAAATTATCCTGAGATAGTTAGCAGACCATCATCATCTATATTCCCCCACCCCCCATATCATCGAAAATAAGTAAATCAAAGACCCCCGCTCCCCAATAGTGATGACGTAATGCTTGAACGGCCCTTTGGTTTTGAACTCTTAGATATTTTCATAAACCTTATTCTTGTGCATGATATTTTTTTATGATCACATTTCTTACCCAATTTTCCTACCTCACTTGATAATTTTGTTTCATTTTGGTAATCACTTTTCTTATTTCATTAACTTTTCGATTTCATGGGGTATACCCAGAACAACTAGGTCACGACAAGATCACGTGGGTCAAGATACTCGACCGCCCTTGCCCCTGAGTTTGGAAGAGTTGACCACCTAACCCGGGAGACCCACACTCACTGTAACTTTGGTTCCATGTGTATACGCACGCATGAGCTTAAACCGGAACTAAATTTCGTCCACATTGACGCCAAGTTGTCAACCAATTAAATGTATACCTATGGACATTAGACTGATTCAAAATTCCGATTTTTTCGAAATGGTTAGGGGCTACTTCAAAATCTGTTAAATCATCATGAAAAAAACATGATCCTTAAAATTTTAGCGAAATCGGTGATGACTTAGAACGTGCTCAACGCGATTTTCGATTTTCACCAAATCATATAAAAAAATAAGATCGTCGTATAAAATGTTACCTATTTTCTACAAATATTGATCTAGATGCCTGAATTTTGACATATGAAATCACTGCAGACCAAGAAATCGACCAGTGAATTTTTTTTTTTAAGTTAGTTACTTAAGCTAATAATGAGTTAACTAGCGAAGCTTAGTTAATTACTAACTTTTTAACCGGATAACTTTTTGCCCCAAAATTTTGGGTGAGCCTATAACGTACCTTTGGAAGAAGCACACAATAACAAAAACAGTGTACCATATGATTTGTTAGATTTAAAGTCCTATTTTATCTGGGACTACGTGGGTTAAATTTTGCTTTACGTATTCATGAACGAACTTGGCACGGTTGATTTATCACGCTATGTCACAAGGGGAACGCCTCAGGGCGGAGTTCTCTCCCTGATTCTATGGAACCTCACTGTCTACTCGTTGCTACGAGACACACGCTGGGGGGCGGGAAGATAGTGGCATATGCAGAGGATTTAGCCATTGCGTACAGGCGCAAATTCCCACAAACTCTGTGTGACTTGATGCAAGTAGCACTGCGTGAAGTTTCGTCATGGTCCTCTCGTTGCGAACTTAGTATCAACCCGAGAAAAGAGGAACTCGTTCTCTACACCAACCGGTACAAAATACCACCGCTGGACCTACCAGAACTGAATGGTGCGATTTGGATAAGTAAACGCGCAATCGGCGAGGACATCGTTATTTTTAGCGACAGCCAGGCGGCCTTCATTCGTTCAACTCTGAACTGACGCGCAGCTGTCGTCGATCTCTTCAAGAGATGGCCCAACAGAACCGCGTGAACCTCACATGGGTCCCGGGACACAGGGACTTTGAGGGAAACTGTAAGGCAGACGAACTTGCCAGGCAGGGTACGACCAAGTAGGTTCTTCGGAATAAAGAGCGCTTAGGTATGCCGTTTGCTACATGCAAGCTATTTCTGAAGGAGTACACACTCTGTCAAGCCAACGAAAGGTGGCAACAATCCCCAGGGTGCCGGACATCCAAACATACCTGGCCAAAATGGGATCATAAAAGATCTAGAGGCATTCACGCCCTAAGAAGGAGAGAAATTTCCATATTAATAGGTGTTATAACTTGGCACTGCCTTATTGGTAGGCACGCAGAAAGGCTAGGTGTGCCCTACCGACGATGCTTTGGGAGCTGGAAAGATGATGAGGAAGAGGAAACGGTGAAGCACCTCATCTGCAACTGCCCGGCTTTAAATGGCGCGAGAACTCGCTTTTTTGGAGTTCCCTTCCTGGATAGCATAAGCCAGATCGCGGAACTGGACATAAAGGACTTGATGGCCTTCATAAAGTCATCTAAGTGGTTCGAGGAGGAGTAACGGTGTCGGTTTAGGAGTGTCAGTCCCGGGATTCTGCTATGTGGAAAATCCCAACAACTCAGGGATTTTCCATATGGCCGGGTCTCGGGACTGGCTTTTCTTGTGTTGGTGGTATCACAACGGGCCTTTCAAAACTGGCCTAAGTGTGCCTCTGCGGCAGCCAATTTCATTTAAAAAATTCCTTAATATACTATAGAAATCGTCAAATGTACTTTATAAAATTAAAATTCTAATGCGGCCAATTGATACTGGCGAAAGTCCATTTCACCATTTTGAAAGTACATTTGATGCTTTCTAAAGTACATTTGATGATTCTAAAGTACATTTGATGCTTTCTAAAATCAAATTGATGCTTTATAAAACCAAATTGATGCTTTCGAAAATACAATTGGAAAGGTGTACATTTTTTTAATTCGAAACGCAAAACTGAATAATTAAAAAAAGACTGGTATCTTTTATCTTATTGCCACAGGTACCTTATTGCGACATTAACCACAGTTGACCTACTGTGTTGAATTTCCTGGCTCACATACCAGTACCAAACACTAACCACAGTAACCTACTGTGTTGATTTTCCTGGCACACAAACCAATAAACTTTGTGGAATTCATTATTTGTGAAAAATGGATCAAATATCAGTTTCATACTGATATGGCTTATACCAGTATTCTGTAATTCTGTATCATATCAAGTCACTAAATTTGAGACATTTCATTAGATACAATTTTTGTGACTTGAGATGATTCCGGTATTCTATAAGAGAAAGTCACAAGAAATCTACCACAGTCTCTCTCTCGCTAATTTTAGGGTGTGGTGAATACAAAGATTGCATAAATTTTGAGTAACGCATTTGACACTCGCAACATAGATGTCGATATAGCCCAGGCATTAAGCGTCCGGATCACAGTATAGACAGTAATTGCACTCACTAACACAAACGTACTTATATTCACCTCCATGGAGAACTTCGGGTTGCAGTCAACTATTTTCAGCCATTTCAGGGTGTTGTGTTGCAAATTTTATGAGGTAATAAATTACTTTAAAAGAGGAGAAATAGTCAAATTTAGGATTTTGCGTTTTAAGTAAAACTATATATGTATATATTACGTTATATTTCTAAAAAAAAAAGAAATTGCTATTTTACAACTCAACCAAGAACCAATGCACAGCGTTTTTTCTCACGCATAGGAGTATTCAGGCGAAAACAAATACAGCTTTATTGCGTTGCGTGACATTTATAACTTTGACAAATACGCACAAAACCAAAAAATATACAAGGAAAAATCAGCTGATTATGTCATCGTACCCAAAAAGATAAAACTAGATCAAGTCTGCGTTATCGCGTGTTAAAACGCGGTTATAAGACAGGTTGCCTTTGTCTACGTGCATTTATGTCAGCTGTCAAAATTAAATGTCACAACGAGACGCTACAGTTGTTTCTGTTTTCAGAGTACTTTGCAATGTATTCCAATGTTGTTACTCCTTGGAGTATCTATTGTCAGAGCGATCGTGTCGTGATTTTGGTAAATAAAGCGCAATGATCGGCTTTCAATAAGCTGAAGGTGGTCCGCTGAGGTATTAGAAAGTATTACAATTGAAGTACTCCAATATCACAAAATTGAAACACATGATCCAATGATTTTTGCAAAATTTTACGCAAAACAAATTTCGAAATTTGAGAATTTTTGGACAAAAAGCTTGTCGTGCCAATCTAAATAAATTTCACTAGTGAACCTCTTCGGTTTCCTCTTGCGGTACTTCGATTTACGAATCTCCCGGAGCAGCCGAGATGGCAGCGCGCTGTGTATCGCCACGGTATACGTGGCTGTCGATCAGGACTACACTGTAGTACACTATCCCATTACACATTTTAAGGTGCTCGAGTGCCTCCTTATTAAGACCACTTCTCTATCAGGCCCTACCGCATCCCTGACCAGAGTGACACTCCAGTCCTGCGTCGGGAGGGACGGATTTATTACATGTGAGTATTGTGGTGGTGATAAGATCAGCATGTGAGCGAGCGCACATCTCACCAACGTCAATTCGCCACGCAAGAGGCAGCGCTCGAAAGCACCACCAACACCACGTTCAACAAAAGACGGCGACGACTGATGAAAGTTCTAGAACTATTAATATATATAACTTTTTAAATTTTGATTTTGAACTTTTTGATAAGAAATTTTTGTTTATCAATCCTTAGATTTACGTTAATTAGTCAACTTTCTTTTCTAACACATCTTCATGCTTGATTTTTTTTTAAGTTCTCTTGGGGGAGGTTCAAGTATTACGTCAGCAGATTTTTTACAATTATTTACCCCCACCCCCTTGTCACCGAAAATAAGCAAATCGGATACCCCTCCCCATGCTTACGTAAACATTATGTGTTGTTTTTTTATATTATAATTTTACAACAAGACAATCAGATTTACTGATTCAATATAGAGAAAGGAACAAAAATATTATAACCTTATGAGCATAAAAAACTTATTTTAAATTGGATTCAAATTAACAGTCTTCAGTCCATGAAATGAGAGTCCATGATTCTATGTTTTCGATGACATTGGATTGGATTGCTGCTCAATATTGTGAATCTGCTCACTTTCATCGGATTTTGGAATGTCCACGTCATTCTCATCAAGCCATTCAACATCATGGTACTCTAAGTTTTGAATAATGCACATCAGTTCATTAGCACGACGAGCAGCGACTCTTACAGGTCTAACTTTCCTGTCAAAGTTCTTGTTTACTTTTTTATGGATATTTTCAATGTGACCATTTAGTGACTTGATGGAAGCATGATAAAGACCACACGTTTTGCATGTACGACTTGGAGCAAGTATTGGCTTTTACGTACATGTACTGAATACCACTTAATATCTGGGAAATCAGGAAGATCTTGTTCACCTGCCCCAACATATTTTGCGGTATCGTCATAGCCATCAATTACCATTGAACTCCATACTTCAAGTTCGATAAGCGCCTCGAAATCCTGAGCATGAGTATTTGCAGTAGATGAACTATTCTTTTCACTTCGAATAGCAATGTATGCTGGCCCAGAATATCCAACGGCTTGCGGCTGTCCTAGCATACTGGAAGTGATTTTGATACCAGAATACACAAATGGTATTAATTTATGACGCTCAGCGATTACCCAATCGTGATCAGGCAATTATTCTATATTCCATGTGCATGAGAAGAGGTGCTTGCTTATTTGCCGCAGTTACGCCAATAGGGACTCGAGCTTTAACATCTTGTGATATGAAAAATACTTGATCTGGTCCAAGTATGGATGCTATGCTCTCAAAATAATGGATTGATATTTCAACGAACTTGCTATCTAAGTGGCTCTTGTCGTGATCAGTTTGAATCCGAATGAGCTTAACAGGGACTGTCGATACATGTCTTCGTCCCTCTGTAGAATTAGACTTTCTGGGAATTAAACAAAGATAAGTCCCACTACGACTAATGTCAAATCCGATGGATGCGATTTTTTAAAACTTTCGAACAACTTTTGGTATAACTTGGATTTGTCTATTTGAAAGGACATCTTATTAAGGCCCGGGTTTTCCGTGCAGGTTTAAACCACAGACAAATTTGACTAGAGTTTATCCCATACAAGTTGGCCGCTTAAACTTAGTTTAAACTCGTACTGAAGTTTAAACTTGCACTGAAACCCGGTTGTGAAACAATTAACTTTGGGTAATAGAATCAACGGTAACACAAATGTTAATTTGCTTTGCTATGTTTGCAATACGTTTATTTCATCCAAACGAAACAATACACTGCCAGAGGAAATTTAGGCAAGTAAATAGCGCGCGGCAATTGCCCAAGGTAGTAATTATTTGCGGGAATTACAAATTAAATAGCAGATTCAACATGGATAGAAAAGGAAGCCCACTGAACAAAATTATCCACATTTTTATCCTCTTTTTTGGGGATAGCGCTTCAATTCAATATTTTTTCAAGAAATTATCATGAGATAGTTAGCAGACCATCATAATCTATACTCCCCCACCCCCCATATCATCGAAAATAAGTAAACCAAAGACCCCCGCTCCCAAATAGTGATGACGTAATACTTGAACGGCCCTTTGGTTTTGAACTCTTAGATCTCTTCATAAACCTTATTCTTGTGCATGATATTTGTTTATGATCACATTTCTTACCCAATTTTCCTACCTCACTTTATAATTTTGTTTCATTTTGGTAATAACTTTTCTTATTTCATTAACTTTTCTATTTCATGGGGTATACCCAGAACAACTAGGTCACGACAAGATCACGTGGGTCAAGATACTCGACCGCCCTTGCCCCTGATTTTGGAAGGGTTGACCACCTAACCCGGGAGACCCACACTCACTGTAACTTTGGTTCCATGTGTATACGCACGCATGAGCTTAAACCGGAACTAAATTTCGTCCACATTGACGCCAAGTTGTCAACCAATTAAATGTATACCTATGGACATTAGACTGATTCAAAATTCCGATTTTTTCGAAATGGTTAGGTGCTACTTCAAAATCTGTTAAATCATCATGAAAAAAACATGATCCTTAAAATTTTAGCGAAATCGGTGATGACTTAGAACGTGCTCAACGCGATTTTCGATTTTCACCAAATCATATAAAAAAATAAGATCGTCGTATAAAATGTTACGTATTTTCTACAAATATTGATCTAGACGCCTGAATTTTGACATATGAAATCACTGCAGACCAATAAATCGACCAGTGAATTTTTTTTTTTTTAAGTTAGTTACTTAAGCTAATAACTAAGAGTTAACTACGAAGCTTTTAATTACTAACTTTTTAACCGGATAACTTTTTGCCCCAAAATTTTGGGTGAGCCTATAACGTACCTTTGGAAGAAGCACACAATAACAAAAACAGTGTACCATATGATTTGTTAGATTTAAAGTCCTATTTTATCTGGGACTACGTGGGTTAAATTTTGCTTTACGTATTCATGAACGAACTTGGCACGGTTGATTTATCACGCTATGTCACAAGGGGAACGCCTCAGGGCGGAGGTCTCTCCCTGATTCTATGGAACCTCACTGTCTACTCGTTGCTACGAGACACATGCTGGGGGGCGGGAAGATAGTGGCATATGCAGAGGATTTAGCCATTGCGTACAGGCGCAAATTCCCACAAACTCTGTGTGACTTGATGCAAGTAGCACTGCGTGAAGTTTCGTCATGGTCCTCTCGTTGCGAACTTAGTATCAACCCGAGAAAAGAGGAACTCGTTCTCTACACCAACCGGTACAAAATACCACCGCTGGACCTACCAGAACTGAATGGTGCGATTTGGATAAGTAAACGCGCTATCGGCGAGGACATCGTTATTTTTAGCGACAGCCAGGCGGCCTTCATTCGTTCAACTCTGAACTGACGCGCAGCTGTCGTCGATCTCTTCAAGAGATGGCCCAACAGAACCGCGTGAACCTCACATGGGTCCCGGGACACAGGGACTTTGAGGGAAACTGTAAGGCAGACGAACTTGCCAGGCAGGGTACGACCAAGCAGGTTCTTCGGAATAAAGAGCGCTTAGGTATGCCGTTTGCTACATGCAAGCTATTGCTGAAGGAGTACACACTCTGTCAAGCCAACGAAAGGTGGCAACAATCCCCAGGGTGCCGGTCATCCAAACATACCTGGCCAAAATGGGATCATAAAAGATCTAGAGGCATTCACGCCCTAAGAAGGAGAGAAATTTCCATATTAATAGGTGTTATAACTTGGCACTGCCTTATTGGTAGGCACGCAGAAAGGCTAGGTGTGCCCTACCGACGATGCTTTGGGAGCTGCAAAGATGATGAGGAAGAGGAAACGGTGAAGCACCTCATCTGCAACTGCCCGGCTTTAAATGGCGCAAGAACTCGCTTTTTTGGAGTTCCCTTCCTGGATAGCATAAGCCAGATCGCGGAACTGGACATAAAGGACTTGATGGCCTTCATAAAGTCATCTAAGTGGTTCGAGGAGGAGTAACGGTGTCGGTTTAGGAGTGTCAGTCCCGGGATTCTGCTATGTGGAAAATCCCAACAACTCAGGGATTTTCCATATGGCCGGGTCTCGGGACTGGCTTTTCTTGTGTTGGTGGTATCACAACGGGCCTTTCAAAACTCTAAGTGTGCCTCTGCGGCAGCCAATTTCATTTAAAAAATACCTTAATATACTATAGAAATCGTCAAATGTACTTTATAAAATTAAAATTCTAATGCGGGCAATTGATACTGGCGAAAGTCCATTTCACCATTTTGAAAGTACATTTGATGCTTTCTAAAGTACATTTGATGATTCTAAAGTACATTTGATGCTTTCTAAAATCAAATTGATGCTTTATAAAACCAAATTGATGCTTTCGAAAATACAATTGGAAAGGTGTACATTTTTTTAATTCGAAACGCAAAACTGAATAATTAAAAAAAAGACTGGTATCTTTTATCTTATTGCCACAGGTACCTTATTGCGACATTAACCACAGTTGACCTACTTTGCTGAATTTCCTGGCTCACATACCAGTACCAAACACTAACCACAGTAACCTACTGTGTTGATTTTCCTGGCACACAAACCAATAAACTTTGTGGAATTCATTATTTGTGAAAAATGGATCAAATATCAGTTTCATGCTGATATGGCTTATACCAGTATTCTGTAATAAATATCATGTCACTAAATTTGAGACATTTCATTAGATACAATTTTTGTGACTTGAGATGATTCCGGTATTCTGTAAGAGAAAGTCACAAGAAATCTACCACAGTCTCTCTCTCGCTAATTTTAGGGTGTGGTGAATACAAAGATTGCATAAATTTTGAGTAACGCATTTGACACTCGCAACATAGATGTCGATATAGCCCAGGCATTAAGCGTCCGGATCACAGTATAGACAGTAATTGCACTCACTAACACAAACGTACTTATATTCACCTCCATGGAGAACTTCGGGTTGCAGTCAACTAATAAATTACTTTAAAAGAGGAGAAATAGTCAAATTTAGGATTTTGCGTTTTAAGTAAAACTATATATGTATATATTACGTTATATTTCTAAAAAAAAAAGAAATTGCTATTTTACAACTCAACCAAGAACCAATGCACAGCGTTTTTTCTCACGCATAGGAGTATTCAGGCGAAAACAAATACAACTTTATTGCGTTGCGTGACATTTATAACTTTGACAAATACGCACAAAACCAAAAAATATACAAGGAAAAATCAGCTGATTATGTCATCGTACCCAAAAAGATAAAACTAGATCAAGTCTGCGTTATCGCGTGTTAAAACGCGGTTATAAGACAGGTTGCCTTTGTCTACGTGCATTTATGTCAGCTGTCAAAATTAAATGTCACAACGAGACGCTACAGTTGTTTCTGTTTTCAGAGTACTTTGCAATGTATTCCGATGTTGTTACTCCTTGGAGTATCTATTGTCAGAGCGATCGTGTCGTGATTTTGGTCAATAAAGCGCAATGATCGGCTTTCAATAAGCTGAAGGTGGTCCGCTGAGGTATTAGAAAGTATTACAATTGAAGTACTCCAATATCACAAAATTGAAACACATGATCCAATGATTTTTGCAAAATTTTACGCAAAACAAATTTCGAAATTTGAGAATTTTTGGACAAAAAGCTTGTCGTGCCAATCTAAATAAATTTCACTAGTGAACCTCTTCGGTTTCCTCTTGCGGTACTTCGATTTACGAATCTCCCGGAGCAGCCGAGATGGCAGCGCGCTGTGTATCGCCACGGTATACGTGGCTGTCGATCAGGACTACACTGTAGTACACTATCCCATTACACATTTTAAGGTGCTCGAGTGCCTCCTTATTAAGACCACTTCTCTATCAGGCCCTACCGCATCCCTGACCAGAGTGACACTCCAGTCCTGCGTCGGGAGGGACGGATTTATTACATGTGAGTATTGTGGTGGTGATAAGATCAGCATGTGAGCGAGCGCACATCTCACCAACGTCAATTCGCCACGCAAGAGGCAGCGCTCGAAAGCACCACCAACACCACGTTCAACAAAAGACGGCGACGACTGATGAAAGTTCTAGAACTATTAATATATATAACTTTTTAAATTTTGATTTTGAACTTTTTGATAAGAAATTTTTGTTTATCAATCCTTAGATTTACGTTAATTAGTCAACTTTCTTTTCTAACACATCTTCATGCTTGATTTTTTTTTAAGTTCTCTTGGGGGAGGTTCAAGTATTACGTCAGCAGATTTTTTACAATTATTTACCCCCACCCCCTTGTCACCGAAAATAAGAAAATCGGATACCCCTCCCCCATGCTTACGTAAACATTATGTGTTGTTTTTTTTTATATTATAATTTTACAACAAGACAATCAGATTTACTGATTCAATATAGAGAAAGGAACAAAAATATTATAACCTTATGAGCACAAAAAACTTATTTTAAATTGGATTCAAATTAACAGTCTTCAGTCCATGAAATGAGAGTCCATGATTCTATGTTTTCGATGACATTGGATTGGATTGCTGTTCAATATTGTGAATCTGCTCACTTTCATCGGATTTTGGAATGTCCACGTCATTCTCATCAAGCCATTCAACATCATGGTGCTCTAAGTTTTGAATAATGCACATCAGTTTATTAGCACGACGAGCAGCGACTCTTACAGGTCTAACTTTCCTGTCAATGTTCTTGTTTACTTTTTTATGGATATTTTCAATGTGACCATTTAGTGACTTGATGGAAGCATGATAAAGACCACACGTTTTGCATGTACGTCTTGGAGCAAGTATTGGCTTTTACGTAATGTACTGAATACCACTTAATATCTGGGAAATCAGGAAGATCTTGTTCACCTGCCCCAACATATTTTGCGGTATCGTCATAGCCATCAATTACCATTGAACTCCATACTTCAAGTTCGATAAGCGCCTCGAAATCCTGAGCATGAGTATTAGCAGTAGATGAACTATTCTTTTCACTTCGAATAGCGATGTATGCTGGCCCAGAATATCCAACGGCTTGCGGCTGTCCTAGCATACTGGAAGTGATTTTGATACCAGAATACAGAAATGGTATTAATTTATGACGCTCAGCGATTACCCAATCGTGATCAGGCAATTATTCTATATTCCATGTGCATGAGAAGAGGTGCTTGCTTATTTGCCGCAGTTACGCCAATAGGGACTCGAGCTTTAACATCTTGTGATATGAAAAATACTTGATCTGGTCCAAGTATGGATGCTATGCTCTCAAAATAATGGATTGATATTTCAACGAACTTGCTATCTAAGTGGCTCTTGTCGTGATCAGTTTGAACCCGAATGAGCTTAACAGGGACTGTCGATACTAGTCTTCGTCGCTCTGTAGAATTAGACTTTCTGGGAATTAAACAAAGATAAGTCCCACTACGACTAATGTCAAATCCGATGGATGCGATTTTTTAAAACTTTCGAACAACTTTTGGTATAACTTGGATTTGTCTATTTGAAAGGACATCTTATTTAGGCCCGGTTTTTCCGTGCAGGTTTAAACCACAGACAAAGTTGACTAGAGTTTATCCCACACAAGTTGGCCGCTTAAACTTAGTTTAAACTCGTACTGAAGTTTAAACTTGCACTGAAACCCGGTTCTGAAACAATTAACTTTGGGTAATAGAATCAACGGTAACACAAATGTTAATTTGCTTTGCTATGTTTGCAATAAGTTTATTTCATCCAAACGAAACAATACACTGCCAGAGGAAATTTAGGCAAGTAAATAGCGCGCGGCAGTTCCCCAAGGTAGGAATTATTTGCGGGAATTACAAATTAAATAGCAGATTCAACATGGATAGAAAAGGAAGCCCACTGAACAAAATTATCCACATTTTTATCCTCTTTTTTGGGGATTCAATTCAATTCAATTCCGTTTATTAAGTCTAAGATTTTATAAATCTTACAGACTAGAAGTACAAATCCAAATCATAAGCAAACTTTAATATAAGTAGAATATAAGCATAAACTGTTAAACATAATACAAAGCAAGTTAAGAGACAAAACATGATCTCGGAAGTGCGAAATCTAGATCAAGACTATGAAAAATGTTATTAAATTCTGCGAGAGCCCTCGAGATGGGATCAAAATTATAGTAGTTAGCACGGATTATCTTGATATGAAAAGGATATTGCGCGCGGAGGTTTTTGCAAGGGATATTAAAACTTATTAGAGATAAAAGTTCCGGACAGTTAACCGAGCCACAAATTAGATCATATATGAACATCAAAGTATGAATAGAACGCCTGGACGCCAGAGACTTCATGCTAATGAGGGCACAACGGGCACTGTAAGATGGCAAAGGATCAGTGAAACGGAGCGGTTGAACAGCAAATCTACTAAAACTTCTTTGTACTCTTTCAATTCTCTGAGAATGAACAGCATAAATCGGATTCCAAATTATGGAGGCATATTCTAGTTTCGAGCGCACTAGACTATCATATAAAGTTTTTCTAGTGTATGGATCTTTGAAATCTTTGGCATATCGCCGCAAAAAAGCCAAGTTGGAGTAAGCCTTGGGTAAAATGCAACTTATGTGATTCGAAAATGTAAATCGCGAGTCAAACATTACTCCAAGATCAACAAACTCACTAACAGAAGAAAGGTTGTCATCAAAAAGTTTATAGGTAGACATATGAGCATTGAGGTTTTTCGTGAGCTTCATATGGAAGCATTTTTTTATGTTAAGACGTAAATTATTCACAAGGCTCCAATTAGCTAAATTATTAAGATCTTCCTGCATCAGGACTACATCTGAGAAACTGGCAATGGTTCTGAAAATTTTTAAATCATCTGCATAGAGCAGATACTTGGAATTCCTAAAACAAGATCCTATATCATTAATGAATAGAAGAAAAAGAATAGGCCCGGGAATGCTTCCCTGAGGAACTCCAGATGTGGCTTCGAATGAATAAGATTTTGTGTTCTCAATCTCCACAAAGGAGATTCTATTGGTGAGATAAGATCTCAACCAACATAAAAAAGTAGAATGGAACCCCATTTTTTCGAGCTTGTAAAATAATATACTGTGAGTAACAGTATCAAATGCCTTAGCAAAGTCAGTATAGACAACATCTACTTGTAGGCCAGTTTTAAATGACGAAACACAAAATTGTGAAAAAGAAGCTAGGTTCGTAACAGTGGACCGACCACTAAGAAAGCCATGTTGACATTCATCTATGGATCCTTTGATTGCAAATAATAACTTCTCTTTGACCACCTTCTCGAAAAGTTTCGAGCAGTTAGAAAGTTTCGAAATCGGTCTATAATTAGCTAAATTATTCTTGTTTCCTGATTTAAAAATTGGTGTGATTGAGGCTATTTTCCATCGATCAATAAAAACACCACACGCTAACGAAAAATTAAAAATGTATTTCAAAGGCGTACAAAATGACAAACTGCATTTCTTCAATATAAATGACGAGAGTCCGTCAGGATCACATTTTAATGAGGTTTTAAGAGCCGCAATACCGTTGATTACGTCAATTTCCGAGATTGACAAAGACCCAAAACAGACCGTTTTCTCAACATCGGCACAGGTTTACAGAATCTAGTAAGCAATTAGAAGATACACCGCAGTATGACATACAAACCGGAATATTGGAACAACCCTTCTTAGAACGTATGTATTTCCAGAAGGCTTTAAGGTTTTCCTTCAACTCGATTTCATATCTGGAAATATATTGCTTGTATAAAAATTTATCAAGTACATTAAAATTTTTACTATAGCGTAAATATATTTCCTTATGGAGAACATTATTGGAAGATTTATACATTTTAAAATATTTATTCCTAAGATTCTTCAGTTTCCTGAGACGTTTGGTATACCATGGAAGTTTATGAGTCCGCCCGGGGAGTAAAGTAAGATTATTATTAAAAATTGCATATATATTTCCCAGAAAAGCATCGAAGCATTCCGCTACACTTTTCGAATCGAAAATTGCTAGCCAACCCACTTGAAGAATATCCGCATTTAGGGAGTCGAAATCAGCATCACGGAAATTAAAACTATTATTGGGCATCTCGCTTGAGCTTGATAGAAAATTAACAAACTCGAACGTAAGAGAAAGTGGAACATGATGCATGTCACATTTACATATCGGGAAGGTGGATTCCGACACTTCGAAGATTAAATTTTCATCAACAAAAACGAGGTCCAAGATATTATGCAAAGAATTGAAAAACGAATTAATTTGAGTGAAATTGATACTAAAGAGGCTATCAATGAAATTTATTTCATGCGAACTATTAACATTTGTAGGCGTTAATATACCATTATTAAAAAAATTTGACCAAGTAATTTTACTCAGGTTAAAGTCTCCTAGGACACAAAAATGACTGTCTTCATTCGCTTCATGAAGACTCATAATATTGCTTGTATGAGCAGCGTATAAAGAATCAGGGCTAGAAGGTGGTATGTAAGATACGCAAATATATACTTTATTTAGATTTCCAAAAATGCATACACATAGCTCATCAAGAAGAGTATCATCATTTTCCAACTGGACTAAAGATGAGCGAAGCTTTCGCTTCAATTCAATATTTTTTCAAGAAATTATCATGAGATAGTTAGCAGACCATCATAATCTATACTCCCATATCATCGAAAATAAGTAAACCAAAGACCCCCGCTCCCAAATAGTGATGACGTAATACTTGAACGGCCCTTTGGTTTTGAACTCTTAGATCTTTTCATAAACCTTATTCCTGTGCATGATATTTTTTTATGATCACATTTCTTACCCAATTTTCCTACCTCACTTGATAATTTTGTTTCATTTTGGTAATCACTTTTCTTATTTCATTAACTTTTCTATTTCATGGGGTATACCCAGAACAACTAGGTCACGACAAGATCACGTGGGTCAAGATACTCGACCGCCCTTGCCCCTGATTTTGGAAGGGTTGACCACCTAACCCGGGAGACCCACACTCACTGTAACTTTGGTTCCATGTGTATACGCATGAGCTTAAACCGGAACTAAATTTCGTCCACATTGACGCCAAGTTGTCCACCAATTAAATGTATACCTATGGACATTAGACTGATTCAAAATTCCGATTTTTTCTAAATGGTTAGGGGCTACTTCAAAATCTGTTAAATCATCATGAAAAAAACATGATCCTTAAAATTTTAGCGAAATCGGTGATGACTTAGAACGTGCTCAACGCGATTTTCGATTTTCACCAAATCATATAAAAAAATAAGATCGTCGTATAAAATGTTACGTATTTTCTACAAATATTGATCTAGATGCCTGAATTTTGACATATGAAATCACTGCAGACCAAGAAATCGACCAGTGAATTTTTTCTTTTTTAAGTTAGTTACTTAAGCTAATAACTAAGAGTTAACTACGAAGCTTAGTTAATTACTAACTTTTTAACCGGATAACTTTTTGCCCCAAAATTTTGGGTGAGCCTATAACGTACCTTTGGAAGAAGCACACAATAACAAAAACAGTGTACCATATGATTTGTTAGATTTAAAGTCCTATTTTATCTGGGACTACGTGGGTTAAATTTTGCTTTACGTATTCATGAACGAACTTGGCACGGTTGATTTATCACGCTATGTCACAAGGGGAACGCCTCAGGGCGGAGTTCTCTCCCTGATTCTATGGAACCTCACTGTCTACTCGTTGCTACGAGACACATGCTGGGGGGCGGGAAGATAGTGGCATATGCAGAGGATTTAGCAAATTCCCACAAACTCTGTGTGACTTGATGCAAGTAGCACTGCGTGAAGTTTCGTCATGGTCCTCTCGTTGCGAACTTAGTATCAACCCGAGAAAAGAGGAACTCGTTCTCTACACCAACCGGTACAAAATACCACCGCTGGACCTACCAGAACTGAATGGTGCGATTTGGATAAGTAAACGCGCTATCGCCGAGGACATCGTTATTTTTAGCGACAGCCAGGCGGCCTTCATTCGTTCAACTCTGAACTGACGCGCAGCTGTCGTCGATCCCTTCCCGGGACACAGGGACTTTGAGGGAAACTGTAAGGCAGACGAACTTGCCAGGCAGGGTACGACCAAGCAGGTTCTTCGGAATAAAGAGCGCTTAGGTATGCCGTTTGCTACATGCAAGCTATTGCTGAAGGAGTACACACTCTGTCAAGCCAACGAAAGGTGGCAACAATCCCCAGGGTGCCGGACATCCAAACATACCTGGCCAAAATGGGATCATAAAAGATCTAGAGGCATTCACACCCTAAGTAGGAGAGAAATTTCCATATTAATAGGTGTTATAACTTGGCACTGCCTTATTGGTAGGCACGCAGAAAGGCTAGGTGTGCCCTACCGACGATGCTTTGGGAGCTGCAAAGATGATGAGGAAGAGGAAACGGTGAAGCACCTCATCTGCAACTGCCCGGCTTTAAATGGCGCCAGATCTCGCTTTTTTGGAGTTCCCTTCCTGGATAGCATAAGCCAGATCGCGGAACTGGACATAAAGGACTTGATGGCCTTCATAAAGTCATCTAAGTAGTTCGAGGAGGAGTAACGGTGTCGGTTTAGGAGTGTCAGTCCTGGGATACTGCTTTGTGGAAAATCCCAACAACTCAGGGATTTTCCATATGGCCGGGTCTCGGGACTGGCTTTTCTTGTGTTGGTGGTATCACAACGGGCCTTTCAAAACTGGCCTAAGTGTGCCTCTGCGGCAGCCAATTTCATTTAAAAAATACCTTAATATACTATAGAAATCGTCAAATGTACTTTATAAAATTAAAATTCTAATGCGGGCAATTGATACTGGCGAAAGTCCATTTCACCATTTTGAAAGTACATTTGATGCTTTCTAAAGTACATTTGATGATTCTAAAGTACATTTGATGCTTTCTAAAATCAAATTGATGCTTTATAAAACCAAATTGATGCTTTCGAAAATACAATTGGAAAGGTGTACATTTTTTTAATTCGAAACGCAAAACTGAATAATTAAAAAAAAGACTGGTATCTTTTATCTTATTGCCACAGGTACCTTATTGCGACATTAACCACAGTTGACCTACTGTGTTGAATTTCCTGGCTCACATACCAGTACCAAACACTAACCACAGTAACCTACTGTGTTGATTTTCCTGGCACACAAACCAATAAACTTTGTGGAATTCATTATTTGTGAAAAATGGATCAAATATCAGTTTCATACTGATATGGCTTATACCAGTATTCTGTAATTCTGTATCATATCAAGTCACTAAATTTGAGACATTTCATTAGATACAATTTTTGTGACTTGAGATGATTCCGGTATTCTATAAGAGAAAGTCACAAGAAATCTACCACAGTCTCTCTCTCGCTAATTTTAGGGTGTGGTGAATACAAAGATTGCATAAATTTTGAGTAACGCATTTGACACTCGCAACATAGATGTCGATATAGCCCAGGCATTAAGCGTCCGGATCACAGTATAGACAGTAATTGCACTCACTAACACAAACGTACTTATATTCACCTCCATGGAGAACTTCGGGTTGCAGTCAACTATTTTCAGCCATTTCAGGGTGTTGTGTTGCAAATTTTATGAGGTAATAAATTACTTTAAAAGAGGAGAAATAGTCAAATTTAGGATTTTGCGTTTTAAGTAAAACTATATATGTATATATTACGTTATATTTCTAAAAAAAAAAGAAATTGCTATTTTACAACTCAACCAAGAACCAATGCACAGCGTTTTTTCTCACGCATAGGAGTATTCAGGCGAAAACAAATACAGCTTTATTGCGTTGCGTGACATTTATAACTTTGACAAATACGCACAAAACCAAAAAATATACAAGGAAAAATCAGCTGATTATGTCATCGTACCCAAAAAGATAAAACTAGATCAAGTCTGCGTTATCGCGTGTTAAAACGCGGTTATAAGACAGGTTGCCTTTGTCTACGTGCATTTATGTCAGCTGTCAAAATTAAATGTCACAACGAGACGCTACAGTTGTTTCTGTTTTCAGAGTACTTTGCAATGTATTCCAATGGTGTTACTCCTTGGAGTATCTATTGTCAGAGCGATCGTGTCGTGATTTTGGTCAATAAAGCGCAATGATCGGCTTTCAATAAGCTGAAGGTGGTCCGCTGAGGTATTAGAAAGTATTACAATTGAAGTACTCCAATATCACAAAATTGAAACACATGATCCAATGATTTTTGCAAAATTTTACGCAAAACAAATTTCGAAATTTGAGAATTTTTGGACAAAAAGCTTGTCGTGCCAATCTAAATAAATTTCACTAGTGAACCTCTTCGGTTTCCTCTTGCGGTACTTCGATTTACGAATCTCCCGGAGCAGCCGAGATGGCAGCGCGCTGTGTATCGCCACGGTATACGTGGATGACGATCAGGACTACACTGTAGTACACTATCCCATTACACATTTTAAGGTGCTCGAGTGCCTCCTTATTAAGACCACTTCTCTATCAGGCCCTACCGCATCCCTGACCAGAGTGACACTCCAGTCCTGCGTCGGGAGGGACGGATTTATTACATGTGAGTATTGTGGTGGTGATAAGATCAGCATGTGAGCGAGCGCACATCTCACCAACGTCAATTCGCCACGCAAGAGGCAGCGCTCGAAAGCACCACCAACACCACGTTCAACAAAAGACGGCGACGACTGATGAAAGTTCTAGAACTATTAATATATATAACTTTTTAAATTTTGATTTTGAACTTATTGATAAGAAATTTTTGTTTATCAATCCTTAGATTTACGTTAATTAGGCAACTTTCTTTTCTAACACATCTTCATGCTTGATTTTTTTTTAAGTTCTCTTGGGGAAGGTTCAAGTATTACGTCAGCAGATTTTTTACAATTATTTACCCCCACCCCCTTGTCACCGAAAATAAGCAAATCGGATACCCCTCCCCCATGCTTACGTAAACATTATGTGTTGTTTTTTTTTTATATTATAATTTTACAACAAGACAATCAGATTTACTGATTCAATATAGAGAAAGGAACAAAAATATTATAACCTTATGAGCATAAAAAACTTATTTTAAATTGGATTCAAATTAACAGTCTTCAGTCCATGAAATGAGAGTCCATGATTCTATGTTTTCGATGACATTGGATTGGATTGCTGCTCAATATTGTGAATCTGCTCACTTTCATCGGATTTTGGAATGTCCACGTCATTCTCATCAAGCCATTCAACATCATGGTACTCTAAGTTTTGAATAATGCACATCAGTTCATTAGCACGACGAGCAGCGACTCTTACAGGTCTAACTTTCCTGTCAATGTTCTTGTTTACTTTTTTATGGATATTTTCAATGTGACCATTTAGTGACTTGATGGAAGCATGATAAAGACCACACGTTTTGCATGTACGACTTGGAGCAAGTATTGGCTTTTACGTACATGTACTGAATACCACTTAATATCTGGGAAATCAGGAAGATCTTGTTCACCTGCCCCAACATATTTTGCGGTATCGTCATAGCCATCAATTACCATTGAACTCCATACTTCAAGTTCGATAAGCGCCTCGAAATCCTGAGCATGAGTATTAGCAGTAGATGAACTATTCTTTTCACTTCGAATAGCGATGTATGCTGGCCCAGAATATCCAACGGCTTGCGGCTGTCCTAGCATACTGGAAGTGATTTTGAAACCAGAAATGGTATTAATTTATCACGCTCAGCGATTACCCAATCGTGATCTGGCAATTATTCTATATTCCATGTGCATGAGAAGAGGTGCTTGCTTATTTGCCGCAGTTACGCCAATAGGGACTCGAGCTTTAACATCTTGTGATATGAAAAATACTTGATCTGGTCCAAGTATGGATGCTATGCTCTCAAAATAATGGATTGATATTTCAACGAACTTGCTATCTAAGTGGCTCTTGTCGTGATCAGTTTGAACCCGATTGAGCTTAACAGGGACTGTCGATACATGTCTTCGTCCTTCTGTAGAATTAGACTTTCTGGGAATTAAACAAAGATAAGTCCCACTACGACTAATGTCAAATCCGATGGATGCGATTTTTTAAAACTTTCGAACAACTTTTGGTATAACTTGGATTTGTCTATTTGAAAGGACATCTTATTTAGGCCCGGTTTTTCCGTGCAGGTTTAAACCACAGACAAAGTTGACTAGAGTTTATCCCACACAAGTTGGCCGTTTAAACTTGCACTGAAACCCGGTTCAGAAACAATTAACTTTGGGTAATAGAATCAACGGTAACACAAATGTTAATTTGCTTTGCTATGTTTGCAATACGTTTATTTCATCCAAACGAAACAATACACTGCCAGAGGAAATTTAGGCAAGTAAATAGCGGGCGGCAATTCCCCAAGGTAGGAATTATTTGCGGGAATTACAAATTAAATAGCAGATTCAACATGGATAGAAAAGGAAGCCCACTGAACAAAATTATCCACATTTTTATCCTCTTTTTTGAGGATATATTATATTTTTTCAAGAAATTATCATGAGATAGTTAGCAGGCCATCATAATCTATACTCCCCCACCCCCCATATCATCGAAAATAAGTAAACCAAAGACCCCCGCTCCCAAATAGTGATAACGTAATACTTGAACGGCCCTTTGGTTTTGAACTCTTAGATCTTTTCATAAACCTTATTCTTGTGCATGATATTTTTTTATGATCACATTTCTTACCCAATTTTCCTACCTCACTTGATAATTTTGTTTCATTTTGGTAATCACTTTTCTTATTTCATTAACTTTTCTATTTCATGGGGTATACCCAGAACAACTAGGTCACGACAAGATCACGTGGGTCAAGATACTCGACCGCCCTTGCCCCTGATTTTGGAAGGGTTGACCACCTAACCCGGGAGACCCACACTCACTGTAACTTTGGTTCCATGTGTATACGCACGCATGAGCTTAAACCGGAACTAAATTTCGTCCACATTGACGCCAAGTTGTCAACCAATTAAATGTATACCTATGGACATTAGACTGATTCAAAATTCCGATTTTTTCGAAATGGTTAGGGGCTACTTCAAAATCTGTTAAATCATCATGAAAAAAACATGATCCTTAAAATTTTAGCGAAATCGGTGATGACTTAGAACGTGCTCAACGCGATTTTCGATTTTCACCAAATCATATAAAAAAATAAGATCGTCGTATAAAATGTTACGTATTTTCTACAAATATTGATCTAGATGCCTGAATTTTGACATATGAAATCACTGCAGACCAAGAAATCGACCAGTGAATTTTTTTTTTTAAGTTAGTTACTTAAGCTAATAACTAAGAGTTAACTACGAAGCTTAGTTAATTACTAACTTTTTAACCGGATAACTTTTTGCCCCAAAATTTTGGGTGAGCCTATAACGTACCTTTAGGAAGAAGCAAACAGTAACAAAAACAGTGTAGCATATGATTTGTTAGATTTAAAGTCCTATTTTATCTGGGACTACGTGGGTTAAATTTTGCTTTACGTATTCATGAACGAACTTGGCACGGTTGATTTATCACGCTATGTCACAAGGGGAACGCCTCAGGGCGGAGTTCTCTCCCTGATTCTATGGAACCTCACTGTCTACTCGTTGGCATATGCAGACGATTTAGCCATTGCGTACAGGCGCAAATTCCCACAAACTCTGTGTGACTTGATGCAAGTAGCACTGCGTGAAGTTTCGTCATGGTCCTCTCGTTGCGAACTTGGTATCAACCCGAGAAAAGAGGAACTCGTTCTCTACACCAACCGGTACAAAATACCACCGCTGGACCTACCAGAACTGAATGGTGCGATTTGGATAAGTAAACGCGCTATCGGCGAGGACATCGTTATTTTTAGCGACAGCCAAGCGGCCTTCATTCGTTCAACTCTGAACTGACGCGCAGCTGTCGTCGATCTCTTCAAGAGATGGCCCAACAGAACCGCGTGAACCTCACATGGGTCCCGGGACACAGGGACTTTGAGGGAAACTGTAAGGCAGACGAACTTGCCAGGCAGGGTACGACCAAGCAGGTTCTTCGGAATAAAGAGCGCTTAGGTATGCCGTTTGCTACATGCAAGCCAAAATGGGATCATAAAAGATCTAGAGGCATTCACGCCCTAAGAAGGAGAGAAATTTCTATATTAATAGGTATTCTAACTTGGCACTGCCTTATTGGTAGCCACGCAGAAAGGCTAGGTGTGCCCTACCGACGATGCTTTGGGAGCTGCAAAGATGTTGAGGAAGAGGAAACGGTGAAGCGCCTCATCTGCAACTGCCCGGCTTTAAATGGCGCGAGAACTCGCTTTTTTGGAGTTCCCTTCCTGGATAGCATAAGCCAGATCGCGGAACTGGAAATAAAGGACTTGATGGCCTTCATAAAGTCATCTAAGTGGTTCGAGGAGGAGTAACGGTATCGGTTTAGGAGTGTCAGTCCCGGGATTCTGCTATGTGGAAAATCCCAACAACTCAGGGATTTTCCATATACCCGGGTCTCGGGACTGGCTTTTCTTGTGTTGGTGGTATCACAACGGGCCTTTCAAAACTGGCCTAAGTGTGCCTCTGCGGCAGCCAATTTCATTTAAAAAATACCTTAATATACTATAGAAATCGTCAAATGTACTTTATAAAATTCTAATGTGGGCAATTGATACTGGCGAAAGTCCATTTCACCATTTTGAAAGTACATTTGATGCTTTCTAAAGTACATTTGATGATTCTAAAGTACATTTGATGCTTTCTAAAATCAAATTGATGCTTTATAAAACCAAATTGATGCTTTCGAAAATACAATTGGAAAGGTGTACATTTTTTTAATTCGAAACGCAAAACTGAATAATTAAAAAAAGACTGGTATCTTTTATCTAATTGCCACAGGTACCTTAATGCGACATTAACCACAGTTGACCTACTGTGTTGAATTTCCTGGCTCACATACCAGTACCAAACACTAACCACAGTAACCTACTGTGTTGATTTTCCTGGCACACAAACCAATAAACTTTGTGGAATTCATTATTTGTGAAAAATGGATCAAATATCAGTTTCATACTGATATGGCTTATACCAGTATTCTGTAATTCTGTATCATATCAAGTCACTAAATTTGAGATATTTCATTAGATACAATTTTTGTGACTTGAGATGATTCCGGTATTCTATAAGAGAAAGTTACAAGAAATCTACCACAGTCTCTCTCTCGCTAATTTTAGGGTGTGGTGAATACAAAGATTGCATAAATTTTGAGTAACGCATTTGACACTCGCAACATAGATGTCGATATAGCCCAGGCATTAAGCGTCCGGATCACAGTATAGACAGTAATTGCACTCACTAACACAAACGTACTTATATTCACCTCCATGGAGAACTTCGGGTTGCAGTCAACTATTTTCAGCCATTTCAGGGTGTTGTGTTGCAAATTTTATGAGGTAATAAATTACTTTAAAAGAGGAGAAATAGTCAAATTTAGGATTTTGCGTTTTAAGTAAAACTATATATGTATATATTACGTTATATTTCTAAAAAAAAAAAAGAAATTGCTATTTTACAACTCAACCAAAAACCAATGCACAGCGTTTTTTCTCACGCATAGGAGTATTCAGGCGAAAACAAATACAGCTTTATTGCGTTGCGTGACATTTATAACTTTGACAAATACACACAAAACCAAAAAATATACAAGGAAAAATCAGCTGATTATGTCATCGTACCCAAAAAGATAAAACTAGATCAAGTCTGCGTTATCGCGTGTTAAAACGCGGTTATAAGACAGGTTGCCTTTGTCTACGTGCATTTATGTCAGCTGTCAAAATTAAATGTCACAACGAGACGCTACAGTTGTTTCTGTTTTCAGAGTACTTTGCAATGTATTCCAATGTTGTTACTCCTTGGAGTATCTATTGTCAGAGCGATCGTGTCGTGATTTTGGTCAATAAAGCATGAGCAATGATCGGCTTTCAATAAGCTGAAGGTGGTCCGCTGAGGTATTAGAAAGTATTACAATTGAAGTACTCCAATATCACAAAATTGAAACACATGATCCAATGATTTTTGCAAAATTTTACGCAAAACAAATTTCGAAATTTGAGAATTTTTCGACAAAAAGCTTATCATGCCAATCTAAATAAATTTCACTAGTGAACCTTTTTCATACATTTTCGCTCACAAATTATATGAGAGGGAGAAAATCCGCAAAGTAAGAAATTATTTAGAATCTGCCTGTATATTTTATTGTGGGTTAGAGTGTAAAATGTACTTTAAAAAACGTAAATGGTTGTTAATATTCGCAAAATTTGCTACGAAGAAGCCCATTGTATTCGAGAAACTGTAAAATGTATTCCAGAAAAATCAAATGTACTTCAGAAACATCTTCTGGATTGGAATTTGTTGTTTCTGAAGTAGAACTGATTATTTTGGAGTACATTTTTAAGCTACGGTCTCGAGTACAAATTACAGTTTTTGAAGTACAATTTATAGTTTTTGGAGTACAGTTGATTATTCTAAAGCATATTTTACAGTTTTTAAGATACAATTGACTATTCTGAAAATAATTGTATGGGTCTTGGACTACCATTCACTATTCTTAAATGCATTTAACCTTATCTAAAGTATTTTTACGGTTTTTGAAGTACGAGTGAAAAAGGTGTAGAAAAAATAGTTCTATTATAAATTTAGTTTTTTTATTATTATGTTTATCCGTCATAATTTGTAGGATGTTCTTGAGCAAGCCCATTTAGTCTTGTATATTTATCTGTCTCTGTCCAACAATCTGAACGAAATAAAGTAGGTACTAAATTTAGCGGCAGATAGACCCTTGGAAAGGGTATCAAAGGGTTGACGCTAACTTAAGTACCTACTTTATATCGATTATGAACATGCCTAAATTGTTTTAACCGTTTTAAACTGAAAGGAAAACCAGTTTGCAGGTCAACGTGAAGTATTAGAGAAAAAATCACTATCTAAGAAATACTTCAACAAAATGCAGCCCTGAGTGATTAAACACAACCCTGTCACGCGTGGTGAAAATCAAATGGAAATAAAAAAAGTTGTGCAAATGATGAAAATTTATATTAATTTGTTTATTTCAGTGTTAAAAAGTTAAAATATCCAAAGTAAGTACATTTATATAGAAATCAACAAATGCAGGTTATTTACTAAGTATATATTTTCAGCCAAGATGCCAAAAATATGTGTACGTAAATGCCCTGGAGGTGGATCCTTGTACAACTGTAATAAGTATTTCAACTTCGAAAAGTCCTAAAGGGTCAGTTACATAAAGCTTTATTTTGACTTTACCTCAAACTTTGACTTTGACAGAAAAGTTCAGTATACGTATTTAAATGACCTCAAAGTTAAAGCAAGGTTAAAATTTGGCAAACTCTCAAATTTTGCTTGCTTTGACAATCAGATGTTGATGGCTTTGCTTTAATTAAAGAATAAAAAGTTGGAGGAAATAATATTTAATTCATTTTTTCTCTATTAAATTAATAAATTAACCAAAACACTCTGAATGCAAAGAAATAAATAACGAAAACAAATGTATAAAAGAGAAGCGTCAAGGCGTTCATTGTAGCATACCTCTGAAGTTGGACGCAAAGTTTTGAGGTAGCAAATGTCAGGCGAGGTTAACAAAGCTTTATGTATTCGACCGTTTAGCCCTTGGTTCAATGAGGATTGGTTTTCCAGCTAATATTTAGACTGGACACTCCTAAAACAAAAACACATTAGTTTTTATATATAAGATGACTCATAGTTCATTAACACCGTACCTTGACATTAAAGCTACCAAGATAATCGTATATTACTATTAAATAAATAGTATAAATAAATATAAAACTGCAAGGAAAATATTTTCTTTATTTTGTTTTGGAAAGTTTCTAAGAATTTCAAATTCACCTCAATGTCCTCAACTAACAGGGGTGCTTTTTTGCGCAAAACTACTATTTAATAGCATCGTTCATAAAGAGCCGATCATCAATATGCATTTGTACGAAATTTTACAATATGGCCTTTAATATACATTTTTTATACCTCTTGTAGTGCGGCCGCCGTGGTGTAGCGGTTAAGTGTTCGGCCTTCTACACCAAGTCGTGGTGGTTCGATGCCCGACAAAAGTAACATCAAAAATTAGAAATTTTCTAAACGGGGTCGCCCCTCGGCAGTAGTTTGGCAAACTCTCCCGGTGTATTTCTGCCATGAGAAGCTTCTCAGCAAAAAATTCATTTGCTTTGCAAGTGCCGTTCGGAGTCGGCAAAAAACTGTAGGTCCCGCCAACTTGTAGGAAAACTCTAAAGCAACACACCACAAGTTGGAAAGAGAAGCTCGGCTAAAAATCTCTTTAGAGGTTATGATAACCTTTTGGTATTTCGCCGCCATTAGTTTTGTAGTGCAATAAATTCATGATATTATATTAATTCATGGAATATATACATTAAATTCATTTTTTTTCTTGAAATATTTCTAAAGTTTTTTTTGTTACTGAAATGCAACCATGCGTCCGCGAAATTCCATATTACCATGGATTTCAACTCTGAATAATTCACCTCCATGGAGAACTTTCACCACAGTGAGAATACTGTCTATACTGTGGTCCGGATTATGACGCGGGAGGTCGCAGGTTCGAGTGCCGGTCCGCGAGCAGTAAATTTTTATTTTCCAATTTAATTAACTTTTTTTAAACATATAAATACTTATAATTCGTAAATTTACTTTTTTTTTAATTTTTTAAATTTTTGAACAAGTTTTCTTTAATTAATTTCGTTTGTTACCTGCCTAAAAGTAGGTAATGCGATTCGAAAGTCAATGCGATTCGAAAGTCAAATGTGTTGCGATAAGCAAATGGTACTCTGTATTACTATAGCATTGCTAACAGTGCTGTTTACTTTAGTTTTTGATGATTGGTTGGCATCACTCGTAGGAACAAAACTAGAAATTATAATAACTGGAAATGAAACATGCAGTGTTCGGACTTTTACCACGTTTGGATTTCTACCACGCAAGCTCGAGAATCTACCACACTTTATTTAAAGCTCTATAAAACTTAAATTGCTCATAAAATAAGCAGTCTCTTACTATATTAGTCACAGAGAGGCTAAATAAATAAAATTTGGTGCTAGCTCTTACTTTGCATAAACTTTGGTCAAGAGTTGCGTGTTTTCGACCTCTCTTTTTGCTTTCAAATTCATTTTTAAATAAAAACAAGTAAGGAAAGCTGTCTTCGGCTGTGCCGAAGGCTATATACCTTTCATGAATAAGCGTCACAATTTTCACTGTTCGATCCCCAGTACAGCCTGTTTCAATTTAACTATATTTACTATACACATTACACATCTTTGTTATAATTTAAAAAAAACTTACAAAATAATAGGATCCGAGTTATCGGAACAATCGATTGTATGGAGGCTATATATTATACGTGTTCAATTGTACTGACTTACACTATACACATTACATATGTAGAAAGTACAAAGGTGAAATATTTTACGTTCCTAACTTTTTAAATGCGGAAGTATTGGCCAAAAAACCTTATATCGGAACAACCGGTTGTATGGGGCTAAATATATGTTATATTTACCCGATCTTCTTGATTTTCCTCTACACACTACATAAATTGAAAGTACTCAAGTTGCAAAATTTTATGTTCCTAACTTTTTAATTGCAGAAGTTTTGGCCAAAAAAACCTTATATCTGAACAATCGGTTGTATGGGGGCTATATGTTACATTTGCCCGATCTTGTTGATTTTCACTATATACACTACATAAATAGAAAGTACTCGAGATGCAAAATTTTACGTTCCTAACTTTTAATTGCAGAAGTTTTGGGAAAAAAACCTTATATCTGAACAATCGGTTGTATGGGGGCTATATGTTAAATTTGGCCGATCTTGTTGATTTTCACTATATACACTACATAAATAGAAAGTACTCGAGTTCCAAAATTTTACGTTCCTAACTTTTTAATTGCAGAAGTTTTGGCCAAAAAACCTTATATCTGAACAATCGGTTGTATGGGGGCTATATGTTACATTTGCCCGATCTTGTTGATTTTCACTATATACACTACATAAATAGAAAGTACTCGAGTTGCAAAAATTTTACGTTCCTAACTTTTTAATTGCAGAAGTTTTGGCCAAAAAACCTTATATCTGAACAATCGGTTGTATGGGGGCTATATGTTACATTTGCCCGTTCTGGTTGATTTTCACTATATACACTACATAAATAGAAAGTACTCGAGTTGCAAAATTTTACGTTCCTAACTTTTTAATTGCAGAAGTTTTGGCCAAAAAACCTTATATCTGAACAATCGGTTGTATGGGGGCTATATGTTATACTGGTCCGATCTTGTCAGTTCCGACAAATGATTCCTATATTACAAAATGGTGGCCACATACAAAATTTCAGCCAGATATCTCAAAAATTGAGGGACTAGTTTGCGTTCAAACAGACAGACGCACAGACGGACAGACGGACATGGCTAAATCAACTCATCTCGTCATCCTGATCATTTCGGTATACTTATTGATGGGTCTATCTCTTCTTCTTCTCATATTTACAAACATCGGACCAAAGTTATAATACCATTTCATGTTCATGAAAGGTATAATTAGTTGGCTTTTCAAAGAATTTTTAAATCGTAAATATTTAACCTTTGGGTTAGTGTACCTTTTATAACAGAGCATCACGTTTTTCGGCAATGTTTTGCAAGCAATTACTGCCTTCAAACGCAAAGACTCGATGTTGTTTTTATCAGAAATTCTCTTTTGGCGTTGCTAATGTCTTCAAACACGGCGAGTTGATATTTTTTTAAGAAAAACTGTATTTTTAGCTCAAATTTGTATTAATTATTGCGTTGTGTAGCTGATATCGGTTACTTTTTTATATTTTTGACCGAATTTAAAAATATTAAGAAAATAAGCAATTTTTAATTCGCAGCTAATATAATGAAGTTGCGAAGAATGGTAACAGAAAGCGTGTTGACCGAGCACAGGCAACTCGGTATCCGTCTCCTTCCATCCTCGCTCGCTTTCTCACCATTCGCAGAACAGCAGAACGGCAAAGTAAAAATATTTTCATCAATTATTCGTGCATAAGTTATAATTTTAAAATTGCTTTCCAATAAAACAACACAAATGTCAAATAATTCGTGTTTTTTGTGTAAGAGTGCCAAATGCTGTAAATATTTTAACAAAATTTAAAAACAAAAGCCGCAATCGGCTAAATCTTCTCTTAAATGCTACAATCCCTGTAAAAACGTTGGAGTAGGTACCTATTCTACTTCAATAAAAATCCAATGCCGAGCTTCTCTTCTAATTTTACGACAATTAAGTATTAAAATGAATATTTTTACAAAATGGGTCAAATTTGACCCATAGGACAAATTTGCTAAAAATTCTGTGACTTCTGAAGTAAATACATAATTTATAATAATAATTTAACACACTAGAACTTTTTACAAAGTTTTGGATTCTATATTTACCATCATTTATTAAAAAAAAGATTTTTTCAACGTCAAATACGTATTAGTATTAATATTTTTGCAAAATGGGTCAAATTTGACCCGAAGGACAAATTTGATAAAAGTTCTGTAGGCAAGGAATTTGTGAATATAGGAGCCTGAAATCGTTACAACCTTTTAATATTCAAAAATAAATAAAAGACATAAAATATCAGAAACATTAACCAAAAGCTTTTTACGGAAAAAGGATTTCTTTTTAAAATGGGTCAGCTTTGACCCGAGCATCCTATGAAGGTTAAATACATTTTTATTGAATAAATACCATTATTTAAGTTATAATAACAAGCATTTACCACGTTTTTCTAAAATCTACCATACATTTAGTACAATATCGCGGGTTAATTTACTGTTCAGTACTTCACTGTACAACACTTCAAAATAAACTGATTGATTTGCGTTGTCTTTGCGCGGTTTATATACCCTAGCAGACAGCAGCTTCACAACCTAGAAATGTCTACACATTTCTGGTTTAATCGCGCAACCGTGTTCTCGAAACGTTTATCTATCGTCATCTCCTCTTTGTGCCACATTCGCAAACCTGCCTCTCGCGCTCACAGATATAGTTGTGGTAGTGACGCTAATGATGGAAATACGCTAGAGTTGGGAGATGAGCGATTCTTGAGAACATTCGCCACAGTATAGTGTGACGAATTCGATGATTCCTTGATTATTTTCCCTGAGTTCGATCACTGTACGTTAAATAAAACACTCCGATTCTGCTTAATAAGTAGTACGCTTTATTCAGTACTAAAAACCGTAGTACAATATCGCGGGTTAATTCACTGTTCAGTACTCACTGTACAACACTTCAAAATAAACTGATTGATTTGCGTTGTCTTTGCGCGGTTTATATACCCTAGCAGATAGCAGCTTCACAATTCTGGTTTATTCGTGCAACAGTGTTCTCGAAACGTTTATCTAGCGTCATCTCCTCTTTGTGCCACATCCGCAAACATGCGAGCTGTCTCTCCCTATCTCGCTCTCACGTCATGTATCTAAACAGCTGTAGTTGTGGTAGTGACGCTAGTGATGGAAATACGCTAGAGTTGGGAGATGAGCGATTCTTGAGAACATTCGCCACACTGCCCTCCACCTAAGTCTGATCGTCCCGATCAGACACTTTTCCCGATCCAAACGTTGCTAGCCTCTCCAGGTGAACCACCTTCATTTTGTTTCGTGGTCTTCCAACAGTTTGTATGCGGTAGACAACATCATTTATCCGCTTTATTACTTTATATGGGCCTTCCCAGTTACACTGCAGTTTCGTTGTGGGTTGTATAACAGCACTAAATCTCCTTCTTTAAAACCTTCACGGGGTTGATTACTTTGTCGTATCTGGCTTTCATCTTATCACTCATGACCTTCGTCCGTTGTTTTTCAAGGTCGTGTATTTCTCTCATTTCTTCTTCCAAGATGCTAGTGGATTTCCTGGCATTTATTCCTTCATCAGCATTTATCCCAAACTTCAAGTCAGCTGGCGACCGAAGATCATTCCCAAAAATTACTTTTGCCGGAGTTTGACCCGTTGTTTCATGTATTGCCGAGCGATATGCCATCGGGAACAAGGAAATGTGCGTGTCTCAATCGTTCTGGAACTTATCCACTACTTTCCTCACGTGCTCTTCCAAGGTTCGATTGAAACGTTCCACCATGCCATCTGACTGAGGATGCAGTGAAGTTGTTCGAGTTTTCCGAATACCCAATGTTTTGCACATTTCTTGAAATACGACTGATTCGAAATTCCTGCCTTGGTCAGAATGTAACTCCATCGGTACACCAAACCAATTGTTAATGAACACCTCTGCAATGGTTTCTGCCTCTTGATTTGGAATCGGGTAAACTTCTGGCCATTTGCTGAAATAGTCCATAACAACTAGTACGTATTTGTTTCCGAGTTTGCTAGTAGGAAATGGACCAGCTACATCCATGGCAATCCTCTCAAACGGTGCACCTGTGTTGTACTGCTTCATCTGTCCATGGCTTCTCGACTTCGGACCCTTTGCTTTGATGCACACCTCACAGTTGGCGATCCACTCCGCGATCGACTGCCGGCAACCAACCCAATAGAATCTCTGCTTGACTTTCTCCAGTGTTTTTGTGACTCCTAGATGACCTCCACTTCGACCATTATGTAGTTCATACAAAACATCAGAGATTTTCTTCCTTGGGACAACTACCAGCTTCCGAGCGCATTGACCATCTTCGCTTTCCCATACTCTATGTAAGCAACTGGATACCAATTTCAAACTGTTCCACTGTGCCCAATATGACTTTGCAACAGGACTCTCTGCTGACATCTCCTCTCTTGTTGGTCGTTCATTTTGCTCGATCCCCTGCATCACACGTACCAGATCTGGATCCTCTAGCTGATACTTTCTTAGTTGATCTATGTTCCATTCGTCCGTAGATGTTATAGTCATCAGCCGTACATCTATAACATCTTCCTCAGCTTTCGAACAATGCTTGCATTCCAAGTTACATGGTCGCCGGGACATTGCATCAGCATTACCGTGGTTGCTGCCTTTGCGATGCTTTATGGAAAAGTCATAACTTTGTAGTCGCTCTATCCACCGTGCCAATTGACCTTCCGGATTACGGAATTGCAAAAGCCATTTCAACGCTGCATGGCCTGTCCTGACGTGGAACCGCTGTCCATAGAGATACTTGTGGAAATGTTTGATGCACTCCACCAATGCCAGTAGTTCTCTTCGTATTACACAATAGTTCCTTTCGGTCTTTCCAATTGTGCGGCTATAGTATGCCACTACCTTCTCCTGCCCATCGACAATCTGTGACAAAACTCCTCCAATCGCATAACCGCTCGCGTCTGTATCCAAAATAAATGTTTCGCCAGGAACATTGGGGTAGTGCACAGCCGTTCCTTCAAGGTTTGGAAAGCCACTTCATGTTCCTTCTTCCAATCAAATCACATAATCTTCCTGGTCAACTCATGAAGGCTACTGGCTACGCTGGCGAAATTTGGTACAAATCGGCGATAATACGTGAAAAGTCCAAGGAAACTTCGTAACTCATGTAAATTGTTCGCTCTTGGCCAATCCTTCACAGCTTCAATCTTTTCTTTAGCAGTGCAGATGCCCTCCATAGTTACCTTGTGACCTAAATAACTTACTTCCTTCCTGAACAATGCACACTTTTTGGGACTCAATTTCAGACCGGCACCAGCTATCCTTTGGAAAACTTCCTCCAGGTTTTTAAGGTGTTCCTCAAAGCTTTTTCCAAGCACGTGTAACGACAGCCTTTCGCTATACTGGCAACGTGCCACAATGAGTGTTAGCTAACTTTCTAACATGGATGTAGTGCAGCAGGGCTTCATCAACTTTGCTTGTGTTACAGATGCAGTTAGCATTGATGATTGCTGTTAACAACAGACACTGTAACAGAGGCAATGTTGCTGAACGCCTAGCAACATTATACCTATGTTAGAAAGAAAGGACCATATTTGCTTGTTGTGGGAGTGTATGAGTGTATAGGTGTGAATGCGGTAAAAACGAATATATCTATTGATTGTATGCCTGTGTAAGATGTTTCCCAAATAGGTAACTTTCCCTTCCACGACAAAAGCTATAAAAGGGGTGCCGAAGTAGGCAACGGGCCAAAGTTGCGTTAAAACTGTGCCCATAAGTGCGTTGTAATTGCGAAACAAAAGTGAGTTTCCGTTTTCCAAGTTTATAGTGCGGAAATTGTAAATCGGTATAAAGTCCCCTGACCGCCGAAAAATCAAAACCGTCCGCGGCAAAAGTTGATAAAACGGGGAACCAACCAACGAACAACATCACCAACCATTTTCTCTGCACAGAAGCATCTGGAAAATCCCGGTAAGTGAGCCCTATCCCCACCCAAATGTACCCTGGCGTGCTTTAAGGCGAGATTGGTTTTTTTTTCATGGCCAATCTCCCTGGCAAGCCAAACAGCAAAATTGCATCTACGTAGGTGCATCTGTACACATATATTTGTGTGTACGTGTATCTACGGTTGTGCAAACAAAAAAATGTATAGATACCGAAATATGCTTCCCATTTCCCTCTCCCTTTTAATAAACCCCCCTCACCAGCAACTTGCATAGTTTTCATAAACTGAAATTTTGCGGTTTCTTTTTGATGCACAGGTCGCATCGCCACCGGGAAAACCCCCTGGGCACAGGATTTTTGGCGGCGAAACGCTTAGAAAAGGCGCCTAAAACATAAGGATACCACGAAACAACAACAAGTCACACGTTACAACAACCTAGAGACACTGAACACTTTCACTGCGGTTAACAACACATCCGCTATTCATACACCACAAAAACAACATAGAGACACTGAACATTCATCACGATACGCAACAGCACTACAACAAACACAATCCGATATCTGGGCGGTTGGAGTCCCAAAGATACTGGCCACAGAGAACGGCGCGAAGGCCGGCAACAACGACAACAACGACACCAACAGCAAAAACCTCATCAACATCATCAACATAACACCAGCAACAACAACAACAACATTGTCAACATAACACTGCCACCACATACCACATCAACACCAGGATCGGGACACATCTTCATCTTAAACTTAATTTTCTTGGTTATGTTTTTATCTTTGAATTTTTCTTTTATACTTAATTTTGCATTGTAAAATTGCTTTCAATATTCCCGGTCTTAGGCCAAAGTTAGGGTTATAAAAATCTAAGGGGAGGTAAGGATAGTAATCCATCAGGAGAAGGCACTCCGAACTGCGTGCAGTCCGAGCTTGCAATTTGAAATTTTTCTTAGTTTTTCGACCTTTTTTTTTAGTAATTCTTCAATTTCATTTTTCATTTTTAGTTACCATTTCTTTGTACATTACGTATTCACTTCCAGTTATCAATTTTCGTCAGGTTTCGCGTTTTGCTTTACCTTTCATATTTCCTCTGAGATTTCGATGTTTTTTTTTTTTTTGTACCATTTAGTACAACACACTTATACACACAACCACCACCCACGTTTTTTTTATGGATTCGCTATTTTATTTCAGTTTTTCGGCAGCCTAGCATAATTTTTAATAGTTTTTTTACCTTTGCCTATGCCTGCAGCCTCCTCCCTATCCTGAGTCGAGATTCACTTCCCGGATATGCGAACTTTTCGAAGTTCAGTTTCATGGCTATAGTTCCCATTTTTTGCGATAAGGGGGTCTTCATCCCATGTGCATCCGAGGCCGTAGTGTAGTGCACTAAAAATACTAGCTCGACAGCCAAGATCACAAGCGAGTGATCTGGCTGAGCATTACTTAGAGAGCGATAGTTGTGCGCATGACCGAGGAATAGGAGCATATATGCATTTGAGTGTTTTTCTTTTTTTTGCAGCACAGGTACTCAACAGTGGCGCCATTGGAGCAGTAACTTGGTGAGTTGTAATTAACCATATGTATATATGCCCGTGTGTATGTACATATATTGAGAACCTACTCCCACTCTGCTCCCAAGGTAGACAAAGGGACTAGCGACAGAAAGCAATACGAAAGAATATATGTACATACATAACGATCCTAAAACACATAATCACACGCACATATCTATTCTTCTCTCGATTTTTTTTATCCTACATTTTTGCATACATAACTACACTTGGCCTTGATCTTGAAATTGAAATCTGGGTCAGTGGGACAAACAGCTGATCGCAAGACCAACGGCCGCTACATTAGGCGGTATTGGAATTTGATTTTTTTTTTCAGGAGTTTTGGGATTTCGTTGGATTTTTACTACATTTAAGTATATATGCTAGGGTTAGTTGGGTTTCTCTATTTTCATCTTTTTGGATTTAATTGAATTTCGATATACATACATATACTCGTACATATATATAGATATACATTAAGGTTAGCACGAAGTTGGTGCTTATTAGTCGACAAGTTTTTTGCTTACCTTTTCATTTTTAGCCTTCACAATTTTTAATTTTTATTTTTACTTGGAATAAATGATCCACTGTAGAGTTACTACACTTATTTCCTAAGTTTAGCACAAATTTAGTGCCAATTAGTCCATAAGTTTTCTTTTTCTTTTATTTTCGAGATTTGCATTTGTTTCAATCATCTATACTTGAATTTTTAAACCTAGATGCACACAAACATAAATATATGTAAGTAAGTAATTGAAATTAAATGGATTTTGGGATTTAGGCTAAAGAATCTAGGTTAGGAATAATATAGGCTAACCTTTTGCTATTTAATCTTACTAAATAAAACTATTGTAATGTTTGGTTGAAAATCGTTTGGATATTATTGCAACTATGCAAGGTTAAATTTTCAATTATTGGTGTGGGTGCTGCGCTTGCGCGCGCACGGTTATGTGAAGGTGAGTATTAGGGAAAATGACCAAATGACCAACAGTTAGACATGAGTCAGGATTGGGGGCACTGTAAGTTAATAGGAGTCAGCACAGTGCCCATGGTTTCGCGCAAGTTGCGCGGAAGCGGGTGGGAAGACTCCACCTGACAGGACAGGCCTCTCCTTTGTTAATATATCTTCTCCTTTTTTTGCGATTTTCCCCCATTTCTGCTTTTCACGTACCTCCTTTTTCGCTTTCTCTTACACATGCAGGTATGAACCCTATTTTTGTTCATGTGGCTGTAGGTGAGGGTGGTGGAAAGTACCCCGCCCCACGCTGACGAGCTAGCCTGGGATGCAAGCATACCTGCTTGCCACCACTCCTCACCCAACAAACTGCCAGCTACATAACAATGGCGCCCAACGATAATAGCCCACTTAGTTTAACTTTCCTTTGTACCAAAATTTCTATTTTTCTTTCATTCCTTAAGTAAATATCTTTTTTTTTACTTGTTTTATTATCCCTCTTAACCCCTCTAAAAGTAATTTCATTTCCTTCTTGTGACTTTGGACAGGGACCGGCATGATGGCAACGCCACTGGGATTTATCCTGACGGTTAGTGGCATCATGACAAATAGAGTAGGAGAAAGCTGAGTGACCATACCAGGGTTCCCTGCTTGGATTTTAATCCGAGTAGGTGGTACTTGGTATGGCACACAGCTAGAGACGGACGTTAGGTAGGAGATCGTGACGACCTGTTCAAGTTACCTTACCGATGATCCAGCATTATCGGTAAGTGAAGTTTGTAACAAGTCGCCACGATGAGAGTAGGGAGGTGTGGCATCCACACGTAGTGATCCGTCACCGGGCGTGTAGTGCCACACCTAAGGGACTGTACGAGGACCGAAAATGGACAAGACTATAGATATAGATACGGACTTATCGCCTGCACATAACCTTCGCCAAGGCAGCACCACACACACCAATACATAATATCTATATTACTCGTCACTTAAGCAAAGGTTTGCGGTTATTTGAACTCGTTTTTAAACAAAACAAAATAATTTAATAAAGTTTTTTTTTACATACAATAATTACAATTTCGTTATAAATACATACAATCATTTATAATTTGAATTATCCCCTCTACACTATTTTTCTTAATAGCAAAAATATCTTTTTGTTATCATACCTTTTAAATTATTTTTAAATATTTTTCTTTTCCTTTTTTTGGTTGCGGTTTTTAATAATTAACATAGTTTTTTTTTTGAATTACATTGAGCTAGTTTTACTAGGCAAATTAATTCTTAAGATATCCAAACATAAACCATACACACACACACATAAACACATTCATACCAATACTATTTACCTTTTTTTTTAAATCTTTATCTAAGTTTTATATATACAAACACATATCCGGTGGATTTGAATTTTCTTATTAGAACCTTCGCTCGGGTATTATTTGATTGTTTAAATTTTTTTTTGAAATTTATCTGCTAACCTTTTGCTATTTAATCTTACTAAATAAAACTATTGTAATGTTTGGTTGAAAATCGTTTGGATATTATTGCAACTATGCAAGGTTAAATTTTCAATTATTGGTGTGGGTGCTGCGCTTGCGCGCGCACGGTTATGTGAAGGTGAGTATTAGGGAAAATGACCAAATGACCAACAGTTAGACATGAGTCAGGATTGGGGGCACTGTAAGTTAATAGGAGTCAGCACAGTGCCCATGGTTTCGCGCAAGTTGCGCGGAAGCGGGTGGGAAGACTCCACCTGACAGGACAGGCCTCTCCTTTGTTAATATATCTTCTCCTTTTTTTGCGATTTTCCCCCATTTCTGCTTTTCACGTACCTCCTTTTTCGCTTTCTCTTACACATGCAGGTATGAACCCTATTTTTGTTCATGTGGCTGTAGGTGAGGGTGGTGGAAAGTACCCCGCCCCACGCTGACGAGCTAGCCTGGGATGCAAGCATACCTGCTTGCCACCACTCCTCACCCAACAAACTGCCAGCTACATAACAATGGCGCCCAACGATAATAGCCCACTTAGTTTAACTTTCCTTTGTACCAAAATTTCTATTTTTCTTTCATTCCTTAAGTAAATATCTTTTTTTTTACTTGTTTTATTATCCCTCTTAACCCCTCTAAAAGTAATTTCATTTCCTTCTTGTGACTTTGGACAGGGACCGGCATGATGGCAACGCCACTGGGATTTATCCTGACGGTTAGTGGCATCATGACAAATAGAGTAGGAGAAAGCTGAGTGACCATACCAGGGTTCCCTGCTTGGATTTTAATCCGAGTAGGTGGTACTTGGTATGGCACACAGCTAGAGACGGACGTTAGGTAGGAGATCGTGACGACCTGTTCAAGTTACCTTACCGATGATCCAGCATTATCGGTAAGTGAAGTTTGTAACAAGTCGCCACGATGAGAGTAGGGAGGTGTGGCATCCACACGTAGTGATCCGTCACCGGGCGTGTAGTGCCACACCTAAGGGACTGTACGAGGACCGAAAATGGACAAGACTATAGATATAGATACGGACTTATCGCCTGCACATAACCTTCGCCAAGGCAGCACCACACACACCAATACATAATATCTATATTACTCGTCACTTAAGCAAAGGTTTGCGGTTATTTGAACTCGTTTTTAAACAAAACAAAATAATTTAATAAAGTTTTTTTTTACATACAATAATTACAATTTCGTTATAAATACATACAATCATTTATAATTTGAATTATCCCCTCTACACTATTTTTCTTAATAGCAAAAATATCTTTTTGTTATCATACCTTTTAAATTATTTTTAAATATTTTTCTTTTCCTTTTTTTGGTTGCGGTTTTTAATAATTAACATAGTTTTTTTTTTGAATTACATTGAGCTAGTTTTACTAGGCAAATTAATTCTTAAGATATCCAAACATAAACCATACACACACACACATAAACACATTCATACCAATACTATTTACCTTTTTTTTTAAATCTTTATCTAAGTTTTATATATACAAACACATATCCGGTGGATTTGAATTTTCTTATTAGAACCTTCGCTCGGGTATTATTTGATTGTTTAAATTTTTTTTTGAAATTTATCTGTTTTATTCTTTTGAGCGGTACCTAAAGTTGTACATCTTCGGCAGGGAATTTCCTTCGAAAGTTTTGAAATCGCTCGGTGCATTTCTATATACCTATTTATATAAATACATAAATACTGAATTGTTAGCTATATTTTCAGCATACTTTTATACTTTCTGTTATCCCTCACCATACAATTTTTTTTGAATTTGGATTTTTGGTCTAAAATATACACCGATATTTTTTCTATATATTCCTGGCATTTTACTTTTAGTTTTACGCGGAGTATTTTTGAATACATTAGGGTGCGTTGCACAAACGAATCTTTTTATTAATTCTTGCTTTTACTAGTTGTTTCGTTATTAAATTTTTTGTTATTAGTGGATGTCTGCCAAAGACAACGAGGCAGATAAGGTTCCGGAGGACAGGGTTCCTGGTGGTCTAGGAGTTTTAAATACAAATAGGCCGGTTACGCGAAGTCTATCGAGGGCGATAGAAAGGAGGGAGTTCGAGAATCTGGTAGTTGGGTCTGTCTTCGACCAGATTGACACAGGGATTCCGCGCACAGTCGACTTTGTCCCGTCTGGCTACTTCGACAGGTGCCAGTCCCGGATTTTTGCGTCCATTGACCCCGAACGCACCCAGAGGGTAACGTTCGCAAGCGGACTGTCATTCAACGAATCCAATAACAGTTTGAATTTTTCACAAAAGATCGATCTCTTGTGTCAGATGTCCGACACTGAGGAAGTGGGTGCTGTGGGAGGCGAGATTGCACCGGGGGGACCACAACAAACCATTTCGGGTCCCAGCGTTGGAAATCCGCCTGTGACTGACAATGCCAATGCCATGTCTAACGTGGAGCAGCTGAGCCGAATGATGGCGATGATGGCGCAACAGCAAGACCTAGTGTCTGAGATAGCAAAGGAAGTCAGAAGCATAAAGACCAACGTTGGGAACCTTAGCGGTCGTGTGACCGAGATGGAAACCACCGCACAACCCCTGGGCAATCAACCTGCCGGAGCATCCACGCCAGAACGCCAAGCTGGCGGAACCACTGGTCGTGCCAGTGGAACATAGACTAATCAGGCCTCAGTGGGGACACAGGGCACAAGAGACCCGAATGAGCCTCCAAGGTGGAAAAAATTGGATTTGGAGAAGTGGCACATAAAGTTCGACGGTACCAATAAAGGGATGAGCGTCGAAAGTTTCATCTTCCGGGTTGAAAGAATGCGAGAACAGCACAACATCTCCCACTTCCAGCTTTTCACGGACTTTCATTGTCTGGTTTCCGGCGGTGCCTTGAGGTGGTATTGGCAGATTCTCGAGGATCATTCCGAAGATCCCGACTTTGGGTACTTCGGATTGAAAGCCGAGCTGCTGAGCCACTTTAAGACCGCCGAGTCCGACTATGAAATCATCCGTGAAATGATGGAACGGAAGCAGCAACCCGGCGAAACTTTCGACGACTTCTACGGGGAGATACATAATATGACATTCCGTTTGCGGACGCGAATCCCAAATAAATGTTCGTCCCAGTTTCATAGTATGTTTTGTTTTGCCTGTGGTAGGAATACGTCCTTCTGTGTTTTTAAGCCCAATAAGGGAAACCCGAAGCTGGCGGAGATAACCGGGGGCTCCAGCCAGGAAACCCACAACCCGGCCACACAGAATTAAGAATTTTAAAAAGAGAAGATAATAAGGCCGCGGTTGTGAAGCCAATAGATAAAAAGCAGAAATGTCAAGTAAAAAGTTTACACCAACGTAAAGTTGAATACGAAGAAGCAAGGCGTAGAATATTTTGTGAAGCGATAGATATGAAGAGGAAGAACAGTAGAAATTTTGTTAAGATAAAGAAAATGAGAGAAAAGCGAAAGTATTTTAAAAAGTTAAGAAGCAAGATAGTTGCAACAATTGTTACTGTGAAAGGTGACAATAGGTTTTTTGCGAAAACCGAAATAGGAGGTCACGAGGTCCTGGCTCTCTTGGACTCAGGGGCGAGTGCCTGCTGTTTAGGGAAAGGCTCAGCGGCACTCCTGCGCGGTAGAGAGGCCTTGATTATGCCAATCAGGGGGCAAAATATCCGGACGGCAAATGGGGAGGAAACCGCCGTGGTAGGGGTGATAAAGTTACCTGTTTTGTGGGATAATTCCACAAAAGAGTTAGAATTTTTAATTGTACCTGATTTGCAACAAGAAGTTTATTTGGGAGTCGATTTTTGGCAGGCTTTTGGTATGAATGTTGTGAGTAAGGGTATGAATGTTTGTAATAATGTTGCCAGTGTGGCGGAACTCGTTCCCGCTGAGGGTGACCTGTCTTTCGACGCCGTTCAACACACGTTGACAACCGAAGAAAACAACGCGTTGGAGCGTGTAAAAGCCCAATTCCCGTCCTTTGCGGTATTAGGGTTAGGCCGAACGGACAAGGAAGAGCATGTCATCGAGGTCGTCGACGAGAATCTGCCAGTTAAGCAACGTCATTATCCAATTTCGCCTGCAATCCAAAAACTTATTTACGCGGAGTTGGACCGTATGCTGAGCATGGGCGTGATCGAGGAGTCCAACAGCAGCTGGAATTCACCAGTTTCACTGGTGATCAAAGGAACAAAAAACCGATTATGTTTGGACGCACGAAAAGTGAATGAAAGGACGATTAAGGACGCATACCCCTTACCCCACATTGATGGAATCCTAAGTAGACTGCAAAATACAAGATACATCTCTGCGATAGATTTGAAGGACGCTTTCTGGCAGATTTCACTCGACCCTAAGTCACGCGAGAAGACAGCCTTCACTGTCCCAGGCCGACCCCTATACCAATTTACAGTAATGCCTTTCGGGTTGTGCAATGCAGCACAACGAATGTGTCGTCTTATGGACAAGGTCATTCCGGCCGCTTTACGTGAGTGTGTCTTTGTTTATCTTGATGATTTGTTAGTTTGTTCGATAGATTTTGAGTCCCATATGTGTCTATTGGAAAAGGTCGCTCGGTGTCTTAGGGAAGCTAGGTTAACGATAAATGTAGAAAAAAGCAAGTTTTGCTATAAAGAGGTGCGATATCTAGGGTACGTAGGCGGGGATGGTTGTATTAGGACAGACGCCAATAAGGTTGCAGCCGTGAGGGACTTTCCTACGCCTAAAACCCCGAAGCAACTACGACGGTTCCTGGGCATGTCGGGCTGGTACCGACGCTTCATACAGGACTATGCGACTATTGCAGCTCCGCTGCACGACTGCCTCAAGAAAGACACGATTAAGAAATTTACGATGACGGACGAGGCCATGAAGTCGTTTGAAAAGCTCCAACAGAGCTTGATCTCAGCGCCAGTACTTACGCACCCGGACTTTACTAGACATTTTTATATACAGTGTGACGCATCGACTGACGGAGTGGGCGGGGTTTTGTTTCAACTAGACGATGACCAGAACGAAAGACCTATTGCCTACGTGTCGGCAAAACTGAACAAAGCACAGAAGAACTACAGCATCACCGAACTGGAATGCTACGCCGCCGTTGTGAGCGTAAAAAGATTTCGACCATATGTGGAGGGAACCCCGTTCACCATCATTACTGATCATGCCAGCCTTAAATGGCTCATGAACCAGAAAGACCTTTCAGGGAGATTAGCCAGATGGAGTTTAAAACTCCAAGCCTATGATTTCAATATAGAGCACAGAAAAGGTGCGCAGAACGTGGTTCCCGACACACTTTCACGGATGCATATGGACGAGATACAGACGAATGACCGTGCGATAGACATATGCCTTGAGTCACCGTACTTTGAGTCGGAGGAGTACAAAGAGCTTCGAAAAACGGTGACCGAAAATCAAGAAAAGCTCCCCGACCTATGTCTATCGGACGGCTTCGTGTACAAACGGACGCAATTTGACAGGGGGGACGATCTTCTAGCGGACCAGACCTGGAAGCTTTGGGTTCCGTCGGAGCTGCGACCGGGGCTAGTGGAAATATCTCACGGCTCACCTTCTGCTGGTCATGGTGGCATACATAAAACTCTATCCCGACTACGTCAGAAATATTACTGGCCAGGCATGGTATCTGATGTGTGCACACATGTTAAAGATTGTGAAATCTGCAAGACAAACAAAACGCAAAATGTATTTAAGCAACCTTTAATGGGAAAACAAAAACTTACCGAACGACCTTTCCAACGCCTGTTCATTGATTTTATGGGTCCTTATCCTCGTAGTAGTGATGGTAATGTGTACGTCTTTGTATGTCTAGATCACTTTACAAAATTTGTGTTTTTGGAACCTATGAGAAAGGCAACTTCAGCTGCAGTAATAAAGTTTTTAGAAAGGGATGTTTTCCACATATTCGGCGTGCCCGAATATGTCCATTCTGATCATGGAAAACAGTTTGTGTCTGAAATGTTCAATAGCTTTTTAGAAAAGTACGGCACAAAACATATAAAGACGGCATTTTATTCGCCTCAGGGTAACGCTGCGGAGAGGGTAAATAGATCTGTCTTACAGATCGTCCGATCCTTTATAAAGGACAACCAGAAAACCTGGGACAAGTATATTACCGATGCCGCATTTGCCCTCCGCAGTGTTGCACATTCTGCCATAAATATGTCGCCGTACTATGCCACTTTCGGTATGCCTATGATACAGCATGCTGCATCATACGAGCTATATCGAAAGTTGGGAGCTTTAAAGGATGTTGATGTCGATGTAGTACCAACAAACGACAAGTTACAACTGTTGAGGAATAAAATTATGAAAGAGCTGAAGTTAGCCCATGAGAAAAGTAAAAAAGTCTATAATACAAGAAGCAGAGATGTTAGGTTTCAAATAGGACAAGTGGTATACCGCCGAAACTTCAAACAAAGCTCCCAAATAGAAAATTATAACGCCAAGTTAGCACCAAAACAAGTTAAGTGCATAGTCTTAAATGTCATAGGAAATTCTGTGTATGAACTTGGCGATAGTAATGGGAAAAAGATCGGCGTATACCACGCTAAAGATATTTTCGCAAAATAGGTACATTTTTTTTTGTAGTGTTAGTCCTTATGTTTGATGTTTCGTGTTTTTGTGTTTATATTCGTATATACATATAATTATCATTGTCTATTTATGTTGTTTATTGTTTATGTATGGACGCATGTAATTATAAAAATTGTAAATTTTTTTCGATTTATTAACTGACGTATGCAATTATTATTATTTGACTATTTTCGATTTTTACTGACTGACGTATGAACTTATTTATTTGATTATTTTTGCAATTATTTTTATCTAGTTATTTATTTATTTAGTTAGTTACGTATTGATATACTTGACTAATATGCTGGGATATTTTATTTATATGATTCTTAGTTTTCATCTGTGATATTTTTTTATTTTTTTTTATCTTTAAGATGTTGCATACCCAGTGATATAGCTTAAGTAAGATATAAGAAGTAGAAATAACACGGTAATCTAGTTGTAAATCGTGAGCATGCACGTGTATTAATTGGAGTAAGCCCGGCATTGAGTCGTGGGTCGAGGCCACACGTTGGACGCTAGGGAATCATAAGTGACAGGCTGCGTTGAAACCTTTTACGCACACGCTCCATAGTGCAGGCACCATCGGCGGGTGCGAGCCTGTAACGACAGCCTTTCGCTATACTGGCAACGTGCCACAATGAGTGTTAGCTAACTTTCTAACATGGATGTAGTGCAGCAGGGCTTCATCAACTTTGCTTGTGTTACAGATGCAGTTAGCATTGATGATTGCTGTTAACAACAGACACTGTAACAGAGGCAATGTTGCTGAACGCCTAGCAACATTATACCTATGTTAGAAAGAAAGGACCATATTTGCTTGTTGTGGGAGTGTATGAGTGTATAGGTGTGAATGCGGTAAAAACGAATATATCTATTGATTGTATGCCTGTGTAAGATGTTTCCCAAATAGGTAACTTTCCCTTCCACGACAAAAGCTATAAAAGGGGTGCCGAAGTAGGCAACGGGCCAAAGTTGCGTTAAAACTGTGCCCATAAGTGCGTTGTAATTGCGAAACAAAAGTGAGTTTCCGTTTTCCAAGTTTATAGTGCGGAAATTGTAAATCGGTATAAAGTCCCCTGACCGCCGAAAAATCAAAACCGTCCGCGGCAAAAGTTGATAAAACGGAATCATAAGTGACAGGCTGCGTTGAAACCTTTTACGCACACGCTCCATAGTGCAGGCACCATCGGCGGGTGCGAGCCTGTAACGACAGCCTTTCACTATACTGGCAACGTGCCACAATGAGTGTTAGCTAACTTTCTAACATGGATGTAGTGCAGCAGGGCTTCATCAACTTTGCTTGTGTTACAGATGCAGTTAGCATTGATGATTGCTGTTAACAACAGACACTGTAACAGAGGCAATGTTGCTGAACGCCTAGCAACATTATACCTATGTTAGAAAGAAAGGACCATATTTGCTTGTTGTGTGAGTGTATGAGTGTATAGGTGTGAATGCGGTAAAAACGAATATATCTATTGATTGTATGCCTGTGTAAGATGTTTCCCAAATAGGTAACTTTCCCTTCCACGACAAAAGCTATAAAAGGGGTGCCGAAGTAGGCAACGGGCCAAAGTTGCGTTAAAACTGTGCCCATAAGTGCGTTGTAATTGCGAAACAAAAGTGAGTTTCCGTTTTCCAAGTTTATAGTGCGGAAATTGTAAATCGGTATAAAGTCCCCTGACCGCCGAAAAATCAAAACCGTCCGCGGCAAAAGTTGATAAAACGGGGAACCAACCAACGAACAACATCACCAACCATTTTCTCTGCACAGAAGCATCTGGAAAATCCCGGTAAGTGAGCCCTATCCCCACCCAAATGTACCCTGGCGTGCTTTAAGGCGAGATTGGTTTTTTTTTCATGGCCAATCTCCCTGGCAAGCCAAACAGCAAAATTGCATCTACGTAGGTGCATCTGTACACATATATTTGTGTGTACGTGTATCTACGGTTGTGCAAACAAAAAAATGTATAGATACCGAAATATGCTTCCCATTTCCCTCTCCCTTTTAATAAACCCCCCTCACCAGCAACTTGCATAGTTTTCATAAACTGAAATTTTGCGGTTTCTTTTTGATGCACAGGTCGCATCGCCACCGGGAAAACCCCCTGGGCACAGGATTTTTGGCGGCGAAACGCTTAGAAAAGGCGCCTAAAACATAAGGATACCACGAAACAACAACAAGTCACACGTTACAACAACCTAGAGACACTGAACACTTTCACTGCGGTTAACAACACATCCGCTATTCATACACCACAAAAACAACATAGAGACACTGAACATTCATCACGATACGCAACAGCACTACAACAAACACAATCCGATATCTGGGCGGTTGGAGTCCCAAAGATACTGGCCACAGAGAACGGCGCGAAGGCCGGCAACAACGACAACAACGACACCAACAGCAAAAACCTCATCAACATCATCAACATAACACCAGCAACAACAACAACAACATTGTCAACATAACACTGCCACCACATACCACATCAACACCAGGATCGGGACACATCTTCATCTTAAACTTAATTTTCTTGGTTATGTTTTTATCTTTGAATTTTTCTTTTATACTTAATTTTGCATTGTAAAATTGCTTTCAATATTCCCGGTCTTAGGCCAAAGTTAGGGTTATAAAAATCTAAGGGGAGGTAAGGGTAGTAATCCATCAGGAGAAGGCACTCCGAACTGCGTGCAGTCCGAGCTTGCAATTTGAAATTTTTCTTAGTTTTTCGACCTTTTTTTTTAGTAATTCTTCAATTTCATTTTTCATTTTTAGTTACCATTTCTTTGTACATTACGTATTCACTTCCAGTTATCAATTTTCGTCAGGTTTCGCGTTTTGCTTTACCTTTCATATTTCCTCTGAGATTTCGATGTTTTTTTTTTTTGTACCATTTAGTACAACACACTTATACACACAACCACCACCCACGTTTTTTTTTATGGATTCGCTATTTTATTTCAGTTTTTCGGCAGCCTAGCATAATTTTTAATAGTTTTTTTTACCTTTGCCTATGCCTGCAGCCTCCTCCCTATCCTGAGTCGAGATTCACTTCCCGGATATGCGAACTTTTCGAAGTTCAGTTTCATGGCTATAGTTCCCATTTTTTGCGATAAGGGGGTCTTCATCCCATGTGCATCCGAGGCCGTAGTGTAGTGCACTAAAAATATTAGCTCGACAGCCAAGATCACAAGCGAGTGATCTGGCTGAGCATTACTTAGAGAGCGATAGTTGTGCGCATGACCGAGGAATAGGAGCATATATGCATTTGAGTGTTTTTCTTTTTTTTGCAGCACAGGTACTCAACAGTGGCGCCATTGGAGCAGTAACTTGGTGAGTTGTAATTAACCATATGTATATATGCCCGTGTGTATGTACATATATTGAGAGCCTACTCCCACTCTGCTCCCAAGGTAGACAAAGGGACTAGCGACAGAAAGCAATACGAAAGAATATATGTACATACATAACGATCCTAAAACACATAATCACACGCACATATCTATTCTTCTCTCGATTTTTTTTATCCTACATTTTTGCATACATAACTACACTTGGCCTTGATCTTGAAATTGAAATCTGGGTCAGTGGGACAAACAGCTGATCGCAAGACCAACGGCCGCTACATTAGGCGGTATTGGAATTTGATTTTTTTTTTCAGGAGTTTTGGGATTTCGTTGGATTTTTACTACATTTAAGTATATATGCTAGGGTTAGTTGGGTTTCTCTATTTTCATCTTTTTGGATTTAATTGAATTTCGATATACATACATATACTCGTACATATATATAGATATACATTAAGGTTAGCACGAAGTTGGTGCTTATTAGTCGACAAGTTTTTTGCTTACCTTTTCATTTTTAGCCTTCACAATTTTTAATTTTTATTTTTACTTGGAATAAATGATCCACTGTAGAGTTACTACACTTATTTCCTAAGTTTAGCACAAATTTAGTGCCAATTAGTCCATAAGTTTTCTTTTTCTTTTATTTTCGAGATTTGCATTTGTTTCAATCATCTATACTTGAATTTTTAAACCTAGATGAACACAAACATAAATATATGTAAGTAAGTAATTGAAATTAAATGGATTTTGGGATTTAGGCTAAAGAATCTAGGTTAGGAATAATATAGGCTAACCTTTTGCTATTTAATCTTACTAAATAAAACTATTGTAATGTTTGGTTGAAAATCGTTTGGATATTATTGCAACTATGCAAGGTTAAATTTTCAATTATTGGTGTGGGTGCTGCGCTTGCGCGCGCACGGTTATGTGAAGGTGAGTATTAGGGAAAATGACCAAATGACCAACAGTTAGACATGAGTCAGGATTGGGGGCACTGTAAGTTAATAGGAGTCAGCACAGTGCCCATGGTTTCGCGCAAGTTGCGCGGAAGCGGGTGGGAAGACTCCACCTGACAGGACAGGCCTCTCCTTTGTTAATATATCTTCTCCTTTTTTTGCGATTTTCCCCCATTTCTGCTTTTCACGTACCTCCTTTTTCGCTTTCTCTTACACATGCAGGTATGAACCCTATTTTTGTTCATGTGGCTGTAGGTGAGGGTGGTGGAAAGTACCCCGCCCCACGCTGACGAGCTAGCCTGGGATGCAAGCATACCTGCTTGCCACCACTCCTCACCCAACAAACTGCCAGCTACATAACACACGATGATGTCGTCAAGGTACACCAAACATATTTTCCAATGCAGTCCTTTCAATACTTGGTCCATGAGTCTCTCAAAAGTAGCTGGAGCGTTACATAGTCCAAAGGGCATTACCGTAAATTGCCACAGCCCCTCTCTAACGCTGAAGGCTGTCTTTTCCTTATCCTCATCTTTAACCTCCACTTGCCAATAGCCGCTTTTTAAGTCCAGTGTAGAGAACCATTTCGTACCAGATAGTGAGTCCAGAGTATCGTCAATTCTTGGTAGTGGATAGCTGTCCTTTTTCGTTACGTCGTTCAGCTTCCGGTAGTCCACGCAGAACCGCATTTTTCCATCCTTTTTCTTCACTAGCACTACCGGTGAGCTCCATGGACTAGCTGATGGTTCGATCACACCGCTCTCACTCATTCCCTGTATAATTTCTCTGACCACTTGGCGTTTGGCCAAGGGAACACTTCGAGGAGCTTGGCGGATTGGCCTCGCATCACCGGTATCAGTTTGATGCTTCACAACATTGGTTCTACCTGGCTTGGAACCATCTTGTCAAATATGCTGGAGTACTTTAGTAGAAGTGGTTTTGCCTTATTCTGGTGGTCTTCTCCGAGCTCTTGCGTCCACGCCGTGATATTATCTGAAAGACTAATGTTGCTGGTAGAAACATTTTCCTGAAGCTGTTCACAATTTATAACTACCTCCACCTCCTGACATTACCCCAATATATCTCCTTTGGAAAGCTTATTTGGAGATCTCAACTCATTTAGTACTCTTACCGGTATACGCCCATCTTGTTTTGTCATAGCCAGTGTTTTTCCTACTAGTATATCCGGCTTTGATTTGTTTGCTGCCTCTACCACCCACAATTTATTTGTCCCGTAATCTCCTCGTGAAGGGTGGATACCTTGCCGCGGTACGAGGGCTTAAGTCGATAGCCACAGGGCTACGCTGCCCTTGTGATCATAGCTCCGTACGGCACTTCATCACGAGAGCAGCCTAGCCTCTCTGGCGCGACGACAAAGATCTTCCCCCTCCCAATCCAGGGTGTTATGCGAAACCGTGCCCATTGGACGTTTGCAGCCGGGAGGCAAATCGTGGCTGTATTTGAACGGAGCCTCTCTGATACCGGGTCGCCTCAGAGAGTAAGCATGGCCTTACCGCGGTACGGGGCTCTGCCGCGGCGGACGACACATTTTCCCCTACTCTTCTTTTAACCCTAAGCTGGCCGTGTCTGGCGATGGGTCTTACGAACAAGATGAACTCAAATAACCCAAATAAAATCGATAAACCTAAAAAACAAACAACGCCAAATTTCACTCCTCAGCAAAGGAGAGCTATGGAGGAACAGGCGAGAAAGCAACAACAACGCCGGAGGACAACCTCCGTTCCACAATCAAGGGGGGATCGACAGCGATGGCAACTACGAGTCGGTCAACCAACCCTCTATCGACTAAGATTGACTTGATGGGAGCTAGCACCAGTGCGGTTGCCAACGAAACTAAGCGGACAACGGCAGATGCTAAGCTCCCATCAACCGCTGATATGAAAACCAGTATCTTTACGTCTGTGGCAGCGGTCTCACGACCTGGCCTCGGAGTTTCGAAGGAGAAGGAAGCTGCAACTGAGATTTCGGCAAGGAGAGCGACCGCGATGGCAACTACGGGTCCGCACTCCCAGGAGACATCTCCCCGCCGCTTCACATACCACGAGAAAATATCGGCTGCAAAGATCCTGAAGAGGTATGAAGGGGTACCGCAGGAATCGCTGTCGCCGAATTCCAGTAAATCGGTAGAGCTAGCGAAAGCTGTGATACCGGATTTCCAAAATTCTTACATGCCAAAGAGGTTAAAAGTTAACCCTTTCAAGCGCCAGAGATCGGACCTGGACTTAAATCCCCCTCCCAAGCGGCATCAGAATACCCCTGGAGCGGGCAAACTAAGCTTTGCTGAGGTAACCAAAGACAGGATCCTTATAGGCGCCCTTGACCGAGGCAATGACCGTCTGGCCATCCCTAAGGACCGGTGGCGTTACTTGCGAAATGAACTCGGCAACATTCTTCTCAATGTTGCTCCAGAGTTTCCGGGTAGTTCGGCGCGAGTAACGGATGCGGGTTGGCACCAGGGTCAGATTAAATTACTCGCATGCGAGGATGCAAAAACCGTAGCACTGTACAAGGCAGCAGCTGCTAAGCTGGGTGAAGTCTAAAAGGGCGCAAAGATAGAGGTCGTCGACTGGAAGGACATTCCAGCTCGTCCAAGGGCAAGGGCGTGGATTCCGGCCATCCCTGACGAACCCGAGAGAATTCTCGGGATGCTACGGCTAATGAATCCGTCCCTGCCAACGCATGACTGGAGTGTCAATCTGGTCGGGGATGCGGTAGGGCCCGACAGACAGGTGGTGTTCACCATGAATAAAGAGTCAATCGAGCCCCTCAAAAGGTGCAATGGCCTAGTACACTACAGCGTAGGCCAGATCGTTATCCACGTATATCGTGGTGATGCTCAGCGCGCTGCCTTCTCGGCTGCTCCGGGGGAACCGGAAAACGAATTAACAGAAGAGGAAGCGGAGGATTCCGATGCGGAAAGCATGTTATCCGCCACGTCCCTTGGCGATAGTGCTGTGAACAACTCGGAGATGGAGGACAGCCTACAGGACGAGGAAGCCCTCGACGTCACGGTGGTAGCAGCCAACGCTGAGCGATTAACATCTAACGCTACAGACAGCAAGACTCCTGCAACGCCATATCGGGCAGTTAATCGGAACAACTCGTCGTTGATAGGCAACCTCCGGGATGGGGCAAACCTCGACGATATGGGGACGGCAGGGAAGTCTGTGCGCTCTCATGTTGGTGGTGCTTCAGATTAATCTGCACAAATCTAAAGTAGCTTCAGCTGCTTTAAGTAGTCGTCTTTCTAAAGGCGACGTGGATGTGGTCCTCATCCAAGAACCCTGGGTCAATAGCTCGAGAATCTGCGGATTGGGGACTAAGGGCTTCAAGCTCATTCGAGCCAGCGAGGAGAGCAAAGTCAGAACGTGTATTTTGGTGAAGTCTGAGTTGAACTCCTTTCTCCTACCTAACTAGACCAATGGTGATATTACCGCTATCAGTCTAACGGTCGACAACACCCGCCTGACGGTGGCGTCGGTCTATATGCCCTACGACGCCGAAGAACCCCCACCACAAACGGAGGTGAAAGACCTGGTGTCAAATTTCTGCACGGGTAATCTTATTATTGGAGCGGACGATAATGCTCACCATGTCCAATGGGGGAGCTCCGACATCAATGCCAGGGGCGAGTCTCTGTTTGATTACCTCTTAACAACCAACCTGGTGATTTGCAATGTGGGTAATGAGCCTACTTTTATCACTAAGACCAGCAGGGAGGTCATAGACCTCACTATCTGTAGTGAAGGCGCTTATGAGTGGGTCAGAAAATGGCGGGTTCTGGAAGAACATTCTTTCTCCGACCACCGTTACATAGAAATGGTTTTAGACTTTATTGTAGAACAACCAATCATGAAGCGCAATCCACGTAACACTGATTGGCAGTTACACAATGAAATATTAGACAGAGACCTACCAGTACTGCCCTCACAAGCCCCCTCATCAGTAGAGGAGCTGGAGGATCTTGTTACTACATTTACATCGGCGCTCTCAAATGCTCTAGGACAGGCTTGTCCAGTGCCAAAACCACGCGGTAAACACAGGCCACATTGGTGGTCCTACGATTTGGACTCGCTCCGAATATCATGCCGGAAACAATTTAACAAGGCCAAGAGCTTCGGCTCTGAGCCTCATTGGCATGAATATAAAGCTAAACTAAGGGCCTACAAAAAAGCTCTGAGACAGGCGAAGAGAACCTCGTGGAGAAATTTCTGCACTGGCGTCGAAAAGGTCGACGACACAGCGAGACTTAGACGAGTCCTCTCGAAAAGTCAAACAACCATCAGCTATTTGCGAAAGCCTGACGGATCCTGGACCAGCACGGAAGAGGAAACCCTTGAGCTGCTCTTGAATACACATTTTCCGGGGAATCTGCATGATGCACCACTAGCACCTGCAACAAACCTGGCAGTAAATATACCCATCACTGAGGAAAGAGTAAGGTGGGCAGTTAAGAGCTTTGAACCGTATAAGGCTGCCGGGCCGGACGGGATTATCCCCGCGCAGCTTATAAACACGTTGGAGACATCAGCTAAATGGCTGGTATTTCTCTTCACAGCCTGCCTGGCTCTCAACCACATTCCGGGCTCCTGGAGAAGCGCCACGGTAGTGTTTATCCCTAAGGCTGGGAAGGCATCCCACTACGAGCCAAAAGACTACAGACCGATCAGTCTCTCGTCCTTTGTACTAAACACCTTTGAGAGGATACTAAGCGACTACCTCTTAACGACTATTGATAGCAACCTTATCTCTAGCTATCAGCATGCATACACCAAGGGTAAATCAACAGAAACCGCTCTGCACAGCCTAGTGTCTGTCATTGAGAAATCGCTGTGTGAAAAGGACTACTGTGTCGTGCCCCTCCTAGACATTGAGGGGGCTTTCAACAATATAAGCCCGGAGGCTATCAACTCCGCTCTAACTAATCTGGGCGTAGATAGACCTCTAACTGGTTTAATTGACCAACTTTTAATGGGAAGGAAAATAGCTTCTTCACTTGGTACGGTTGAGTTATCACGCTATGTCACAAGGGGAACACCCCAGGGTGGTGTTCTTTCCCCGCTTTTATGGAACCTCACAGTCAACTCGTTGCTACGTGACACAAGCTGGGGGGCGGGAAGATAGTGGCATACGCAGACGATTTAGCTATTGCATTCAGAGGCAAGTTCCCACAAACTCTGTGTGACCTGATGCAAGTAGCACTGCGAGAAGTTTCGACGTGGTCCTCTCGCTGCGGACTTAGTATCAACCCAGGGAAGGTGGAACTTGTCCTCTTCACCAACCGGTACAAAATACCGCCACTAAGCCTACCAGAACTAGATGGCACGCGCCTGGGCTTGTCGGATAAGGCCAAGTTTCTAGGCATAGTTCTGGACAGGAAATTGAATTGGAAGGAGAATGTTCTTCAGCGCCAGAAGAAAGCTTGCATCGCTCTTTACACATGCAAAAGAGCCATTGGCAAAAAATGGGGGCTCAGCCCTAGAGTATGCAGTTGGATCTACACGGCCATCATTCGCCCAATCATGCTTTATGGAGTCGTCGTATGGTGGCCTGCGCTGAGCAAGGCAACATACCTGAATCTGTTGCGGAAAGTCCATAGATCCAATATGATCTGTATTAGCGGTGCGCTAAGGACAACGCCCAACGAAGCCCTCCAGGTCATTCTGGGCATTTTGCCACTTGATCTGGAAAGGTTTCGGTCAGCGGCGGCATCAGCTCTGCGCCTAAGAGAAACCTCCAGTTGGGCTGCGGGTACTATTGGACACTCCAGTATTCTGGAATCTTACATCTTTATCCCTCTAAGCACAGATCGTTGTGCGACTACTACAGTCGGGGATAGCTGTTTCAAAATAAACATTCCCAGCAGAGAAGACTGGGAGAGGACGGATTGGTGTCCCGAAACAAATGGCGGCACTTCCATATACACCGACGGCTCGAAGTTGGACGGCAGAGTTGGAGGAGGCGTTTATTCAAGGGATTTGGACCTTGAGCTCTCCTTCAGACTACCTGATCATTGTAGCGTCTTCCAGGCGGAAGTCTCGGCAATCCTGGACGCCGCGGCCTGGTTAAGCAAACGTGTTATCGGAGAAGATATCGCTATTTTCAGCGATAGCCAAGCGGCCATCAAATCCCTTGGCTCATACACGTTCAACTCTGAACTGACGCTCAGCTGTCGTCGATCTCTTCAGGAGATGGCCCAACAGAACCGCGTAAACCTCATATGGGTCCCGGGACATAGGGACATTGAGGGAAACTGTAAGGCAGACGAGCTTGCCAGGCAGGGCACGACCAAGCAGGTTCTTCAGGATAAAGAGCGCTTAGGTATGCCGTTTGCCACATGCAAACTAATGCTGAAGGAGCACACACTCCGTCAAGCCAACGAAAGATGGCTGCAATCCCCAGGGTGTCGCATATCGAAACAAACCTTAAAAGGTCTAGACGCATTTATGCCCTAACTAGGAGGGAAATCTGCATATTGATAGGGGTATTAACCGATCACTGCCTCATTGGTAGGCATGCAGAAAGGCTAGGTGTGCCCTACCGACGATGCTGCAGGAGTTGCAAAGATGATGAGGAGGAGGAAACAGTGGATCACCTCATCTGCAACTGTCCGGCTTTAAGCGGGGCGAGAACGCGCTTTTTGGGAGTTCCGTTCCTGGATAGTCTAAGCCAGATCACGGAACTGGACATAAAGGACTTGATGGGCTTCATAAAGTCATCTAAGTGGTTCGAGGAGGAGTAACGGTGTCGGTTTAGGAGTGTCAGTCCCGGGATTCTGCTATGTGGAAAATCCCAACAACTCAGGGATTTTCCATATGGCTGGGTCCCGGGACTGACTTTCCCAGTGTTGGTGGTATCACAACGGGCCTTTCAAAACTGGCCTAAGTGTGCCTCTGCGGCAGCCACTTGAACCTAACCTAATCTCCATCAATCCTTGCCCAAACGATCGCCTCTGACTTCGGTGGAATTTGTTGGCTTTCTTCCACGAGGAGCCGCTTACTGATGTACTTGTTCTCGGAACCAAAATTTAAGGGCACATCCATGTTCTTATAGCTCATAGTCCTGTTTTGCATGTCGATTTTGATGCCTTGGTTGCTCAAGAAATCCACACCAACTATGATCTCATCAACAATATCTGCCACTATAAAATTGTGCAGTACGGTGACATTCCCAATTGCGATTTCACATGTTACTTCTCCTTGGACTTGGGTGTCCTCACCAGTCGCCGTTCACAACTTTGCTCCATGTAATGGCCTCACTACTTTGTTGACTAAATCAGATCGAATGATGGAATGAGATGCGCCCGTATCAACAGTAAGTAAACGCTCCTTTCCGTCCACGAGTCCTCCAACAGTAACATTACTCGACTTCCTTCCGATCTGTGAGACAGAGATTATGGTCCATCCAATTGCGGGAGCCAGCATTCGCCGCTTGCGGCAGACTCTCTTTAGTTTAACAGTTGGTTAGATTGGGAGACTTGCTCATCTCCTTCAGCCTTGCGCTTATGTCCGCCTGCATTATTGGAATTGTTGGAGCCAGATCCACAATAACGTGCAATATGACCAGATTTTCCGCACTTAAAGCACTTAATGGAGCCATCGCTTTTCTTCTGTGCCCCATTCAATGCTTCCAAAATTTTTTCGATTTTGTTGACCAAGTCTGGCGTCTCCACTTCCACACGGTGAGCTTTGTACAATGGTTTGCTCAAAAGAGATGCGGTTTCTTGAGTTATAGCATGTGATACTGTCTCCGCGAATGATCTCTTTGGATTTGCATATGTGGCGCGCTTCGTCTCCACGTCACGTATTCCATTTATGAAACTTTGGATTTTCACCCTCTCGATGTATTCCACAGGTGCGTCTGGGTTTGCTAGATGAGCCAACCTCTCGATGTCCGATGCAAACTCCTGTAATGTTTCGTTAGCCTTCTGAGAGCGATTCTGTAGCTCTATTTGATGTATCTGCCTCCTATGCTCGCTGCCGTAACGTCTTTCAACGGCTTCCATCAACGCTTCATAGTTTTTTCTTTCAGCGTCCAGAATAGTCTGTAAGATTTCGGCTGCAGGTCCTTTCAATGACACAAATAAAGCAGCGACTTTGTCCTCAGCGCCCCAGTTGTTCACAGCTGCTGTCTTCTCAAATTGTAGCTTAAAGACCTGGAAAGGAACAGAACCGCCAAATGATGGGGTTTTTACCTTGGGTGCGCTTGTTGAAACACTTGGACGACTCAGCTGCAACTCCTGGATACGACTTCTTAACGCATCCTCCTCGGCCTCGACTTTCTCCCCAAGCTGCATTATTTTCTCGTCCTGTATTTTTAGCTGTGATGACAGCTCCTCAAGTTGAGCTGAGATCTGAGATGTCATGTATGTCCTCTGTTCTTCCAACGCAGATGTCATGTGTGTCTTCTGTTCTTGCAACTGAGATGACATGCTTGATGTTATGTTGTTTGACATCTGATCCAAGGCAGCCAATAAAGAGTTTGCGTCCACATTTGCCACTGAATCCGGAGAATCCTTTTGCTCTTCTATTTTCGTCTCTCCCTCTTCCGAAAGCTGAAAAACATGATCATCAGCAATGATTTCCTCTGCTTCCATAGCCTCTCGGAACCGTGATTGTAGCTCTGCTTTATTGCCCGTTGTTGACAATCCACGTCGTTCCAACTCGTTTTTGAGTTGCTGGATCTTCAACTCATTCAACTTTGCCATGTCCTTGTTATCCTTTTCAATGTCCTTGTTATCCTTTTCAATGTCCTTGTTATCCTTTTCAATGTCCTTGTTATCCTTTTCAATATCCTTGTTATCCTTTTCAATGTCCTTGAATTTATTTAACAATATCGCTTCTGACACCAATTGTGACGAATTCGATGATTCCTTGATTATTTTCCCTGATTTCGATCACTGTACGTTAAATAAAACACTCCGATTCTGCTTAATAAGTAGTACGCTTTATTCAGTACTAAAAACCGTAGTACAATATCGCGGGTTAATTCACTATTCAGTACTTCACTGTACAACACTTCAAAGTAAAATAAAATGATTTGCGTTGTCTTTGCGCGGTTTATATACCCTAGCAGACAGCAGCTTCACAACCTAGAAATGTATACACATTTCGTGTTTATTCGTGCCACAGTGTTCTCGAAACGTTTATCTATCGTCATCTCCTCTTTGTGCCACATCCGCAAACATGCGAGCTGTCTCTCCCTCTCTCGCTCTCACGTCATGTATCTAAACAGCTGTAGTTGTGGTAGTGACGCTAGTGATGGAAATACGCTAGAGTTGGCATTTGACAACCGTGCTTTACATGTCGCAGTGGCGCAGGCGTTAAGCGACCGGGCCATCGCGCTGCGAGCGCAGTTTCAAATGCCGGTCGCCGGACTATCAACATTTTGTTCTTTTTTTTTGTAATTATTATTTTTTTAATTCAATCCAACTTCTTTCAAATATAAATTTAGTTCTAGTCCCTAAATTAATTTTTCCAATTTTTTACTTAATATTCGACATATGACTGTGCGTCTTTGGATCAAATAGCGCTTGAATAAATTTGGAACTGTTTTGATGCGTTGTCGTGATTTTTTATGTAGATTTGTTACTAGGCGTATAAATAAACAAAAGCCGTAATTAAAATAATAATTTTTTCTCAAAAATTTGGTTTAAAAACTTATATTTTTTGGCTTTGCCGAATTACAGAGTGCCATGACTGTAAATGCGCAAAAATTTTCTTTCGCATCGCAATACAGAGTGACCCCCCAGATCACAAGTTAGTGACTCTAGAGATATGAGGCAGCTTACTGAATACCAAATTGTATCAAATTTGAAATAGACCACGAAATGTCTCTATTAGTGACTAGATTTGTAATAATATTTGATGATTCTAAAATACATTTGACGCTTTCTTAAGAACATTTGATGCTTTCTAAAATCAAAATGATGCTTTCTAAAATCAAAGTGATGCTTTCGAAAGTACAATTGGATAGGTGTAGATTTTTTTAATTCGAAACGCGCAACTAACTTTAATTAAACAATATTTTACCTATTACTCGAAAACGGCGTTACCGACTTCAACATTTTTTTCTTTAATTTTTTCGATTGGACTTAGTGTTAATTTTTCCCTCGTGAAGGGTGGACACCTTGCGCGGTACGAGGGCTTAAAACGATAGCCACAGGGCTACGCTGCCCTTTTCCCGGTACTACATCACGAGAGAAGCCTAGCCTCTCTGGCGCGACGACAAAAATCTTCCCCTCCCAATCCAGGGTGTTATGCGACCACGTGCCCATTGGACGTTTGCAGCCGAGAGGCAAATCGTGGTTGTAATCGAACGGAGCCTCTCTGATACCGGACCGCCTCGGAGAGTAACTATGGCTTTACCGAAGTATGGGGCTCCGCCGCGGCGGACGACACACTTTCCCCTCACTCTCTCCTTGACCCTAAGCTGGCCTTGTCCGGCGATGGGTCGTACGAAAAAGATGAAAAACACGAAACAAAATTTTAAAAAACCAACAACTGAAGAGGAGAGCTATGCTCGGAGGACAACCTCCACTTCAAAATGAACCGGGGGACTGACAGCGATGGCAACTACGGGTCGGTCAACCTATAAATCTTCAAGTAAGATTGACTTGATGGGAGCCAGAACCAGTGCGGCTGCCTACGCAGCTAAGCGGACAACGGCGCATGCTGAACTACCATCAACCGAAAACCAGTCTCTCAACGCCTGTGGCAATGGTCTCAAGACCTGGCCACAGAGATCCAAAGGAAGGAGAAGCAATGAACGGGCTGTCAGCAAATGGAGCGACCGCGATGGGAACTACGGGTCCGGAGTCCCAAGAAAGGATTGGCTGCTAGGATCCTGAAGAAATATGAGGGAGTTCCACAGGAAACGCTGTCGCCCAGCTCCAGGAAGTATGTGGAGTTAGCACAATCCCTGATTCCGGATTTCCAAAGGAGTTATGTGCCAAAGAGATCGGCGTGGAGTTAAAACCCCATATCAAGCGGCATCAAAACACCCCCGGAGTGGGCAAACCAAGCTTTGCTGATATAACCAAAGACAGGATCCTTATAGGCATTCTTGACCGAGGCAACGACCGTTTGGCCTCGGAAACGCTCCAAGTGGTTCGGCGGCGGTCACGGATGCGGGCTGGCACCAGGGACAGATCAAACTTGTCGCGTGCGATGACGCAAGAACTGTTGCATTGTACAAGGCAGCAGCTGCAAGACTGGGTGAAGTCTACGAAGGTGCAAAAATCGAGGTCGTCGACTGGAGGACATTCCGGCTCGGCTAAGGGCAAGTGCATGAATTCCTGCCATCCCTGCAGATCCTGAGAGAACTCACACCATGCTGCGGATTATGAATCCGTCCCTCCCGACGCAGGACTGGAGTGTAACTCTGGTCGGTGATGCGGTAGCGCCTGATAGACAAGTGGTCTTCACCATGAATAAGGAGGTACTCGAGCCCCTTAAAAGGTGTAATGGGCTAGTGCACTACAGTGTAGGCCAGATAGTCATCCACATATACCGTGGTATGTTATCCGCCAACTCGGAGATGGAAGACAGGGGAAGGCCTCGACGTCACGGTGGTAGAAGCCCATCCTGAGTGCAATATTTCCGAAGCCTCAGACAGCAGGGCTCCCGCTACGCCAAATCGCGCAGTTGCTCTGAAGTCGTCGTTGAGAGACAGCCTTCGGGACAGGGCAGACCTCGATGATATGGGGACTGCAGGGTAGTCTGATCGCTCTCATATTGGTGGTCGTTCATATAAACCTGCACAAATCTAAAGTAGCCTCGGCTGCTTTAAGCAGTCGTCTTTCTAAAGGCAACGTGGATGTGGCCCTTATCCAAGAACCCTGGGTCAACAGATCGAAGATCTGCGGATTGGGGACTAAGGGTTTCAAGCTCATCCAAGCCATGGAGGAGGGCAAAGTCAGAACCTGTATTTTGGTTAAGTCTGACCTCAACAACTTTCTTCTACCTATATGCCCTACGATGCCGAAGAACCTCCACCACAAAGAGGGATGAGAGATCTGGTGTCAAATTTGTGTACGGTTCATCTTGTTATAGGAGCGGACGCTAATGCTCATCACGATCATGGGGAAGCTCCGATATCAATGCCAGGAGCGAGTGTCTGTTTGACTACCTATTATTATTATTATTATTATTATTATAAGGCCTTATTACACCGCGACCATTAGTACTATCTATTGTGTGACCTATCAGCTTATTGCTGTATGCGGAGGCTCTTTATAAATTTGAGCACCTCCTCAGGTTTTTTATTCCATATTACGAACGGATTGGGAGTGATCCCACCTAGGTAGCAGACTATCTTTCTTGCTAACGCAATGCATTCGCAGAGTATGTGAACCGGCGTTTCATCGTCCAGTTCGCAGAGCCGACAAATTGTTGTATCTGACAGATTCAGCTTACTCAGGTGATAACGCAGACCGCAATGTCCCGTAAACTACCCAGTGAGGGTTATAATATCCACCCTCCTTAGATTAATGAGCCTGGCTGATGCTCTTTTTGAGGGTTCTATAAAGAGTTTGGTCTGCCTCTGCCCTAGGCTGCTAAGCCAATGCTGCCTAAACGGTTTATTTTCCCAGCTGCTTATGGTCTCTTTTACGTGGGCCTTCGTGAGTCCACAAAAAGGTTACGGACCATGCTGTTAGAGCACCATGTTTTGCCAGGTGATCTGCTTTTTGGCTGCCGTCGTGCCCTGCGTGCCCTGGGACCCAACCTCCCATATCATTAAGGACTGCGACGCAATCATCGACAAGCTTCGAGGTTATAGTGTAAGACTGCAAGACACGTAGGGCGGCCGGACTGTCCGACATAATGAAGTCTTAATGCAGCAAGTGTGGCCCCCTTCTCTATCAGAATAGGGAAAGGAGGTATTCCCACAAGGACACTTAAAGCATCAGCAGGGCACATTCTCATTGCACCTGTTATATCGACACAGACCAGCCGATGCAGCTTACTTAACTTAGTTGCCGCTATTCTTTGAGCAGTCTTAGGCCACCAGACTAGAGAAGCGTATGTGACTATTGGCTTCACAACTGTATTAAAAGACTAGAACGTCAGACAGCCCCCATGTTTTGCCATAAAGTCTAGTGCAGGCGAAAAAGGCCCTCGTTGCTTTATTTATGGTGGCCTCCAAATGAGCATTTCATGTGAGGGTTTTGTCCAGTGTTACCCCTAGGTATTTCGCTTCCGTCGAAAAACCTATGCGGCTGCCTCCTAGGGACGGCTCTAACATAGAATGCTTTCTTCGCCTCGTGAAAGGCACCAAGACTGTTTTATTTGGGTTGATAGATAACCCTTTGTTAGTGCACCATCTTTGTATGATGCGCAGGGCTTGTTGCATGCGATCGGATATTGTTTCTTCATGCATTCCTGTTACGCATACTACTAAGTATCCGCTTATCCGCTTATCCCTGTACGTCAAAGCCATCGCCCTTCAAAAGATGAAGAAGTTCGTCTATGACTAGGGTCCACAGTAGAGGAGAAAGTACACCTCCCTGAGGGCATCCTCTTGTGACCACGATTGAGCCAGCACTCCCCCTAGCTTAAAGCGGATTTTTCTTTGCTTTAGCATGGCCAGGACCCAGCGAATGATCATTGGGCTTACGTCCTTGCTAATCATGGCTTCCTCAATGTCATGGTACGTCGTATTATCGAAAGCGCCTGATACATCGATGAATGCACACAGGGCTATGTTTGTAGAATCTATGGCCTTTTCAATTTTTCCAGTAAGGCAATGGCCAGTAAGGTAAGGCAGTCTCGGTGGATTTTCCGGGTTGGTAGGCAAATTGTTGTTTACACAGAGAGTGTTTCTTTAAGTTTACTTCCCTAATGTGCTGATCCGAAATTTTCTCCATTCCCTTTAGGAGAAAGGAACTGAGACTTATTGGTCGATATGACGATGGCAGATTTTCCGGTTTCCCTGGTTTCGGTATAAATACAACCTTAACCTCCGTCCACCTGTTGGGAATATATCCTAACAGCAGGGATGCTCTATATAAATTTGATAGGACTGGAGCTGTATAGTTGATTCCTTGCACAATATGTTTGTGGTCCGACATTGATTCCTCCCCTGAGACGTGCCAATTTTTAACAGCGAAGGGTTCATTACACTGATATTGTGACTACTAATAAACTCCAGGAGATGCTCCCCCCTGTTATTTATGTTCGTACTACCCCAAGCTGTATGGTGGGAGTTTGCGTCACAGCAGAGGACCCATGGGATACCCTTCTGTTGGCAATACTCAATTAGAGATTTGATTTCAGCAGTTGGGGCTGTTTCCTCCTCACCCGGAAAGTGAGCTGATGACAAAATGGCCTCTTTTGCACCTCTTGGGGTTGGAATTTTTGCCCAAACTGCAACCAAATCAGCCGTCATGAACTGTAGGACCGCAACAAAATCCAGTTTCTTGTTTAGAAGCATCGCCGCCCTGGGACGGGAACCGGTGGCATATATTAATTTACCAGTCAGTACTGCTTAAACCTTTTACAGAACTATGTAAAATCCATGGTTCTTGAATAAAGGCCACTCCCAGACCTTCTCTGTTGAATCTTCTGCTAAAAACATCCGAAGCTGCCAGGTGAAGATTCACCTGGAGGCATTTTAGACGCCTCGAACTGCGAGAGTTTGCTGGGAGGGCTGACATTATAGATTTGTTGCGGTCCCTATCCGCCACCGATGACTTTAGGTTGCCCCTGAGCAAAGCATCCCCATTAGATGCCTGACTGTGGCCCGTTTTTTTCGACTCCGGGTCTAGAGTTCTCACTAAGTAATTGATTTTTTTGCCCGCTTTGAGAGGAGTCTCGATAATTGTAGCTTCTGCTGTGGACTCCAGCTGAAGCTTAGTTTGTACATCCTCCAAGCCTTGGGTCACCTCTGTCGGGTTTGAGCTGCAGGCTGTTTGTTCTACAGCCTTCTTTTCTACCGCAACGTTTTCATCAGTGCGGCTGGCGGTTTTAAGCCGCAGTTTCACTGTGGAATACGCCAAACTGATTGTATTATTATGGTGACGGAGTGCTTCAGCTGACACCGAATCTACAGCTATTGCAATTTCCGACATGTGGCCCTACTTGTCCGATTAAGGATTCTCCAGTATCTGGTGTCTAGGGCCGGGTTTTGAACAGAAATAACTGTGAGGATATGCTCGTTTGAGGGGCAATCGTCCTCTTTAAAATACCCGACAAAGATAATGCGACGGGGTACTTCTATTCTAATCTTGGCTTGCGTCATAATGACGGTTAACCGCCTAAGCGATTTTGGCCGTTTCGTATCAAAGCACGCCAGTCATTCCTTTTTAGCGATAACTGACGCCAATTGGAAACCCCAAGGGTGTTCAAGTCATCCTCCACCTGTTGTTTCCATCTCAGTCGAGGCCTCCCCTTTCCTCTGCTGCCGAATTCCGGTGTCGATAGTAAAACTTTCTGTGCTGGAGCTTCCTTTTCCATTCGCATAACATGACCCAGCCAGCGGAGCATTTGGGCTTTAATCCGCTGAACTATGGTCAGGTCTGCGTAAAGCTCGTACAGCTCATAATTAAATTTCCTTCGATACTCGCCGTTGGCATCACGGGAAGGACCATAAATCTTCCGGAGAACTTTTCTCTCAAATACTCCAAGGGCCATCTCATCTTCTCTGGACCCTGTCCATAATTCCGAGCCGTACATCAGGACAGGTATGATGAGAGACTTATAGAGAGTGATCTTTGTTTGTCGAGAGAGGACTTTACTTCTCAATTGCCTACTCAGTCCAAAGTAACACTTGTCGGCAAGAGTGATTCTCCGTTGGATTTCTAGACTGATATTATTTTCGGTGTTAATGCTGGTTCCCAAATTTACGAAATCTCTCACGGTTTCAAACTTGTAGCCATCAACGGTGACTTGGCTGCCAAGGCGCATGTGCGCTGATTTTTTCTTTGATGACAGCAGATACTTCGTCTTGTCCTCGTTCACCGCAAGACCCACTTTTTTCGCTTCTTTATCCAGCCCAGAGAAGGCAGCGCTTACGGCGCGGTTGTTAAGGCCAATGATATCAATATCATCGGCATACGCCAGCAATTGCACGCTCTTGTAGAAGATTGTGCCATTGCGGTTTAGGTCTGCTGCTCGAATTATCTTCTCCAGCATCAGGTTGAAGAAATCGCACTAAAGGGAGACGCCCTGTCTGAAGCCTCGTTTGGTTTCAAATGGCTCAGAGAGGTCCTTCCCGATTCTGACGAAGCTGTTGCTATTGCTCAGCGTCATTTGGCAAAGCCGTATAAGCTTTGCAGGGAAGTCAAATTCAGACATGGCGGTATACAGGCAACTCCTTTTTGCGCTGTCAAAAGCGGCTTTAAAATCGACACAGAGGTGGTGTGTATCGATTCTTTTATCATGGGTCTTCTCCAGGATTTGGCGTATCGTGAATATCTGGTCGATGGTAGACTTACCAGGTCTAAAGCCACACTGATAAGGTCCATGTCCACGATGGGCTTCAGTCTTTCACACAATACGCTAGAAAGAACCTTATATGCGATATTAAGAAGACTGATTCCGCAGTAGTTGGTGGGGTTAGCGGGATCGCCTTGCTTGTAGATTGGGCAGAGCACACTTAAATTCCAATCTGGAGGCATGCACTCGTCTGACCATATTCTGCATGCATCAGGCTTTTTACCAGCTCTTCGCCTCCGTGTTTGAACAGCTCGGCGGGTAGTCCGTCTTTTCCAGGCTGTTATATATTACATACTGCATTTCAATACTATTTTAAGTAATCTATTTTGTCCAATGAATTACAACTCTGTGTATTTATGGATTCTTACATACATGAGCTTGTACATACTTTCCTTGACTTGTAATAAATCACTTGAGTATCAGCATTAAATCGCGGCGGTCGTTCTCTAGTAATCGTGTGTTAGCCTGAAGTAAGTACTCCCTACCTTGCGCAAACCAATGGCTTAAGTGTTTATACTTAAATTGTAACAACTGGCGACGAGGCAAATTCGAAAAAACGCGTCACTCGCTATCCGTAAGCAAAAAAAAAAAACAATTATTGTGCGGCTGAATATCGCAAAACAGTACGAATTTTCAAGTTTATATTTAAATAATAAAAATTATGACGGAAGACTGTAAGGTAGTGGAAAAATTGCTAGCAGAGCAACAAGAATTCACAAAAAAGTTACTTCTACAACAACAAGAATGGATGCAGTCGATTCTCAGCAGCGGTTTGCCTACACAAACCTCTGATGGCAGTGTCCCATCATTTCACAATTTCAATAAAGATATACAGACAATGGAATCGTACTTAGAACAGCTAAACCAACATTTTCTAGCATACAGTGTAAAATCAGTTGAAAAACAAAAATCGTTTTTGTTGTCGTGGATAGGCATTGAAAATAATGAGCTTTTAAAAAATCTTTTCGGCAGCCAGAAAGTTCAAGAACAATCATTTCAGTCGTTGACCACAAAGTTAACAGAACATTTCCAATCAAAACGACATATATTAGCGTCGCGTTACGAGTTCCGCAAGGCAGAAATGAAGCCAGGCCAAACATATAGAGAGTGGATTGCGGACCTACGCGGATTAGCAAGAGAGTGTAATTTTGTTTGCTCTGCTGAGACTTGTTCTCATAGTTTTGTTGACGACAAGATTCGCGACCAATTACATACACACCACACGACACAGTGCGCTCCGCTGCTCTACAAAAATTACAGCCTTCACTTGCCGACGTCTTGCTCATAGCAGAGTCGTACGAAGCTACACTTAAAACAGTAGCAACAATAAAAGAAAAAGCTCAAACGCAAAAGGCACTCACTGATACTGCCGAAATGAATACCACAATTAATGCAGTTCGCTCTAATGGAAAATCATCACAAGCAAGCAACAAAGACAATACTCAAATTTCCAAATGGAAGTCGTGCTCAGACTGTGGAGTTTCTCATCAACGTGACAAGTACAAATTTAGAAATTATATATGCCGAAAGCGTGGCAAAAAGGGACACATAGCGCCCGTATGTATGACAAAGCAAAATAAGAAAGGAAAAACTTTCCACTCAAAATAAAGGCACAAATAGAAATAAAGAAGCACAGAATAAAAGTCAAAATATTGGCATGATTGAATCAATATACAGTGTTACGGGTGTTGTGAAAACAAAAGATAATAAAAATTACATAGATTTACAAATTCTTGGAAAAACCATCCCCTTTCAAATGGTCTCTGGTGCGTCTATTTCTATTATGAACAAGAACACGTATAAACGATTATATTCCCCAAAGTTACAAAAGTGTACACGCACTTTATTCGGATTCGGTCAAAAACGAATACCTGTCATTGGGGAACTGTGTATAGACGTTAAGTGTGGCGAAAAAGAGAAAAAAGTTACAATTGTAGTTGTTGATGTCGAGAAAAGCAATAATCTTTTTGGTTTTGATTTGTTCAAAGAGTTTGGATATGGAATCCAACAAATTTTAAAAATTAGTGCAGTACAGGCCGACGGAATTAACGATCTGTTAAAAAATACAATGAAGTCTTTGAGCCCGCAATCGGGACCATTAAAAATTTTAAAGCTAGTGTTTATTTAAAAGAAAATGCCCACCCTAAATTTTTTAAAAGCCGTCAGATTCCTTTTTCGCAAATGCCACGTTTTAAAAAAGAAGTAGAACGACTCACAAGCGCCAGTATTTGGAAGCCTGTTAAATTATCGCAATGGGCCCCACCAATCGTCTTAGAACCGAAACCAGATGGTTCAATTAGAATTTGCGGTGATTTTAAATTAGCCATAAACTCATCGACATAGAGCAATACCCACTGCCTACACGAGAAACGTCGCAAATCGACATAGAGCAATACCTACTGCCTACACGAGAAACGTTATTGCAAATGATTCGCTGCGGTCAACAATTTACAAAAATCGATCTTAAAGATGCTTATCTGCAAATGGAACTGGATGATAACGCAAAAACAATGATGGTAGTTAACACGCCACTGGGGCTATTCCACTACCAGCGCCTTCCGTATGGAGTAGCAAGTGCTCCAGCAATATTTCAAAAATTTCTCGAACAACTTTTGCAAGAGGTAGAAGGGTGCGGAAATTATCTTGATGATATTATCATCACTGCACCTACAGTTTCTGAACATTTAAAACGCCTTGAGCAAGTCCTACAAATTCTAAAAGAAAACGGCATCAAATGCAAACGGCAGAAATGTTTTTTCCTCGAAGATAAAATAGAGTATCTTGGGCGTCAAATAAGTGCAGAAGGTGTTTTGCCTGATGAAGCCGGTCTCAAAGCAGTCAAAGATCTGCAACCGCCAAAGAACCTCAAACAGCTTGAAGCCTTCATGGGTAAGGTAAATTACTATTATAATTTTATACCTAAGTATTCCCAGTTAGCAGCCCCACTTAATTCATTGCGTCGTAAAAATGTTAAATTTACCTGGGGGCCAGAACAAAACAAATCATTTAATTTATTAAAAGAGCACATTTTGAACGCTACACAGTTGGCACATTATGATGAAAAGTTGCCGTTGATTTTAGCAACCGATGCTTCGTCATATGGTATTGGTGCTGTAATTTCACATACTTATGCGGACGGGACTGAGCGTCCTATAGCCTTTGCATCAAAAACACTTGACAAGCATCAAGTTCGTTATAACCAGATAGAAAAAGAGGCATTGTCGATTGTTTTTGGAATCAAGCGATTCCATCAATACCTCTATGGAAGGAAATTTACCTTGCTTACCGATCATAAGCCGCTTACCAGTATTTTCAATCCAAATAGCCAATTGCCTTCTATGACGTCACATCGTTTACAACGCTGGGCCATAATGCTCATGGGTTACCAGTATGAGGTAAAATACCGTAAAACCACGGATCATAGTAATGCGGATGCTTTATCACGGTTGCCAGTTTGAACCGACACAAATTTCGATAACGAAGAAGCTTGTTATACAATAGAAGCACTAAACACGCCAATCGATGCCACAATATTTTTTTCTCATGCTAAGAAAGACCACGTTTTGAAAAGAGTTTACTATTTTGTACAAAACGGTTGGCCAGAAACGCTTAGTCCACAAAATGAAGACTTGCGTTCATTTTTTAGCCTTAGTTGTGCAAAACAGCTTATTATGCCTTCAAACCGAGTATACCCGTGTCGTCATACCGCTTTCTTTAAAAGCTAAGATCTTAAACATTTTGCATGACGGACACTGGGGAGTTTCAAAAATGAAGCAACTGGCTAGACAGCACGTTTGGTGGACCAACATTGACAAAGACATCGCAAAGCTGATGGAGAACTGTGATGTGTGCAAACTCGCAAACCCCGCACCTGTAAGAGACTATAACAGTTGGCCTGAGGTAAATAATCCTTGGGAACGCATCCACATTGTTTTTGCTGGTCCTGTTTTTAATTCAATGTGGCTAATTTGCGTTGACGCTTACTCGCAGTTTCCCTTCATCATACAATTATCATCCACTACAACAGCAGATACAATATCGGCCCTAAATTCAATTTTCGCAATAGAGGGTATTCCACACACGCTTGTCAGCGACAATGGGCCGCAACTTACTGCAGATTTGTTTAAATGTTATTGCAAACAACATGGTATCAAACACGTAACTACAGCGCCGTTCCACCCCGCTTCAAATGGGTTGGCCGAACGTTTTGTTAGAACTTTCAAAACAGCTGTAAAAAAGAACATCGAAGACGGGCTACAATTAAAAGCAGCAGTAACCAAATATCTTGCGACATACCGTTTTATGCCGAATGCTGAGGGCAAAACACACGCTGAGCTACTACATGGTAGACCAGTTCGTACATTACTCAGCCAACTATTCGAGCCAAACTTATGCTACAATAAACCACTTCATAAACCAAAGTTCCAATTAAACCAGCCGGTTTTTGCTCGAAACTACGCAAGAGGTGAAAAGTGGATCAAAGGTTCAATCATACGTCAACTTGGTAAAATGGTTTACATCGTCAAAACGCAGCGTGGTAATATCAAACGCCATGCTAACCAGCTTGAGACCAGATCCACCACCAATAACAGCAAAGCAACATCCATGCCTATACTTCCTGAGTTTATTCAAACTCAGCCAAGCAACGAGATGTCTGCACAGGCACAACAAGAACCAACATCATTCCAGGCACAAAATGATGTCCAGCAGTCAAATCCGATGCCAACTGAAGAGGGGCAACAACGCAAAAGTTCGCGTGTCCGTAAAGAAGCTCATCGATATGAAGCCCCGGATTTTCGAAACTAGTTCGTATTAAACTTTATCACGTTGTATAATTTACATTTATAATTTATGCATAATTATTAATCAATTTGAATTTTCACAATTTCACAATTCATGCTCTTAAATGAAGGGTGGAGTATTGTTATATATTACATACTGCATTTCAATACTATTTTAAGAAATCTATTTTAGTCCAATGAATTACAACTCTGTGTATTTATGGATTCTTACATACATGAGCTTGTACATGCTTTTCTTGACTTGTAATAAATCACTTGAGTATCAGCATTAAATCGCGGCGGTCGTTCTCTAGTAATCGTTTGTTAGCCTGAGGTAAGTACTCCCTACCTTGCGCAAACCAATGGCTTAAGTGTTTATACTTAAATTGTAACACAGGCGCTTTGTTGTTTTTAGCCGGGATATAGCTATCCTCACTTCTTCATAGTCAGGGATTGGGGTATCGGGTTCAACGTCTCCCTCGCAATTTAGCAGTGAGGAGAAGTGCTCCCTCCTTAACTTAAGTACATTCTGTACGTCAGTTACCAGGTCGCCATTATTGTCCTTACAAGAACTTGCACCGGTCTTTAAACCTTCCGTCATCCGCCGGATCTTTTCATAGAATTTTCGGGCATCGTTCCTGTCAGCCAGCATCTCAAGCTCCTCACACTCACGCCTTTCGGCCTCACGTTTCTTTTTTCTGAAAAGGCGTCTCTCTTCCTTCTTCGCCTCACGATAGCGTTGCCATAAACTGCGGGTTGCGCCCGTTCGCAACGTCTCCCTGTATGCAGTGTCCTTTTGTCCGAGGTACGTAATGAGTGAGAGATATGCTTCCATTGCTCGGTTACATCGTTAGGTCGAGGATTGCACTCTGCTAGCAGGTTTGAGGGTCGAGTTGTGAAATTATCAGCTGTCTGTGTCATGCGCAGCTTCTCGACGTCAAACTTTCCTTCCGTTACTGTGCGTACTTTCCTCGCTGCACAGAGGCGTGTGCGTATCTTGGCTGCAACAAGATAATGGTCCGAGTCGATATTGGGACCGCGTAGGGTACGCACGTCTACAACGGTGGAGCTGTGTATGCCGTCGATCATGACATAATCAATCTGGTTTCTTGTTATGTTGAAAAACCTCGCCTTGATGCGAATCGCAGCGAGACGCTCGTCCACAGGAGTAAACGCTAGTACTTGGCGGCGAAGTCTCTTTCCCACCACAAATCCTACACCACGCGCTTTGCCGCGTGTCTGGCCACTGTATTATACGTCACAAGGACCGATGGTCGTCTTTCCTTTCCCCGTCCATCGCATTTCCTGCAGGGCGGTGATGTCAGCCTTTGCGTTCGCGAGGACATCAACCAGTCGGGCAGCGGTACGCTCCCTAGAAAGGGTCCGGACATTCCACGTACATGCCCTAATATCCTTCTCGTAGTCCATAATTCGTTTTGCCGGATCGTCAACATTAAACTGGGTTCTCATTCGAGGTTTTGTTGTTTTTTTTTTTCATTGGCGGGGTACTTCCCCATCCGAGAAAACCTTCAGTTTCGCCCCCTCCCAAGTTTTGAGACGATGTCTTTTAACCACTCTGCAGTATTAGAATCATCGCAGACAATTGAAAGCCATCCTTGACGAATCGCGCAGCCCGTGAAGCGGGGACTAATAGTGCCAACTTGAAGTTTAAACACTTCATTCAAAATGGTCCTCCTTATGATCTTCAGTTGTTCAGAAGACCAGATAGTACTAGGATAATCCTGTGGGATTATGCCCAGCTTAATAGTGGTCAGGGCATTTCTAAAAGATCCCGATGACACACCGTCAGGATGAGGCGCGGTTACTAAGGCACTGGCTGCCTCTCCATCAAGAGGAGGCATCTGCCTTGTCCTCTTTTGGAAATTTGGTGGGTTCGTACTATTGGATCGCCCCCTTTTGTTGGTCGCCTCCCTTTGTGCCCGCCCTTGGGACTGTTTGGCAATTTATAAGGCGGTTTCGTATCTGACACCCTTAGCCAGGAGTTTCTTATGACACTTACGAGCGGCACCATTCAAGTTCTTACGTTTTCCAACATTTTCAGTATCATGGGGGGACCTATTCAGCCCCACCATGCCTGCCGTTTCAGGTTTTGATTCGGTATCAACCGAAAGGCCAGATCTGGCCTGATCACTTAACAGCAATTCAACTTTATCATGATCTAAAGTATGGGTTTTCTCATTTAATCGGTACATATAATTCCCACGAGTGTAGGGGAAAGAAGGTCAGCTGAGACATAGCCCCCAATATCCCAGTAAGACTAATTACAACCAGAGGGCGCCAGGTGTCTGGAGACCACCGTTATAAGACACACTAACGTAGTGCCATTCATTTCCTGAGCACGGTACGGATCACACTCGGAATTACGGGTTTTATTGAGTTGTCGCCTTTTACGACAGGCATACCTTACTTACTTAAAATAGCCTTTAACCGCCTAGGCGATTTTGGCCGTCCAACATGTTACGCCAGTCGGTTCTTTGTTGAGCCAATTGGCGCCAATTAGAGACACCGCGTGCTCGCAGGTCTGCCTCTACTTGGTCCTGCCATCGAAGTGGTGGTCTCCGTCTTCCTCTACTTCCACCGACGGGTGCCGATAAAAATAACTTCCGGGCCGGAGCGTCCTCGTTCATTCGCACCACGTGTCCTAGCCAGCGGAGCCGCTGGGTTTTAATTCGCTGAACTATGTCCACGTCTGCGTAAAGCTCATACAGCTCTTCATTATATCTTCTTCGGTACTCGCCGTCGCCAACTTTTAGGGGTCCATAAATCTTTCGAAGAATTTTTCTCTCGAATACTCCCAGAGCCGCCTCATCAGATGCTGCCAGTGTCCATGCTTCTGCACCATATAGCAGGACGGGTACGATAAGCGACTTATAGAGTGTTGTTTTTGTTCGTCGAGAGAGGACTTTACTTCTAAATTGCCTACTCAGCCCAAAGTAGCGTTTGTTTGCAAGAGTTATCCTTAACCGGATTTCCAGGCTTACGTTGTTGTTGGTAGTAATGCTGCTTCCCAGGTATAAAAAGTACCTTACTATCTCGAAATTATGGCTGCCAACAGTGGCGTGGTTGCCAAGGCGCGAATGCGCTGACGCTTTGCTTGATGCCAGCAGGTACTTCGTTTTACCTTCGTTCACCACCAAACCCATTTTTTCCGTTTCCTTTTCTAATTTGGAGTACGCAGAAGTTACGGCGCGGTTGTTGAGGCCAATGATGTCGATGTCGTCGGCATACGCCAACAGTTGTACGCTCTTGTAATATATTGTTCCAGCGCAGTTAAGTTCTGCAGCTAGTATTATTTTCTCCAGCATTAAATTAAAGAAATCGCACGATAGGGGGTCGCCCTGCCTGAAACCTCGTTTAGTTTCGAACGGCTCTGAGAGGTCCTTCCCAATTCTAATCGAGCTGGTGGTGTTGTTCAACGTCATTTTGCTGGGAAACCAAAATCAGACATAGCGGCGTATAGGCAACTCCTTTTCGTGCTGTCGAAAGCGGCTTTCGATCCTTTTCTCACGGGTTTTTTTTCCAAGTTTTGGCGTATTGTAAAAATCTGGTCGATGGTAGCTTTACCAGGTCTGAAGCCACACTAATAAGGTCCAATCAGTCGGTTTACGTCAGTCTTCAGTCTTTCGCACAATACGCTTGATAGGACCTTATATGCGATACTCAAAAGGCTGATTCCACGATAGTTGGCGCAGTTTGCGTGATCACCCTTCTTATGGTGCATGCACCTTGCCAGCTTCTCGCCGCCGCATTTAAATAGCTCAGCAGATTTGGGCGCGGCAAGATAGTGGCATATGCAGACGATTTAGCCATTGCGTACAGGGGCAAATTCCCACAAACTCTGTGTGACTTGATGCAAGTAGCACTGCGTGAAGTTTCGTCATGGTCCTCTCGTTGCGGACTTAGTATCAACCCGAGAAAGAGGAACTCGTTCTCTACACCAACCGGTACAAAATACCACCGCTGGACCTACCAGAACTGAATTGCGTGAGCCTGAACTTGGCTGATAAATGAAGTTAAACTGGAAGAAGAATATTCTTCAGCGCCAGAGGAAGGCATGTGTTGAACTTTGCACATGCAAAAGAGCCATTGGCAAAAGGTGGGGCCTCAGCCACAAAATATGCGGATGGATTTACACTGCAATTATCCGTCCTATCATGCTATATGGAGTCGTGTTGTGGTGGCCTGCGCGGAGCAAGGCCACAAACCGGAATCTGTTAGGTAAAGTCCATAGATCTGGCATGATCTGTATAAGCGGCGCGCTAAGAACAACGCCCAACGAAGCTCTTCAGGCCATTCTAGGCATTCTGCCACTCGATCTGGAAGCGTACCAGGCAGAAGCGGCAGCGGCTCTGCGCCTAAGTCAAACGACTGGATAGGGTGCAAGCACAACTGGACACTCCAGTATTCTAGAATCTTACAGTTTTCTCTCTCTGAGCACAGATCGATGTGCGGCCACAACAGTCGGAGACAGCTGTTTCAAAACAAACATTTCCAGCAGGGAAGAATGGAAGAGGATGGATCCCCGCTACTAATGGCGGCATTTCTGTTTACACTGACGGCTCGAAGCTAGACTGCAGAGTTGGAGGAGGGGTTTATTCAGGGATCTGGAACTTGAGCTCTCCTTCAGACTTCCTGATCACTGCAGCTTCTTTCAGGCTGAAGTCTCAGCAATCTTGGATGCCGCGATTTGGATAAGTAAACGCGCTATCGGCGAGGATATCGTTATTTTTAGCGACAGCCAGGCGGCCAACAAAGCTCTTGGCTCTTATTCGTTCAACTCTGAACTGACGCTCAGCTGTCGTCGATCTCTTCAAGAGATGGCCCAACAGAACCGCGTGAACCTCGCATGGATCCCGGGAGAAAGGGACTTTGAGGGAAACTGTAAGGCAGACGAGCTTGCCAGGCAGGGTACGACCAAGCAGGTTCTTCGGTATAAAGAGCGCTTAGGTATGCCGTTTGCCACTTGCAAGCTTTTGCTGAAGGAGTACACACTCCGTCAAGACAACGAAAGGTGGCAACAATCCCCAGGGTACCGGACATCCAAACAAACCTGGCCAAAATGGGATCATAAAAGATCTAGAGGCATTCACGCCCTAACGGTGTCGGTTTAGGAGTGTCAGTCCCGGGATTCTGCTATGTGGAAAATCCATATGGCCGGGTCTCGGGACTGACTTTTCTTGGGTTGGTGGTATCACAACGGGCCTTGCAAAACTGACCTCTGCGGCAGCCACTTGAACCTAACCTAACCTAGTGTTCATTTATAAAAAAATGTCATTTAAAAAATACCTTATTTAATAATACTTTAGCTACTAAATCTGTTGCAATAACAGAAATTAACTAAACTGCAGATAGGACGAAGATTAGATATTGCCTGCGTTGTTTTCTCCTTACAAAAATCTCTAATCACCATTTCCATACTTTCAACTACACCTTTTCCAGCAGTACTTTAGAAAGCATCAATTTGATTTTAGAAAGCATCAAATGTACTTTAGAATCATCAAATAAATCATAGAAATCGTCAAATGTACTTTCGAATGTAGCAAATGTACTTTAGAAAATTCTAATGTAGGGCAATTGATACTGGTGAAAGTACATTTGACGCTTTCTAAGGTACATTTGACGCTTTATAAAGTACATTTTATACTTTCTAAAATCAAAATGATTACTTCTAAGGTACATTTGATAATTCTAATGTACCTTTGACGCTTTCTAAAGAACATTTGGCTATTCTTATGTATATTTGTGGCACACAAACCAATACACTTTGTGGAATTCATTATTTGTGGAATATGGATCAAATATCATGGCGAAAAAATTGTAATCTATATATATAAAAATGAATTGGCGTTCGTATAACTCGCTAAAAGTCGAAATTGGATTGACCGATTTTGAATTTTTTTAATGTCTTTTATCTGATTCTGGTACCGTGTACATTACAATTTTTTTTTATTAAACTTTAATTAAACAATATTTTACCTATTACTCGAAAACGGCTTTACCGACTTCAAAATTTTTTTCTTTAATTTTTTCGATTGGACTTAGTGTTAGTTTTTCCCTCGTGAAGGGTGGACACCTTGCCGCGGTACGAGGGCTTAAGACGATAGCCACAGGGCTACGCTGCCCTTGTCCTGGTACTACATCTATATATATAAAAGAAAAAGACGTTAGTTCAAACACTTATAAATCAAGAACGCCTGCACCGATTTGGATGATGGACACCAATTCAGATTGTTCTCTGGCCAGAATCGAAGAGTATCCAAAAATTAATTTGCGGCAGGACAACGTCTGCCGGGTCAGCTAGTATATAGATCACATCACGCTTGAGCGGATGGACAGATTTCAAGAATTTTGTTTTTCGTTGTATTTGTTTTTGCGCGGAGAAGGTTTTTAAAAAATAAAAACGTAGAAAAATTTGTGGAATCCTGAGATATTCACCAAAATGTGGACCAGGGTTGACCCAGAATGTGTTTTTACGATTTGGGTATCAAATAAAAGGTGTTGATGAGTTTTCACAAGGAGTAGTTTTCAGGTTCATAATATTGACCATTAGGTGGCCCAAAATATTGACCATTAAGTGGACCAAGGCTGACCCAAGAATATGTTCATATTCAAATCAAATGTGCCGATGAACGCAAGAGAAAAATTACTATACGCTTTGTTCATAGAGGTGTTTGCCTTATCTATCTATCTATCTATCTATCTATCTTCTATCTTCTTCTATCTATCTATTATATATAAATGCGCAATGCTTAAAAGTTTTCTCCCTTTTTTGCAATAACCACAATTCTAAGGTATATAAAATTTAATATGTATCGATAGGTCTCGCCGACCAGGGTATACGACAACAAACCAAAAATTAATTATAATATGATTTGAAAGTCACACCACTACAAGTGCTAAACACGCATTCACTTTATAGAGCCGCTGTTTTGTGTGTATGTAGGTACACTTGCATTGTTGTGCTTGCATTCATTGCAGTTGGGGAGAGTCCGAGTGCGAGTTGTTTTGTTGGCAGCAATAATAAACATGAGCCAGCCCGTCAACTTTATTGAGCGTAGGTACAAACAGTGTTTACAAAACCAAAATCTGTGCGTGGGTATTCAGAGAAGCAAATGCTTGCTCAGACATGATGTTTTCCCATACATTTTGTATGGTGCGAATTTTTGTTATCTATATATATAAAAGAAAGTGGCGTTAGTACAAACACTTATAACTCAAGAACGCCTGCACCGACTTGGATGATGGACACCAATTCAGATGGTGTTAGTACAAACACTTATAACTCAAGAACGCCTGCACCGATTTGGATGATGGGCACCAATTCAGATTATTCTCTGGCCAGAATCGAAGAATATCCAAAAAAACTCCTGGTGCCCCACAACCATACCACGAAAAGTTGGCTGTGCGTTTAGACGATCCTGCACTTACGCCTGTACTTACACCTGCGTTATTTGTTTGTTGTTTCATTTTTCTTTTTAAAACTACGTAATCTGTCCTTCTGTGGATTCACTTTTGTCGGACGTTGAAATAGTAAGCTGCTTTACTTCAGCCAAAAACATTTCAGCATAGCGGCAACGCGATATTAACTGGTCAAAAGTAGTAAATTTATCTCGACTCACGCGCTCTATAATCTTCATAATCAAGAGGCCGTAAATCATATTGTGACGAATTCGATGATTCCTTGATTATTTTCCCTGAGTTCGATCACTGTACGTTAAATAAAACACTCCGATTCTGTTTAATAAGTAGTACGCTTTATTCAGTACAAAAAAAACCGTAGTACAATATCGCGGGTTAATTTACTGTTCAGTACTTCACTGTACAACACTTCAAAATAAACTGATTGATTTGCGTTGTCTTTGCGCGGTTTATATACCCCAGCAAACAGCAGCATCACAACCTAGAAGTGTCTACACCTTTCTGGTTTATTCGTGCAACAGTGTTCTCGAAGCGTTTATCTATCGTCATCTCCTCTTTGTGCCACAATCGTAAACACGCGAGCTGCCTCTCCCTCTCTCGCTCTCACGTCATGTATGTAAACAGCTGTAGTTGTGGTAGAGACGCTAGTGGTGGAAGATGAGCGATTCTTGATAACATTCGCCACACTGCCCTCCACCTAAGTCTGATCGTCCCGATCAGACACATTTCCCGATCCGAACGTTGCTAGTCTCTCCAGGGGAACCACTTTCATTTTGTTCCGTAGCATTCCAACAGCCTGTATGCGGTAAACAACGTCGTTGATCCGTTTCTCTGTATGGTCCTTCCCAGTTGCACTGAACTTTGGGAGACACACTTTTCCTCCGTTGTGGCCTGTTCATCATCATTTATTGGCGCTTAACCGCCTAAGCGATTTTGGCCGTTTCGTATCAAAGCACGCCAGTCATTCCTTTTTAGCGATAACGGACGCCAATTGGAAACCCCAAGGGAGTTCAAGTCATCCTCCACCTGTTGTTTCCATCTCAGTCGAGGCCTCCCCCTTCCTCTGCTGCCGAATTCAGGCGACGATAGGAAAACCTTCTGTGCTGGAGCTTCTTTGTCCATTCGCATAACATGGCCCAGCCAGCGGAGTCTTTGGGCTTTAATTCGCTGGACTATGGTCAGATCTGCGTAGAGCTCGTACAGCTCATCGTTAAATTTCCTTCAATACTCGCCGTTGGCATCACGGGAAGGACCATAAATCTTCCGGAGAACTTTTCTCTCAAATACTCCAAGGGCCATCTCATCTTCTCTTGACATTGTCCATGAATCTGAGCCATACATCAGGACAGGTATGATGAGAGACTTATAGAGCGTGATCTTTGTTCTTCGAGAGAGGACTTTACTTCTCAATTGCCTACTTAGTCCAAAGCAGCACTTGTTGGCAAGAGTGATTCTCCGCTGGATTTCTAGACTGATATTATTTTCGGTGTTGATACTGGTTCCCAAATAGACGAAGTCCCTCACAGTTTCAAATTTGTAACTATCAACAGTGACATGGCTGCCAAGGCGCAGGTGCGCCGATTCTTTCTTTGATGACAGCAAATACTTCGTCTTGTCCTCGTTCACGGCAAGACCCACTTTTTTCGCTTCCTTATCCAGTCCAGAGAAGGCAGCGCTTACGGCGCGGTTGTTAAGGCCAATGATATCAATATCATCGGCATACGCCAGCAATTGCACGCTCTTGTAAAAGATTGTACCATTGCGGTTTAGCTCTGCTGCTCGAATTATCTTCTCCAGCATCAGATTGAAGAAATCGCATGAAAGGGAGTCGCCCTGTCTGAAGCCTCGTTTGGTTTCAAATGGCTCAGAGAGGTCCTTCCCGATTCTGACGGAGCTGTTGGTATTGCTCAACGTCATTTGACAAAGCCGTATAAGCTTTGCAGGGAAGTCAAATTCAGACATGGCGGCATACAGGCAACTCCTTTTTACGCTGTCAAAAGCGGCTTTAAAATCGACAAAGAGATGGTGAGTGTCGATTCTCTTATCATGGGTCTTCTCCAGGATTTGGCGTATCGTGAAAATCTGGTCGATGGTAGACTTACCAGGTCTAAAGCCACACTGATAAGGTCCAATCAGTTTGTCTACGATGGGCTTCAGCCTTTCACACAACACGCTAGAAAGAACCTTATATGCGATATTAAGAAGACTAATTCCGCGGTAGTTGGTGCGGTTAGCGGGATCGCCTTTCTTGTGGATTGGGCAAAGCACACTTAAATTCCAATCCGGAGGCATGCATTCGTCTGACCATATTCTGCATAAGAGCTGATGCATGCTTTTTACCAGCTCTTCGCCTCCGCGTTTGAACAGCTCGGCGGGTAGTCCGTCTTTTCCAGTCGCTTTGTTGTTTTTGAGCCGGGATATAGCTATCCTCACTTCATCATAGTCAGGTGGTGGGACGACTTTTCCATCGTCAGGGATTGGGGTATCGGGTTCGACGTCTCCCTCGCAATTTAGCAGTGAGGAGAAGTGCTCCCTCCATAATTTAAGTACACTTTGTACGTCGGTTACCAGGTCGACATTATTGTCCTTACAGGAGCTTGCCCCGGTCTTAAAACCTTCCGTCATCCGCCGGATCTTTTCATAGAATTTTCGGGCATCATTCCTGCCAGCCAGCATCTCAAGCTCCTCACACTCACGCCTTTCGGCCTCACTTTTCTTTTTTCTGAAAAGGCGTCTCTCTTCCTTCTTTGCCTCACGATATTGTTGCCATACACTGCGGGTTGCGCCCGTTCGCAACGTCTCCTTGTAGGCAGCGTCCTTTTTTTTCGAGGCAGTTTTGCATTCCTCATCGTACCAGTTGTTCTTGCGGGCTCGCTGGAACCCTATAGTGGCCTCAGCGGCGGTACGCAATGAGTGAGAGATATGCTTCCATTGCTCGGTTACATCGTTAGGTCGAGGATTGCCCTCTGCTAGCAGGTGTGAGAGTCGAGTTGTGAAATTATCAGCTGTCTGTGTCATGCGCAGCTTCTCGACGTCAAACTTTCCTTCCGTTACTGTGCGCACTTTCTTCGTTGCACAGAGGCGTGTGCGTATCTTGGCTGCGACAAGATAATGGTCAGAGTCAATATTGGGACCACGCAGTGTACGCACGTCCAGAACGGTGGAGCTATGTCTGCCGTCAATCAAGACATGATCAATCTGGTTTCTAGTTCTTTGATCAGGGGACAGCCATGTGGCTTGGTGTATTCGCTTATGCTGGAACCTGGTACTACTGATGACCATATTGCGAGCAGCGGCGAAGTCAATCAACCTAGTGCCGTTGGGGGATGTTATATCGTGGAGACTGAATTTTCCAACTGTGGGACCAAAGACTCCTTCCTTGCCCACCTTGGCATTAAAGTCGCCGAGCACGATTTTGATATCATGCTGTGGGCAGCGATCATAAGTCTGTTCAAGTTTATCGTAGAAGGAGTCCTTCTCTGCGTCGTCCGTCTCCTCAGTCGGCGCATAGGCGCAGATAAATGTTATGTTGAAAAACCTCGCCTTGATGCGGATCGCAGCGAGACGCTCGTTCACAGGAGTGAACGCTAATACTTGGCGGCGAAGTCTCTTTCCCACCACGAATCCTACACCACGCGCTTTGCCGCGTGTCTGGCCACTGTAGTATACGTCACAAGGACCGATGGTCGTCTTTCCTTGCCCCGTCCATCGCATTTCCTGCAGGGCGGTGATGTCAGCCTTTGCGCCTACGAGGACATCAACCAGTCGGGCAGCGGTACCGTCCCTTGAAAGGGTCCGGACATTCCCGGTACATGCCCTAATATCCAAATCGTTATGCCTTATTCGTTTTGCCGGGTCGTCAACATTAAAGGGGGTTCTCATCCGAGGCTTTGTACATTTTTTCATTGGAATTAAGTTTTTTACGTGGCGGGTCCCAAACCCAGCGCACAACCCGTTTCGGAGTTTTGGAAAATATTTACACATTTATATAGCGAGCCGCTTGCTTCAAGACAGACGCCCGCTTGCAGCCGCACCTCATGGTGAACAGACGCTACGCAAAAACCTCGGTGAGCCCTTAAACCCAGTATGTCAGAGTGGCCCCACCGGGGCTCCCTCTCTTTCTGCCGCGAGCCTAGGTAGCTCCCGTTGCCCAGAGTGCACGAACGAGGACGCAAGAGTCGGGATTGAGCAAGGTCACTTAGTAACCACACTCCATTACACTCCTGTTAAGGAATACTAAATCTCCTTCCAGAAACCCTTCTGTTTCCATTGCTTTGTCGTACCTGGTTTTCATGTTTTTGCTTATACTTCCGGGGAACGGACCAGCTTCACCCAAGGTAATCCTCTCAACCGGTGCATCTGAGTTGCACTGCCTCCTTAGACCATGACTCGTGGACCTCAGCACCTTTGCTCTGATGCACTCATCGCATTTGGCAATCCACTCCTTTACCGACTGACCGTAACCAACCCAATAAAATGTCTGCTTAATCTTCTCCAAGGTCTTCTTGACTCCTAGATGACCTCCACTTGGATCGTTATGCATTTCCCTGAGAACATCAGACACCCGCTTCCTTGGAACAACTATAAGCTTCCGAGCGCATTGACCATCCTCACTCTCCCATATTCGATGCAAACAACCGGATACCATTCGTAAACTGTTCCATTGTGCCCAATATGACTTGGCAACTGGACTCGCCGCTGACATTTCTTTTCTTGCTGGTCGTTTGTTTCGCTCAAGCCCTCGGATCACACATGCCAGATCTGAATCTTCCTGTTGACTTCTCCAAATATTCTCAAGTAGGCATTTGTCTATCGAAGCCATTGGTCGAGGAGGTACCTTTGCATTTCGAGTGTCCTTGTGCTTCATCTCTAATGAAACTCCTTTGGTGTAATACCCAATGTTGTGTCCAAAGATCAGAGGTACTTCTTGGCCATTGTATCTCATAACTATATTTCTCAGGTTCATGTGAATGTCTCTCACAGCCAAGAAGTCGACGCCAATGATGACTTCGTCCACAATATCTGCCACTAAGAAGTTGTGGTATGTAGTCGCATTCCCAATCGCAACTTTGCACCGCACTTCTCCATGAACCAGCTTACTTTCACCAGTTACTGTCCGCAACTTTGCATCCTGCAATGGTCGTACTCTCTTTTGGACCAAGTCACTTCTAATGATGGAATGAGATGCGCCAGTATCCACAGTGAATAACCGCTCTTTTCCGTCCAAGAAACCTCTAACAGTAACAGTACTTGCTTTCCCTCCGACCTGCGACATAGAAACTATAGGGCATTCATCTTGGTCTTCTCCTCCAGCGTTACCCTTACGTCCACAAGCATTGCCGAAGTCTCTGGAGCCGATGTTGCAATGACGCACGATATGGCCAGATTTTCCGCACTTGAAGCATTTAATGGCTGCTTCATTTTTCCGTTGCTTTCCGTTCAATGCTTCTAGTATTGCGTCCACCCACTCTGGTCGTTCTACTTCCACACGATGAGCTTTGTACGCTGGTTTGCACAAAAGTGATGCTGTTTCTTGAGTTAGAGCATGTGATACCGTCTCCGCAAATGATCTCTTTGGATTTGCATAGGTGGCCCGCTTCGTCTCCACATCACGTATTCCATTTATTAAACTTTGTATCTTTACCCTCTCCATGTATTCTACAGGTGCATCCGCGTTTGCTAGGTGCGCTAACCTCTCGATGTCCGATGCAAATTCTTGTAAGGTCTCATTGGGCTTCTGGCAGCGATTTTGTAGCTCTATTTGATAAATCTGCTTCCGATGCTCGCTACCATAACGTCTCTCCACAGCACCCATCAATGCTTCATAGTTGTTTCGTTCGCCATCAGGAATAGTCTGTAAAATTTCGGCTGCCGGTCCTTTCAATGCTACGAAGAGTGCAGCGACTTTATCTTCAGCGCCCCAGTTGTTCACAGCTGCTGTCTTCTCAAATTGTAGCTTAAATACCTGGAAAGGAACAGAACCGTCAAATGATGGGGTTTTTACCTTGGGTACGCTTGTGGAAACACTTGGACGATTCAGCTGCAACTCCTGGATACGACTTCTTAACGCATCCACCTCGGCTTCGACTTTCTCCTCAAGCTGCATTAGTTTCTCGTCCATGCGCGCCTCTAGTTTTGAGGACATACGTGCTTCCTGTTCCTCTGGCTGTGTAGACAACTGCAATATTTGAGATGCCATGTGCGTCTTCGTTTCTTCCCACTGAGATGCTAAGCGTGTCTCTTGTTGTTCCAACTGAGATGCCATGTGTGTCTTCTGTTCTTCAAACTTTGATGTTATATTCGTCGACATCTGAGTCAATACAGCCAACAGCGAGTTGGTGTCCACATTTGCCACTGAATCCGGAGTATCCCTTTGCTCTTCTATTTTCGTCGCTGCCTCTTCCGAAAGCTGAAAAACATAATCGTCAACGTTGATTCCTTCCGCTTCCATAGCCTCCCGTAGACGTGATTGTAGCTCTGGCTTATTGCCTGTTGTTGCCATTCCACGTTTCTCCAACTCGTTTTTGAGTTGTTGGATCTTCAAGTCATTAAACTTTGCCATATCCTTGCAATATCCTTTGTTACCTTTACAATGTCCTAGTTATCCTTTTCAATGTCCGTGTTATCCTTTTCAATGTCCTTGTTATCCTTTTCAATGTCCTTGTATTTATTTAACAATACCGCTTCTGACACCAATTGTGACGAATTCGATGATTCCTTGATTATTTTCCCTGAGTTCGATCACTGTACGTTAAATAAAACACTCCGATTCTGTTTAATAAGTAGTACGCTTTATTCAGTACAAAAAAACCGTAGTATAATATCGCGGGTTAATTTACTGTTCAGTACTTCACTGTACAACACTTCAAAATAAACTGATTGATTTGCGTTGTCTTTGCGCGGTTTATATACCCCAGCAAACAGCAGCATCACAACCTAGAAATGTCTACACCTTTCTGGTTTATTCGTGCAACAGTGTTCTCGAAGCGTTTATCTATCGTCATCTCCTCTTTGTGCCACAATCGTAAACACGCGAGCTGCCTCTCCCTCTCTCGCTCTCACGTCATGTATGTAAACAGCTGTAGTTGTGGTAGAGACGCTAGTGGTGGAAGATGAGCGATTCTTGATAACATTCGCCACAATATTTAGTTGTACTGCTTCACTGAGGGTATCCGTCAATTGCGAAAACAGTAACCGCTTCTCGCGTAGCTGCTGATTGTTTTTCGGATAAGCTCAATAGCATCCTTGAAAACCAACACAGTGTCTTTTACACCTATCCACCATGTCGCTGCATAATTATACAGTAGCAGTGGCATTCCACGCAATGCATCCGCATCAGAAATTTTCTCGATGCCTTTGTATACGGTGATAGCCGACACGAACTCCTCTACTGCCGATGGGTCTCGCTGTCCACGGAGACGTGCTGTGCATTTAGTGAACGAACTGCATTCATTGCCACCTGCGATTGCCACCAAAATCTGTGAAAACTGCTCTTGTGAAAATGTAGCCATTTTGTGTTCTTCTGTCTCTCTTTCGTCGTCTTCTGGACTGCTGGCCATTATGTTGGGCGCCAATGAAGCCTTCTCGTAGTTGTTGGAACGAAGGAAAAAATTCATATAGTGGATGCGGCAGCAAGTTCAATACGATTTTGTTTTTATTTAATTAATTCGATAGATAGTTTATTTAAAGTTGTTGATATATGCTCAAAAAAAAATATATATATGTACGCATAAAAGTTACCTGTTCAATGCAATATTTCACAAGTGCTTTACATACACACACAAGCGCAAGCTTTGATTTTGTTCCGTAGTAAGAGCTGTCCAAAGCAGTATCGGACGAGAACCTTACCCGTCGCAAGCACGCAGCAAATTGAATTGAGAAATGATCACAAATATTAATTTATGCGAAATGAAATTGCAAGCTAAAAGTCAGGACTGGAGTCCATGAGAAATTCGTGTTTCTATCTCTTGAGAAACATGTCCGTTTTAGAGCCTGAAACACATAATTTTTGAAAACTTGCAAATTTCGAGTTAATAACACAAATTCAAACACAAAAAATCAAGGACTGAAACCGAAACCGTTATTTTTTTCTGAAAAAGAACGAAACCGAAACCGTTTCAAAAGCCGGAACCGGTTCCATACGGTTTTGAATTTTTTTGTGGACACATATTTTATTTTAAATGAGGCTACCCTGAATAATTTTCATGGAAGATGATTGCTTTTGAATTGAACTATAGGCGAATGAAGCCATCGAAAAAAATTTACGACATCCGAAAAAAAAAATTTTTAGTGGCCGTCTCAGAAAGCATCATCATATTAACGTTCCATTTTAACATTTTTTCTAATATAAAAAGTAGAGTTAATTTTTTAAACTTATCGGCTACCCTGAATAATTTTCATGGAAGATGATTAAGCACGACACTTTTGAATTGAACTATAGGCGAATGAAGCCATCGAAAAAAATTTACGACATCCGAAAAAAAAGAAATGTTTAGTGGCCGTCTCAGAAAGCATCATCATATTAACGTTCCATTTTAACATTTTTCCCAATATAAAAAGTAGTGTTAATTTTTTAAACTTATCGGTCAAATAAAAGATTTTCAAATTAATGACCACTTACTTATAACATACATACTTATATTGAAGAAAAATTTTTTCCATAAATAGCGGAAGTAATATTTATTACTATATATTGGAGAAAGTTCCGCATGAAAACCGGAGTAAAGTTATAAAAATTCAGACTTATTTTGCATTTAGGTACATATTTGAGTTTTGTAGTAGCACAATTTTTGTTGTGTTGGTGTTTTTATTGGGAAACCGAAACCGGAACGAAACCGTAACCGAAACCGAAATAAATGTTGAAGAACGAAACCGAAACACGTTACAAAATAGTAGCCGAAACCGGAACTTTATTTTAATCGGTTTCATACTTTGCAAAAAATTGCCTAAATCACTCCTTTATTCAAAAATTTCAAACAATAAATATTTTTTAAGGGGACTAATAAGTACACCATGTTTAAACAATCATTAAGACCTTTCATTTGATACCCATATTGCAAAACCACCATATAGGTTCACACCTGGTCCACATTTTGGACAATATCTCTAAAGCGGGGTCTCATATGGGACTAATAGCTACACCATGTCTAAACAATCATCAAGATCTTTCATTTGATACCCATATTGCAAAACACACCTGGTCCACATTTTGGTCAATATCTCGAAAAACTTATGTGATATAATAATTTGAATTTTTTTCTGTTTTTGGGAGGTCAAAATCTGTATGAAAATGTAAAAAAATCCTATGCAGTTTTTTGGTCGGAAGGCCTATGTAATTTATCTATAAGGAGTGACATTTTTGGCCGATGAATGGGTTAGTTTCTTCTAGGATATGTAACCTTAATTTCTGAAAAAAATTGAGTAGCTAACTACTCAAAACAGTGAAGACGCCAGAGCCAGCTAAAATTGACAAAAAAAGGATAAAAATTACGTATTTTCAGTACCAGGTTTTTAATACAAGGACTCGCTATATGATTTATTATTTACTTTTTAACAAACTACTCTCTTTTACCTTTAAAACGCACTATTAAACGTAAGGATATCTCTAATAGAAACATTTGTATAGCAATAATAGGGTAAGGCTAAAAAGGACGTTTTCAAACTTTGAATATCTACCCGTCCGAAACGAGTGGTTATACAATTTAAATGTGCGTAATTTTGTTCCTTTAGGACCCTAGAGAAGTGTCAGCGACGATTTTTGCTAATGTTAGGCGTTTTAATATGGATTCACTCAATTGTAAGCCTTATAGTCCTCTAGCTAGAGCCAAATTTACTCCATTCATAATATCAAAAACTAATAGTGTTTTAAGATTAAATATCTTGTATAACAAAAATTCAGATAGAGCCAAATTTTTGTAAAGAGCTTTGGTTCATGCACAGAAAAAACTGCAAAAGTGCCCGTCCATATTTAAACATTAATGAAATTTACATATAACATACGACAATCATTTATCCGGCGACGAGTAAAAAAAAACCAAAAAACACCTAAGTCCAAATGTTTCCAGATAAACGGAAAAAAAATCTAGTTCTAGTTGCAAAACAGCTAAAATGGCAACACTGATGATCTTCAATAATATTTAATTACACAGCAAAATTAATTCTTACCAAAAAAATTTGCCTCAAAATTTCAACCTAGTGCCAAGTCGATTGGATAATACAACCATTGTCCTACAAATTATAAACAATATTTTTTTACTAAATTAGGAACCTTTGGAAACTTCGTTCAATAATGAAAACACAAGCCCACGGCAAACCTTGCCAGCAGGTTCGGTAATACCATTGTCCTTACCACAGTTATCTCATTTTCGAAATGCAATAAACTCGAATGTGAATGTAACACATACAATGCCGCTGACGCCAAGCTCGCCCATTTTAAGTACGGCTAACATATCAGATATAAAAAGAAGAATTAATGTTAAAACCCCCATATCAATTACTGGTGGTAAGTGATCAACTGGTTTATAAAGTATCCTAACTAAAATAAATAAAAAAGGCAAACTGTTCTACGGGCAATTTCAAGTTGCAGTTATAGTCAACCACACCAAAACTACACAGCGAGGATTTCGAATACATTTTCAACATTTGGCAATACGGAGCAAAACCCCCTTTATCGTTGTTCGAAGCATATATCTCTGCAAATAATGAATTTGTAACAGGTCGATGTCTCAACTTTAGGATGCTGCGAAGGTTGTGACTTTTGATAACAAGTTCTCGTGATATGGTGTATGCAAAATTAGCAATGTTAGTAACTGCAGCAGTGCTAGTGAAAAACGACTAGTTGAGTGCCCATCTGCTAACGTCACATCGTTCAGTAGATTGCGGGCAGGCAAAAAGACAAGAACGTATGCGATGCCTTTTAAGGTTTTTCCTCTAAAAAGACATTTTGTGCTTTTCCATAAAAACATAAATGATCTAACCGAAACTAAAAGGCAAACATTATTTATAGAAAAAAAATATTTTAGTTTCTTTTTACATTGATTTTCCCCACCGGCCCCTTTCATTTTAGCCAACCAACTTTTAATTTGGTTATTATATATTTTTTTTTCTAAATAATTCTTCATTTTTAGTTTGGGTTAATTCTTTTATTGTTTTTATGGAAAAACTCAAAATGAAGTATGTGCGTACGTAGTTGTCTTTTTGCCTGCCCGCAAGCTAGTGAACGATACGACGCTAGCAGTTGGTCAGTTGACTTTTTCGCTCTTACTACGACAAAACGAGAGAGTATATCCATCTGTGTGAGTTGAGCGTTGCACCTCAGTGCCATGAAATGACGATATCTGATCTAAATGCACCTCGGTCAGTGCTGAAAGAAGTAATGTCGCGAGAGTCAGGATACAAGGCAATTTGATGGAATCCCAAAAAAAGATCTAATGTCGAAAAGTACTTAGCTCTACCAAGATTATCTAAAATACCGTCAACTCTAGCAAGAGGAAATTTATCAGCAATGAGTTTTTTGTTAACTCCGCGAAAATCTACGCACATACGGTATATATTTTATGGGGACCACAACCAAAGGACTATTGTAATTAGAATAGCTAGGCTCAATCAAATCATTATCTAACAACTTATTTACTTGGCGATTTATATCCTCACGTTGGGAATATGGCAATCGATAGTTTTTTTAACATATACCGGGTCGCTGTCTGTCACTCTTAACCCTCTGGTGCATGAATTTTTTTTGGCCTCAAAAAATTTATTTTGACCTTTTGGTTTCCTGAAATGAGCAAAAAGGTCAAGTCCGCCTGGAGGCGGACACATGCAGTAACGATAAGAAATGTATTGTATTATCAGACGGTAATTGTAAAAAAAAAAGTTTTCAATTTCACCATATGATAGGTTTTTGTTGGTGCAGCCACAGTTATGGCACACACCGGAACTTGGCGTAGCCCAGGGTTATGTTTTATAAGCGCGGCCGAAGACCTGCATATGCCACGGTGAAGTCCTTCTGCGTTGTAAAGACATTATTTCGTTAGCTACCTTAAAACTAAGTAACTCGAGTTACATCAGCGCCTACATCTGATTTACCTTTAATGTATACAATAGTGAAATTATATTCCGCTAGTTAAAGCCTAATTCTCGAAAGTTTTTCAAGAGGGGTCTTTCATATAGAACAGGTATACTAACGGTCTTTGATCAGATTTCACAATAAAGCTAGTACCATACAGGCCCGTGTGCAGGAATTTTCTATAGGGGGTTTTGAACTTTTGGATGTTACGAAAGTTGTGACTTTTGATAACGAGTTCTCGTGATATGGTGTACACAAAATTACCACTAAATACGAGCATGCTTAAGGTTTATATTATACAGCGGCTGAAATTGAAAATATTACTTGGTTGTAGTATGTAATTGCAAAAACCCGGGTAGAAAATAATCTAGGCAGATCTATTCTTAATCTAGGCGCTGGCTAGATTTTCCTACAATAGACAATTCGACTTTGGGCCTGCCAGGGCTCTGGAATGGAAAACGTATGTTTTTAAATTCACGGGCAATTTATGGATTATTCTGTAAGCGGACTGCCTAGTTTTGCATACCTTGCACCTGCTCAGTTTTTCCAATCCAGGGCCTAAACATTTTATCTATATTGGGGCGGCCTAGTTTTTCCAATACAGCGCCAGGATAGTTTTTCCACAATTATAAAATTTAATTAAAGTTGTTCATAATCCGAACAAATTTCATGCGTTGTGACAGCTGAATGGATAGAGACGATGACTGTAATGTGAAGGTGCCTGGGTTCAATGCTGGCTCAGGGACAATGAATTTTTTTAATTGGTTATTAAATGTAGGTGAAATTTAATTCAAGTTGTTCATTTGCAGAAAATATTTTTGATTAATGTTATTGCTGCTATCTTGAGCTGCTAACTGACTTTATTAAGTTCTAACCGAACCTTTATATACATACGTCAAAATAGATGTTAACCATCAGCGAAATCTAATACACATATATATTCTTGAGTCGCACCCTATAAATGCAGACGTAAACAGATTACGTTCACACGGTTAATGACTGCAGACGCAAACACATTCCGTTCACACGGTTCGTATAGCGCAATTGGAATGCAGACGAAATCCAATGCGGATCATGTTCCGTGCACTGCATTTTTACAGGGTGGAACATTTTTAGACTTCGCTAATAGTTAACATCCTCCCCCCGATGAGCGCAGCTCGATTTCCTGCACTGGCCCGTGAGTTAAACGTTCACCGAGAAGTCCAAAATTTTATTAGAATGTCGGGGCGCTGGATGGATTGGTATCCGCAGAGATAGGCAATGATTGATGTTTGCGTGTTTTGCACCTCCCTTTGATTATCGTAAAGACCAGTAGACATACAGCTATAAGCAACGCTGCATAACCCACTGTCATATGGTGTGTATTTTGTGTTTCAAGTTGATGTGGTAGTTCCAACAGATGATGGTTTGCCAATGTGGATTGCAGTAATGTCAAATTTTGGGTGTCAGCTATATATTTCACATCGGTCAACTTGTGAAGAAGAGGTTTTATTTGTTCTACCTTGGCTACTTTGGAGATTTCGCCAAGACTCGTGTAGGATGAACTCAGGCTGCTGGCTAATACCTGATGGGCATGAATGGATACAAAATGTTGTTTTAGTATACAGTTTGGTTGAAGTGACAGCAGTCCGGATCCCTTTAAAGTAATCTGTGTAATATCTGGGCCACATACTACTGTTGCACGAGATGAAACTGGTGTCGCATATATCCATTTGTTGTCATGATGTAGTGGTATCCACGCAAAACCATTTGGCGTTTTTCGCAGTAGACAACTTGATTGCGTATGATTCCGGAAAAGGGCTTCTTCACATGCGCACATGGCCGATCCGTGGCTGTAATGAATCTGAATTTTGGGACAGATGTAGCTTCCCTGTGTAATGTCCATGCAATATTGAAATTCCAATTCACTCATTGGAAAGAATTGATCACGAGCCGTGTTTATAGCCAGTATCGGGGCACATGGATCTATTTCAACCATTGTCCCATTGGTCAAGTTGGGGATCGGTACGATATTGAACAGGTCGAATCTGTCATGTTCCACCAGGGGCAAAGTTATACTGAATATTACATGCTTTTGTGTTACTCCTCCTTTAACCTTCATGAGCTGGTACAACTTCAGTAAATCGTCTTGCTGCACCGGTAGTTCTAATGATGCTGTCAACTGAAGTTTTATCTTGTTTATTTCTTGTTGTAATTGGATTGGTGTTAGGAGCAGGGGACTTATTTTCCCGTGATGAGAATCGGTTAACACGTCCAATATGGATGACTGAATGCGTTGTAAGTTGGCTGAGATAAGTGTCAGTTGCGTGGAAAGCGATGAAAACGCTTGAAATATTCTATCTTGGTTTATCGCAGCGGCGTCGGCGCGTATTCCATTAATAATTTGGCTGAGTTGTTGATCGATGAAATGGAACTTTTTGTCGACCGCGATCTGATCTTGCTTCACAATATTTATTGTAGAGTCTACAATAGATGTTTGGTTTTTGATGAGATTGAGCAGATGAGACTCGTTCTCGTTCACTTGTGATTCTGTATTGGACATTTGTTCAGCATACTGTGAGTCCAATATACCAAACAATGAATATGCAACATTTCCAATCGCATTTATTGCTCCTCTTTTTTGCCGATTGGATCTCATCATCGAGGCATCCAAGTGCAATGCGGCTTCAGTCTGTTCAAAGTGCCTTACCAGAGAGTGACAGATGCTCTTTTGGTTCATTTCCTGACATAGGAGGCTTAATGCTTTGGTGCCGTTTGAAAGCGCTGCCAATTCTCCCGAGAACGCTTTCAGGTCGTAGTATATAATGAGGTTCCACTCGGTAGATGATATGGCTGCCGATCCAATCCCCTCAAAATGAATGCCAACTTTTGACCCAAATCTTCTATTTTCAATTTGAATTCCCAAAGCTAGGGGAAGAAGTAACAATGTGATCAGCAGCATTGCGAGTCCATTATGCAAGGCGCGGATGTTGTTCTTCGGTGGAGAATCCTTTTCGTCTGTTTCGGCTGCTTGTGGTTCTCTTTCGTTATTTTCTTCCATGGGTAATGGTGCCAACCGATGAATTGATCTCTTGCACGTGCCAGTTGCGGTTTTTACCTCCGCCACCCGCACGATGTTATCTTGTCCCTTAAACACGTTGAGCACTCGTCCTAATGGCCATTGAAGTACTGGTGTGTTGTCTTCTTTAATGATAACCATGTCACCTATTTTGACATTGTTTTGCTTGTTCTTCCATTTGTTTTTCAACTGTAGCTCTGATAAGTATTCGGTAGACCATCGCTTCCAAAATTCCTGTTTGAGGTAGGAGACCAATTTCCATCTTGTGAGTAGGCTCATTTTTTGTGTTGTGCTGCTTGCATCTAACTGTGCGTTGATTGGTTCTCCAATGAGGAAGTGACCTGGAGTTAGAGCTGTTAGGTCATTAGGGTCGTCGGACATTGGGCTGATCGGTCTAGAGTTGAGGATTCCCTCCACCTCGATGACTACAGTGTCCAATTCTTCGTAAGTCAGTGATGCCGTAGAGGTGCTTCTGACCAGAAGATGCTTGGCTGATTTTACCGCTGCTTCCCATAATCCGCCGAAATGAGGGCTCCTCGGAGGAATAAAATGAAATGTTATTCCTTTTAAAGCGCATTGATTTTTGATTGATTTTTGTGATGAATCAGCATAAACCGCTTGGGTCAATTCAGCTAGCTGATTTCTTGCCCCTACGAAGTTTGTAGCGTTATCACAATATAGATTCTGGCAATGGCCTCTTCGGCTTATGAATCGCTTTAGTGCTCCAATAAATGCCTGGGTCGTCAAATCGCTAACCAGTTCCAGATGCACAGCCTTCGTTGCAAAACAACAGAACACAGCTATATAAGCCTTATGTGGTTTCTTTCCTCTTATCTTGAAGTGCACTGCAAAAGGTCCACAGAAGTCAACTCCGGAATTGATAAATGGTCGTGCCGGCGTTACTCTTGTTGACGGAAGGTTTCCCATAACCTGGAACAGGAGCCTTGGTTTCGCCTTGTTGCATCTCATACAATTGGCCACGATTGATCGAGCCATAATCCTTCCCTTCACTGGCCAGAATCTCTGCCTTGTAAATGATAAAAGCGCTTGAGGTCCACAATGCCGGTTTTCGTAATGGATTGTTTGCATCAATAACTTGGTTATGATGTTGTTGTATGGGAGCAACATAGGATGTTTGGCCTCGTATGGAAGTTCTGATGCTTGTAGGCGGCCCCCCACTCGGATGATGCCTTCATTGTCCAAAAATGGTGACAGACTGCGATATGGACTGTTTTTCCCAACCTCGTTGAATTTTTTCAATTTCTTTAGCTCGTCATCAAAGTCCAACTGTTGCATTATTTGGACGATTGCCATGAGAGACTTGTCTAATTCATGCACGGTCAATGGTATTTTGGCGTCTTCTGATTGTTTTCTCGCCCTGTTGATGAATCGCAACATGTAACCTATAACCTTTTGTAGTGTTTTGAAGGAGCCGTTATGTCGAATATTATAAAGGACGTTTTCTTCAATTACGGGGATTGTAACCGGGATGATGTCACTTTTCTGCGTTCCATGTTGATGCCCTCGTCGATTGTTGTGTTCGCCTTTGAATATTTTGATGGCCACGTGTCTTCCTCGGTAAGCAATATTTTCGGCCCATTAAACCACAAGCTGCAGGCTTCAAGCTTTCCTGGCGGAAGTCCTCGTGATATAATATCTGCAGGATTGTCTTTCGAACCTATATGCCGCCATTGCTCAGGAATTGTGTGCTCATGAATTGCAGCTATCCGGTTTGCCACAAATGTTTGATATGATGCTGAGTGCGAATTGATCCATGCTAGTACTATCTGGGAATCAGTCCAATAGTATGTAGGAACATCCAGCTTAAGGTCTGCCCTGACTCTAGCGCTAAGTTGAGCTCCCAAAACTGATGCGCATAGCTCAAGCCGCGGAAGAGTTTGTCGCTTCAACGGCGCTACTCGTGATTTCGCACACAACAGCTTTACCATTACTTGTCCATCGTCTAGCTGTGATCTAATGTATATCACAGCTCCATATGCTTTTTCCGACGCATCTGAGAATACGTGAATTTGTACCTTTGCTGCGATGTGTCCTTCAAATACGTGTCGCGGGACCTGCTTGTTATTTAGCTTTTCCAAATTGCTTCGGAATGTTGTCCATGTAGCATTCAATTCGGCCGGTAATGCTTCGTCCCACTCTAGCTTGAGTTGCCATAGATCCTGAATGAAAATTTTCGCCGTGACTACTATTGGTGCTAGTATGCCCAACGGATCGAATAGCCTAGCTATGTCCGCACTAACTGATCGCTTCGTTATGATGTTGTTGCTTGCTAAGCACACCTTTACGCAAAACTTGTCAACTTTAGGCATCCATGTCATACCCAACGTTTTGAAAGTTTGATTGATGTCATTATCAAAATCTATATCGACTTCTTGTTCTCCTAAGCCAACATTTTCGAGCAATTGTGGATGATTGGAACACCACTTTTGCAGGTTGAGACCGCGCTGCTTCAAGATATGTATTAGTTGCTGTTGAATTTCCATGGTTGTGGTTAAGCTATCTGATCCCCCAATTCCGTCATCTACATAAAAGTTTTCTTGTAGGAACTGCGAACCCAATGGATGTGATAGCATATTTTCCTTTGCAATTGTTTGCAAGCATTTCGTTGCCAAATACGGGGCAGATCTGGTCCCATAAGTGATTGTGTTCAATTGATAATGCCTTATTGGCATGCTTGGGTCTTTTCGCCATATGATGAGTTGGAATTTTCTGTCTTCCGGATGCATGAGGATCTGCCTATACATTTTTTCTACATCTGTTGTGAATACGAATTTAGCCATGCGAAAGCGAAGTAAAATGGTGAACAGCTCGCTCTGAACAATGGGTCCAGTATACATGAGGTCGTTCAATGATATTCCAGAGGTTGACTTTGCCGATGCGTCAAATACCACACGCAGTTTTGTGGTACGGCTTTCTGGTCTGGAGATGTAGTGGTGAGGAATGAAATACCTCGGGTGATTTATGGAGTTAATATCCACTTGAGTCATGTGACCCAACCTTTCATACTCTTCCATAAATTGTATGTATTTATCCCTTGTCTCCGGTGATTTTGCCAATCGGCGTTCCAAGGCCAAAAATCGATTGCTTGCAATCCCAAACGATTCCCCTAAAGCCTCCGGACCTTCATGAAAGGGTAGTTTTACCATGAATCTTCCATTTTGAATAACTGTATTTTGAGCAAAGTGAGTTTCACACTGTTTTTCAGCTGTTGATAGTTGTTTTCCCAAGGTTGCAACTTCATCAAGTTGCCATAACCTAGCCAATGCTGATTCTAGATTTATATCCTCTTGAATGCAGATTCCACAACTTGCATTTGCACTGTCATTGCCGCCAATTTTTCCGGAAACGATCCATCCTAGAAGCGTATTTTGCAGAATGGGTAGGTCTTCGGATAGTTTTATTTGTCCGGCTGTCATCAACTGATTGTAGAACTCCGCTCCTAACAATATGTCAATTTTGTTCGGATGATTGAATGATGGATCTGCTAGCGTTATATTGCTGGGAATTTTCCATTCGTCGATATTGATGTCTTGTGAGGGCTGTGGAGATATAATGTGCGGTAGTACTGCTGCTTCTAGCCGTGTTGCGAAACTATTGATCCGTGAATGTAACCCAATATTGACTCGATGTCGTACCTTGGTGTTACTGGAGCCGATACCATTAATGGAAATTGATGATGATTTTGTTGAAATACCCAATCTTTTCACCAACCGCTCTGTAACAAAATTCACCTGTGAGCCCGAATCCAGGATTGCACGGCACTGCACTTCTGTTCCATTTCCCTTGACCTTTACCATGGCAGTGCTAAGCAGGACATAAGTATTCGTTCGTGAGTGTTCGGCGGTTGCCAGTGAAGCTGCTTCCTGTTTGGAAGCTGTTGCTTTGGTCGTTGATGGTATAGTATTTTTCAATGCATGCTTTTCAGTTAGAGTGGTTTCCAATGATGACCTTGCGTTTGCGTCTTCAAAATGTAACAATGTGTTATGCTTTTTGTTACATTTCAAACAACTTCTTAGTGGGCAGTTTACCGCAGCATGCCCCGGTTTAAGACAGTTGTGGCAGTATCTATGCCTTTGTACAAACTGGAAACGAGTAGATGGAGATTGTTGGAGAAATTCCTTGCATGAAAACAATTGGTGTTTTCCCTTTTTGCACATGTTGCAGTTGTCAATATTAGGATTCTTTGACGTGACCGTAGTGCAGACCTTTGAAGTTTGGTTTGTAGTTTTGATACCCATTGCCTCCAGGGATTGAAAGTGCTTTTCGAGAAATTGCAGGAACTCTGTAAGCGTTTGTACTTCTCGTGGTTTCGATAACGATTGCTCGTAGCGCAGACGTGTGGGTTGATCCAATTTCTTTATTAGCAGATGAATCAGTAGTGGATCCCATGTTGATGTGTCTATTTGTAAATTGTTCAGAGCTAAGAGACATTCTTTGGTTGTGTCATGAAGTTTTTTGATGTTGTCCATTGAAGTCCCTCCCGTCGTACTGAGTAGCTCATTTATTAATTTGCTCACCAGCAAGCGTTTATTGTTGTAACGCTCCAAGAGCACCAACCAAGCCGCTTCGAAATTTTCTTCTGTTGAAGCGAAATGCTTAATGAGATTTCCAGCTTCACCCACCACGTGAGTCTTCAGATAGTACATTTTCTGAATTTTTGCTAGTGGCTGACTTATTACCAGTTGCGTAAATAAGTCGTAGAACTCCTGCCATTTCAGGTAGTTCCCGTCAAACTTTGAAATGGTGATTTTTGGCAATGAAACTGAGTGTGGTTTGAATGTTGCACAACCTGGACTTGATGATTGCATAACCATCACCTCATTATCTGCTGCCTGCAGACAACTCCGCACTCTTTGCTCCAGCACCATGAATTGATCGTAACTGTAACCCTGCTGTGTGGGATTGTCGAACATTTCAAATATTTTGAAGTGAATATCCTCGATGTTTGCCCATAATTTACTGATTACAGGTTGGCATCTTGGTGAAACGGTGTCGTTTAACGCTCGTTCCAATGAAGCCATCATTACTCCTTGCCTGCGTACCAACTTGATGAAACTGTTTGTTTCTGATTCCGGTTGATTCCCCTGTGGTGGTTGTGTTTCAGCCGGCTTTTGTTGAGTTGCAGCTGGCAGCTGGTGATGACTTGCAGCTAGCTGACGCGCTGCAGTTTCGAATACTTCCCTATATTGGACCACTACGTTCATTATGGTGTTGTAGTACTCCTTCGTGAAGTAATCGTGATCCATGGGCAGGTTTTCGAGTACACGAATTTGGGTGTCGGTTGTTTCGAAATTTTCCCATTCGCTGTTTAACCTCCTTAACCGTTCCTCGTAATATTCCGAGGACTGCTTTCGGGTGGCGGCGTCCTTTTTGAAGTTCCTTATTATGGTTTCAATGTTGGAGCCATATGTTTTTTGTTCGTTGACCAATTCACTGAAGGTTGCCATTTTTTCTTGGGGTCACCAGAATATTGATTAATGTTATTGCTGCTATCTTGAGCTGCTAACTGACTTTATTAAGTTCTAACCGAACCTTTATATACATAGGTACGTCAAAATAGATGTTAACCATCAGCGAAATCTAATACACATATATATTCTTGAGTCGCACCCTATAAATGCAGACGTAAACAGATTACGTTCACACGGTTAATGACTGCAGACGCAAACACATTCCGTTCACACGGTTCGTATAGCGCAATTGGAATGCAGACGAAATCCAATGCGGATCATGTTCCGTGCACTGCATTTTTACAGGGTGGAACATTTTTAGACTTCGCTAATAGTTAACATATTTCAATGATTGGAATAGGCAATGGACAGAGAAGACAACTGTGATGTAAAGGTGCGCGGGTTCAATTATTTTTTTAATTTTATTTCTTAGCTGACATTGCCTTGGATTTGCATTACCCGGCAGGCCCTTTATGAAAAAGCGTTAACATACATATAAGGGCCTGTGTAAACTTTCCTTGGCAGGCCCATGATTTTAAAAGGGGAAATCCAGGCAGGCCCTAGGCTAAATTTAACAGATTTTCTAATTTTCTAATTCAAGTTGTTCATTTGCAGAAAATATTTCAATGATTGGAATAGCCTAATGGACAGAGAAGACAACTGTGATGTAAAGGTACCCGGGTTCAATGCTGACTGAAAAGCAATGAATTATTTTATTTCTTAGCTGACATTGCCTTGGAAAAACTAGGCAGGGCCTAGATTTGCAATACCCGACAGGCCCTTTATTAAAAAGCATTAACAAACAGGTAAGGGCCTGTGTAAACTTTACTTGGCAGGCCCATGATTTTAAAAGGGAAAACCTAGTCAGGCCCTAGGCTAAATTTAACAGATTTTCTAATTCAAGTTGTTCATTTGCAGAAAATATTTCATGGAATATGGCAATCGATAGTTTTTTTAACATATACCGGGTCGCTGTCTGTCACTCTTAACCCTCTGGTGCATGAATTTTTTTTGGCCTCAAAAAATTTATCTAGACTACTTTCATGTATTTGAACTCGAAAATATTGTCACTTTCTTATTTTGACCTTTTGGTTTCCTGAAATGAGCAAAAAGGTCAAGTCCGCCTGGAGGCGGACACATGCAGTAACGATAAGAAATGTATTGGCCAAAGGCCTCAAAAGAGTCATTATCAGACGGTAATTGTAAAAAAAAAAGTTTTCAATTTCACCATATGATAGGTTTTTGTTGGTGCAGCCACAGTTATGGCACACACCGGAACTTGGCGTAGCCCAGGGTTATGTTTTATAAGCGCGGCCGAAGGCCTGCATATGCCACGGTGAAGTCCTTCTGCGTTGTAAAGACATTATTTCGTTAGCTACCTTAAAACTAAGTAACTCGAGTTACATCAGCGCCTACATCTGATTTACCTTTAATGTATACAATATTGAAATTATATTCCGCTAGTTCAAGCCTAATTCTTGAAAGTTTTTGAAGAGGGGTCTTTCATATAGAACAGGTATACTAACGGTCTTTGATCAGATTTCACAATAAAGCTAGTACCATACAGGCCCGTGCGCAGGAATTTTCTATAGGGGGCTTTGAACTTTTGGATGTTACGAAAGTTGTGACTTTTGATAACGAGCTCTCGTGATATGGTGTACACAAAATTACCACTAAATACGAGCATGCTTAAGGTTTATATTATACAGCGGCTGGAATTGAAAATATTACTTGGTTGTAGTATGTAATTGCAAAAACCCGGGTAGAAAATAATCTAGGCAGATCTATTCTTAATCTAGGCGCTGGCTAGATTTTCCTACAATAGACAATTCGACTTTGGGCCTGCCAGGGCTCTGGAATGGAAAACGTATGTTTTTAAATTTACGGGCAATTTATGGATTATTCTGTAAGCGGACTGCCTAGTTTTGCATACCTTGCACCTGCTCAGTTTTTCCAATCCAGGGCCTAAACATTTTATCTATATTGGGGCGGCCTAGTTTTTCCAATACAGCGCCAGGATAGTTTTTCCACGATTATAAAATTTAATTAAAGTTGTTCATAATCCGAACAAATTTCATGCGTTGTGACAGCTGAATGGATAGAGACGATGACTGTAATGTGAAGGTGCCTGGGTTCAATGCTGGCTCAGGGACAATGAATTTTTTTAATTGGTTATTAAATGTAGGTGAAATTTAATTCAAGTTGTTCATTTGCAGAAAATATTTCAATGATTGGAATAGCCCAATGGACAGAGAAGACAACTGTGATGTAAAGGTGCGCGGGTTCAATTATTTTTTTAATTTTATTTCTTAGCTGACATTGCCTTGGATTTGCATTACCCGGCAGGCCCTTTATGAAAAAGCGTTAACATACATATAAGGGCCTGTGTAAACTTTCCTTGGCAGGCCCATGATTTTAAAAGGGGAAATCCAGGCAGGCCCTAGGCTAAATTTAACAGATTTTCTAATTTTCTAATTCAAGTTGTTCATTTGCAGAAAATATTTCAATGATTGGAATAGCCTAATGGACAGAGAAGACAACTTTGATGTAAAGGTACCCGGGTTCAATGCTGACTGAAAAGCAATGAATTATTTTATTTCTTAGCTGACATTGCCTTGGAAAAACTAGGCAGGGCCTAGATTTGCAATACCCGACAGGCCCTTTATTAAAAAGCATTAACAAACAGGTAAGGGCCTGTGTAAACTTTACTTGGCAGGCCCATGATTTTAAAAGGGAAAACCTAGTCAGGCCCTAGGCTAAATTTAACAGATTTTCTAATTCAAGTTGTTCATTTGCAGAAAATATTTCAATGATTGGAATAGCCTAATGGACAGAGAAGACAACTTTGATGTAAAGGTACCCGGGTTCAATCCTGACTGAAAAGCAATGAATTATTTTATTTCTTAGCTGGCATTGCCTTGAAAAAACTAGGCAGGGCCTAGATTTGCAATACCCGACAGGCCCTTTATTAAAAAGCATTAACAAACAGGTAAGGGCCTGTGTAAACTTTACTTGGCTGGCCCATGATTTTAAAAGGGAAAACCTAGTCAGGCCCTAGGCTAAATTTAACAGATTTTCTACCCGGGAAAGGGCCTGTCGGGTAATGCAAATCCAGGCCCTGCCTAGTTTTTCCAAGGTGTAAATTCGACGACGGGGTCTTCTTTTGCGGCCGTGGCTCAGAACACCGCGGTCGGATTATTTTGGAGGAGGAAATGAAAAGATAGAGACGAGAATTCTCGTTATAATCTGGCCGTTTATTGTACAAAAAATTGTGTTAACAAAGTTGAATATGTTACCTGAATTACGGCGTTGTAGAAATCCTGGGGTGGCGGCGATGTCGATCCTGGCTCGGTTGCTGAAAGAATAGACGGTTGTCAAGTCGTTGACAACCGTTGAACCCAAAATCATCCTCCGGTTTTAAGGGGAGGTGAACCAACACATGCACACCCACCTGCATGTATATGTGTGCTGACAAAACATGAATAATCATGCATACGTACAGGTGGGTGTGTGGGTGCTTGGAAAGTGACATAAGGGTGTCACTATTTTTAGGATTTTAGGCATCGGGCCTAAACATGCCGGCCCCCTTGCGATACGCAATATTCTGACCAGCCCCGGGATTTCCATCACGCCCTCTCTTATTCTAGGCTCTTAAACCTATTCTGGGGTGCTGGGTAGCACTTGGTCCGCCTTCGAGCCCCCTCCTGGGATTGAGGTCTGTCACCACTGGTACTATGGCCGTATCGTACCTAGCTATGAGAAGTATATTTCTTGCCATAATTGAGAAAAAAGAAAAAATAATTTTTATTTTTTTTTAAGTTATACTTAGAACTAGATTTACACCTAAACTTACATGCTAGTAGCACCCGAGAGCACCCAAAAAAATGGTGCTCTGGGCCACAAACGACGGCGGCAGTGTGCTCGGTAGGACGACGTCGGCGTAGATATCACCGCCGAGTACGAGCTGGATTGGCGCAGATATGTAAAAGTGCGGATCAGCCAGCCGGTAGGGAGCCGCCACTCTTGCGTAGATGGTCAGGGCGGGGCTGATCCGCTGCAGGTTGTCGACAAATACGCCGTGCGTAGTCACCGTCGTGTGGTTTCCATGTTTCCCTCGGACTCTGAGAAAGCAACCGTGCTCGCCGCCAGAGTGGGTGGTGGGCAGCCCTAACGCTTCCGCCAGGCCCCGGTCGACAACTGTGCGGGGGGAACATGCATCGGTTAGCGTACGCATGTAAGTAAACCCGCCCCCGACCTCCAGTTTCACGAGCGCGGTCGGCGAAAGCGTAGTCATGGGGCGCAACGACGGGGCCACCCCGGCGAGAGCCCGGTTCAGTCCGTCTCGGAACCCGCTAACGGCTGGCAGCTGGCGCCAGTCCAGTGGCCAGTCTGCCATCTCGGTTGGTGTTTCGACGGCTCCTAGAGCTGCTGGTGCGTAGCTGAGTGGCCAGTCTACGCTCGTCGAAGTCCTGGCCGCGGCGAATTCCGTGGTTGTTTCGTAGCTGCCGCGGCTGAGGGGCCAGTCTACGGGCTTCGGCTTCGTTTGTATGGGGATTTCGAAGCTGGCGCGGCTGAGAGGCCAGTCTTCGCTTGCGACTGTTGCGATGCGCGCGGCGAGACGGAGGGCTGTTGTCGCGTTGATGATGTTGTCGGCGCTCGTGTGCTAGGAGGGGGCGGAACCGCTGCAGGTCCGACACCCCTTGGACCGGTAGGAACGGCCGTGGTTCCGCTGCCGGTTCCGGAATTTCGCCATCTTCTGGTATCAGCCCCGTCTCCGATGCTTGGATCGACAGTGCCTCGTCACGGCTCTCTTCCTCTATTTTGGACTGCTCTTCTAGCCACGCTGCTTCTTCCATCTCCGCCTCGGTGACTTGCTGAAACCAGCTTTTGTATTCCCTCGTCTGGGGCGGCTGGTCGTCCGTTGGGAGGTGGATTGTAGTGTGGTGGTTGCCACCACATCGTCGGCACCTGGCGTCGCTGGTGCACTCCCTTGTCTGATGCACCATTGACAGGCAATTGCCACAGTATCCCCCCCGGATAACCTCCTGTAGTCGGTCTAAGGGTGCCATCCCGTGATACCGGTCACATGCCCGTAGGGGGTGGCTTTCACCGCAAAGGGGGCATGGTTTTGGGTAACAGGCGGCCATACGTGCGGCGCGTTGACGAAGGGATGCATGGCGAGTCATGCTGCAGAAGACCGAAGAAAAAAGAGAAAGAAAAAATTGGTTTCAGTGATACATACGGTTGCCCATATACATACGTGGGAGGAAGGTGGCGACTAGCCGAAGTGATACATTAGGCTGGACTTGGAATTGAATAGCTTAAATTAATTTTAACCGGTATTTCCCAATATTTGATCCTATCTCTAACGTTATACGAACGTTTTTTCTTCTCTTGTGGCAATTAAGTCTTGCGACACGTTGCTGCCGACTGGTTGCCGCTTTACCTAACTAAGCCCACCTGAGGCACCCTGTGTGTTCCATTTCCTTTTTTTGTATTGTTTATGTCGATCACTTGTCCGCTAGCCGGCGCAAGTGACACTAGTGCTGCGCAGAAGCAAGCTTTTTTGCTAGTGCTGCGCATAAGAACGCGTTTTCAAAACAGTCCTGCCCCCCGAAAAAAAAGAATATTAAATAATTTAAATAAATAAAACGCAAAAGTGTGGTTTTTTTTCTAAAATATTATTTATTTATTTTTTTTTTTTGAAGGGGATTTAAAACAACTTTATTTTATTTTCTCCATATTGTTTATTCCTCGGTGATTTTGGCCGACCGAGTGAGAAAAGTGATTTTCTACCTTGTATCTAATGCTTCGGTATGCGGTACCGACTTTTGGTACAACGGGTTTTCGGTACCCGTTTCTAACGCAAACTGCCACCTCTGACTTAGTGCGCATCTCTAATGTTGGTTGGGTTTGTACAAATTTATATGTACATATTTTTTGCAAGTGAATGAATGCAAACGGGAATGTGGGACCGAACCACACATCCATTGTTTTTTTTTTCATTCATTTATTTCCGGTTGGCACGCGTGGATCAGCAGCACTCAATTCCGAGGAGGTAAGTAAAATTTTGTTTTACTTGTACAAATAAATCCCTAATATTCTCTTTTTAATTTCAGATTGAATGTGGTGAATCTTCTGGCTGCTCCAGCCGACGTGCTACATTAATAAAACGCAAACTGAAGCGTTCCACCATTAACTGTGTGTCCATATTGTTTTCTACAGCATATTGCAAACAAAGTAACGCCTGTGAGGGCGCCTTATTTTCCACACATATGTACTCCAACAACCATCCATCCGAGGGTGTTCCCGGTATGCGATGTTGATTTTTATCGATATGGTTGAACACTTCACTCGCCTTTGAAAAGTTACCAGCACGCACCAGCAACGCCAGTATATCACCAATCATTTTGCCCGTGAATTGTATTTGACGCACACGCCGATTATCGGGATTGCTTAACTCTTCATAAATATCCAAAGCAATTTGGCCAGCTTGCTCGGGTAGAGATTGTTGCGCCGCAGATTCCTTATTAGCAGGATTATCTACTAATATTTGTAGTGTGCGTGTGAGTAAACTCTCGCGATTTGTATGATCAAACACAACCATATCGGACCAAAGGCGTGGCATTAACTCAACTGCAAAATGCATTTCCACAGTTTTCAACACATCTTCCATAATGCCGGGTTCGGGTATATAAACATTTGGTACAAGTAAGTCATACGTTTTCATAAACTCATCGATCGCTTCTGTTTCGCTGAGCAGCACAAAGTAATGACGATAGTATATGGATTCCTTGTAAGTATCACCAATCAAATCATAATTATTGCCAGTATGGAGTAGCTCATCAACCTTTGTCGCTAGAGACTTGTCGTGTAAATGATTACGGCATATATCCATTGCAGTGGCAAAGAAAATTATATCTTTTGGATGTTGTATAGTCAACTCACGTCCCTTCAACTCGTTTAAAATATCAACTAAAATATGTGAAACTGGGCCGCGTTCGCGACAAAAGATAATGAGTAGGTAATAGTAAGAGGCTAGACTCGTTTCTACTCCCAGCTGTTTGTATTCAGCAAGCACTTTGAGTGCTGAGCCGCGTGCAAACTTAAAATTGCTAAATGTGCTTACAGCTTCCAAGAGCGCATTTAAAGTGCCCACATTGGGTTTAAGTTTTTGTTCCGCCATTTGTTGTAGTAAGACGCGACATAATTCCCAGCGTTCATCTGCTGATTCTTTTAAAAAGTTCGAAACACGGATGATGGCGTTGAATGTTGTTACATCCAATTCGAGTTGCTTTTCTGCAGCTTCTTGTAGTAGCGCATAAGCGCGTTCAGCTTGATTATACTTGGCCATGCCCCTTATAAGCGCTGCATATGCCTTCGCCGTCTTTGGTTCCAATTCTCCAAATAGTTGTTCCGCCAATTCGCCATTCTTCCACATTTTGCGATTACGTTCACGCGCATCAGCATTAGCCTTGAACCAACGCTCCTCAATCAGAACCTCCGGCACTGGTTCTTCGTTGTTATAGAAGCAAATCAATTCTAAAAGTTATTGTTTTACATCGTCGCTAACTTCAATGCCCTGCTGTTTCAGCAAATTGTATACCACCATAGCGTCCGTGACCTGTGAGGGTAGTATCAGCCGTTGTAGAGTGTCAATATCAGGCACTGAATCTTCGGTGTAAATAATTTTGGGCGCAAATGCTTCAATAAACGGTTGCACTTCTTGGTGATTGAACACTTCACGGTGTTCTTCCCTTATAAACATTGCTGCCTTACGTCCCGCCTCCTTCGCCATGGCAAATGTGCGTTTACCCATATTGGACATTGGTATGAGATAGGGATCATCGTGATATTTGTAATGTGGTGCAGTTGGATCACGTCCTACTATGCTGGCCAGCGCTTGTAGTATGTCAGTTAGGGTGCGCTGCACTCGGTTGGGTAGCTCAATGCGCTCCTCTGTTGTGCTGACAGAATTGCTATTGCACCGGCTGGGTTTAGTGGCTAAAAACTGCGTTGCGCCAGTGTAGAGACGTGGAAACCGGCGTGCCAAGTGCATTATATTTATAACTTAATTTGTTTTATTTATTCACCGGAATTAATAAAAAACTATCGTAACAAATTTACTCGCGCTACCAATTCACAGTCAATATATATTAAAAACCCATAATACAGTATAAAATATATTGGGCATCATGAAATAAGAAAGGTGACAGCAAATCAACAGCTGTTTAATTTTTTTTTCTACTTTTTTCTGATTTTGATCAACTTTGGTTAGTCAAATTGTTGTCAAAAGCCACCTGTTAATACATATTTAAGTTCAAACACGCGCTCACATAGTGCAACCTAAACATTACATATGAATAAACAAAGAATAAAAATATTGACCTACATATTTCCATACGTAAACAAAATTACACAATCAAACAAAATACGCAATATAAGCACAAATTCAATTTCCGTCAATAATTATTACCAATCATTAATTTACTGTCAATCATGCACATTTTCCTTATAGTTATAGCTTAAGATATTTATGTTAGTGTAAGCACTTTATTTGTATAAAAGGTTTGTGCGAAATAAAGAACAACATGCATAAACGAATTAACTTCTTTTGAATGCATATGATCTTAAGGTGCTTCTACCTAAGATACTCTTTTTTTATATAACACACTCAAGGCGATTCTGCCTGAGTAAACTCACAACAAAATCAAACATCGTTCGATAGGTGTTCTATCTATCCGAACATTCTTTGGTGACCCCGACGTGATCCTGAAACAAGAAACAGGATCACACTTGAAGACGCAGTATCCTCAACAAGGAACGTCAAGCAATCAAACCACATTATATTGGTAATTGGGTCCTGTGATAAGACACAGGATAACATTATAGGACGAGTCAATTGTCCAATCGTTCAAAGACCACATACTGGTGTATTCTGATCCTGTAACAAGGCACAGGATCACAGTACAATTGTCGGCAACAGTACATTGTCGCGAAGCTATAAAACACATTGATCCTGTAACAAGGCACAGGATCACATCAGCAAACCACCCTTGTTTTCCATACCACATAGTGGTAATTTTGTGGCCCTGCATCAAGGATCACACTAGACGAACCATTGTCGTCTATTCAACCAACCACCTCAAAGTGGCAAAAATTGTGGCCCTGCATCAAGGATTCCACTAAATAAACAATTGTCATCAACCACCTCATAGTGGTTACTTGAACACGAATTTCGTAATTCTTGTCATTTCGTCATGAGCACTTTCGAAAGGCTTGTCGCTGACCAGCAGAGTACAGCAGACGAGATCGAGGCCCTTGTCCGGAACTTTAAAAAGGACTCCGTTTCAAGAAAAACTCATGGTTACTATGAAGAGCGTCTGCAGCGCCTCGAAACTGCGTGGTCGAAGTTCGAGAGTACCGACAAGCAAATCAGGTGTCTCCCTGACTTACCAATGCAACATCAATACTTCACGGATCAGTATTTGCGCATTTCGAATACGACGTTGAAGTACAGAGAATATTTTGAGTCCGAAATGCTTAAAATCTTGCGAGCTACTGAGATCCCTCGGATTGAGCATCATGATGTTAGCGGCGCAACGGAAAGCAAAGAGGAATCAATTCCCGAGCGGATAAACAAGGCTCTTCGAAATCAGAAGGCCTTAATGCGGGCATTAAGCCGCAATATTGACGAAATAAAGGATGAAGCCAGAGAAGATCATCCTGAGGCATACTACAAGGCCAAATCTGCACTCATAACGAAGTATATGAGTGATTTTTCTGCCAACAACGAGGTACTGTGGCAATCGACGACTAGTGAAGACATCGAAGGATATACACAAGATGACTACTACAAATTAGAAGCCAGAGCACACAACATCCTCGGTGAATTACAAGAACACCTTGGAACGAGCATCCCAAATAAGCCAACAGCTAACAACGCAAATGAACCACATCTAGCACGTCTGCCTAAAATTCAGATTCCAAGGTTCAACGGTAGCTATCTCCAATGGGTAGCCTTCAAGGACCTCTATGTGCAACTAATACATAATGCACCAATGAGCGAGGTCCAAAAAATGTTCTACCTGACCACTCACTTGTCAGATGAACCAAAGAATCTTATTAAACACTTGCCTATTTCAACGGCAAACTATGAAACCGCATGGACCCTATTGACAAATAGATACGACAACAAAAGGCTCATTGTGACCTCATTGCTGAACAAGCTACTAGCTCACCCAAAAATAAAGAATGAAACAGCGCAAGCCCTCAAATCTCTACACGACCTCGCTAAGGAATGCATCCATGGGTTAAAGGCACAGGGACTTCCAGTAGAACAATGGGATCCTATAATAGTGCATATACTATTAATGAAATTGGACCCTTCCACTGAAACCCTGTTTGAACAATCCCTCAACGATAACAGGAGGCTGATAAATGTTGCCGAGCTGCTTACATTCATAGAACACCGTTCTCAAGCATTGGAAACTCGTGGAAAGGCCATAGAAACTGTATCAGGAAGGGACAGGACCAAAATATCAACAATCGCTTCAACTGCAGGCTGTAAGGTGTGCGGATCAGCAGAGCATCCCATGTATTACTGTGGGAAGTTCCTCAAAATGGAACCGGCTGAAAGGCTACAATGGACGCAGATGAAGAGGTTGTGTGTCAACTGCTTCAAACCAGACCATCGGAGCAGGGAATGTACATCACGTTCCTGCTCAAAGTGCTTGAAGAAACACAACACATTGCTACATTTGGAACTAGCCGCTAACGACTTCGACTCAGCCCCAAATTCAGAAGATACAAAAACATGATCTCTCTCAAATGAAGATTAATAAAACCTCAAACAGTCCAATCGTAGCATCAGCAAACCAGCAGATGTCCAACAATCCTTATATACTACTAGCAACGGCAAGAGTAAAATTAACTGGAAACAATGGACGCGAGGGGGTTTTCCGAGCCTTACTGGATTCTGGGTCGCAAGTAAATTTAATAACAGAAAGAGTGCTTTAAGTAAGCTTTCAGTGAATGCATCCCCATCATCACTTTGCATTGAAGGTATAGGGCGCAAAATTCGAAATGTATCAAGACGTGTAAACCTCGAACTCACCTCAATGACAGGCAACTATTCTACAAGGATTGAAGCCTTTGTGCTTCCAAATATTGTATCCCCACAACCTACAACGTCATTCGAGACATCAGGATGGGACATTCCAGACGGAATTCAACTGGCTGATCCATATTTCAACGCAACAGCCAAAATTGATCTACTAGTTGGAGCAGAGTTTTATCATCAACTCATGTTCCCGCAGCAAATCAAACTCAGCAATGAACTTCCAACGCTACAACAAACGGAACTCGGATGGATCGTTACAGGAAGACTTCAGGAACACAATAGCAACAGTGCTACCTGCGCAGTCCTAAGCCCTGAAGATCAAACCACCAATGAATTAATTGAAAAATTTTGGAAGCTTGACGATACAAACGATACATCAACTCGATCTATGTCCCTGGCTGATAAACGGTGTGAAAGCCACTTTACCCATAACGTAAAAAGGAATAAGGAAGGGCGCTTCATCGTTCGGTTACCGTTCTCCGAGAATCCATCAGTCCTCGGAAGTTCAAGGTCAATCGCATTTAATCGTTTTGTGGCATTAGAAAGACGTTTGGAGAACAATCCTCACTTCAGACAAGAGTACAACAAGTTTATGCTGGAATACGAGTCCCTTGGTCATATGGAAGAAATCTTGGAGAAAGACATTCCAGACTGCAACTACGTATTACCGCACCATTGTGTGCTGAAACCTGAGAGTTCCACTACGAAACTACGGGTTGTGTTCGATGCATCAGCCAAAACATCTAGTGGTTTATCACTTAACGATATCCTTCACGCCGGTCCGACTGTTCAGAGCGAGCTATTCTCCATTTTGCTACGCTTCCGAATGCATAAGTTCGTCTTCACAGCAGATATCGAAAAAATGTATCGACAAATCATAGTCGATGATGCGGATCAACCATTCCAGCTGATCCTTTGGAGATATCATAAGGACCAAGATATAAAATGCTATCGTTTAAAAACAGTAACGTATGGAACCTCCTCAGCACCATACTTAGCAACAAAATGCCTGCAGTACCTAGCCACCCAAAACTCCATAAAGTATCCGCTAGGGGCCGCAATACTGCATGATGATTTCTACGTTGATGATTGCATCAGTGGGGCAGACACTCTAAGCAACGCGATAGAGTCACAGCAGCAAGTTGACTCAATCCTGAAAGAAGCTGGTTTCAAGCTTCGAAAGTGGTGCTCAAACCATCCGCAACTGCTAAGTGGAATTCCACCAGAAGATCAGGAGGTTAATCTAAACCTTGAAGAATCAGCAACTTGTATAATAAAAACTCTTGGTCTAATCTGGCTACCAAAGTCCGATCAGTTGTGCGGACGAGCACAAAGGGCATCATCAGCCGCAAGGGGCATCACCAAAAGAGTAGTAAGGTCAGAACTCGCAAAAATCTTCGATCAATTAGGGCTTTTCGGTCCCGTGGTAGTAAAGGCAAAAATATTTTTACAAGAATTATGGCAACTACCACTCACATGGGATGACGAATTACCCGCACATCTTCAGAGGCAATGGAATGACTTCCGATCAAACATAGAAGCGGTGAATGAGATCAAGGTCGATAGGTTTGTGTTCAACCATAAAAAGGCAACATCGATTGAAATTCACACCTTTGTCGATGCATCAGAACGTGCCTACGGAGCTGCAATCTACATTCGGTCTACATATACCGATAGTACCATAACAACTAGATTGATCTGTTCTAAGTCAAGAGTCATCATCATTTATTGGCGCTTAACCGCCTAAGCGATTTTGGCCGTTTCGTATCAAAGCACGCCAGTCATTCCTTTTTAGCGATAACGGACGCCAATTGGAAACCCCAAGGGAGTTCAAGTCATCCTCCACCTGTTGTTTCCATCTCAGTCGAGGCCTCCCCCTTCCTCTGCTGCCGAATTCAGGCGACGATAGGAAAACCTTCTGTGCTGGAGCTTCTTTGTCCATTCGCATAACATGGCCCAGCCAGCGGAGTCTTTGGGCTTTAATTCGCTGGACTATGGTCAGATCTGCGTAGAGCTCGTACAGCTCATCGTTAAATTTCCTTCTATACTCGCCGTTGGCATCACGGGAAGGACCATAAATCTTCCGGAGAACTTTTCTCTCAAATACTCCAAGGGCCATCTCATCTTCTCTTGACATTGTCCATGAATCTGAGCCATACATCAGGACAGGTATGATGAGAGACTTATAGAGCGTGATCTTTGTTCTTCGAGAGAGGACTTTACTTCTCAATTGCCTACTCAGTCCAAAGTAGCACTTGTTGGCAAGAGTGATTCTCCGCTGGATTTCTAGACTGATATTATTTTCGGTGTTGATACTGGTTCCCAAATAGACGAAGTCCCTCACAGTTTCAAATTTGTAACTATCAACAGTGACATGGCTGCCAAGACGCAGGTGCGCCGATTCTTTCTTTGATGACAGCAAATACTTCGTCTTGTCCTCGTTCACGGCAAGACCCACTTTTTTCGCTTCCTTATCCAGTCCAGAGAAGGCAGCGCTTACGGCGCGGTTGTTAAGGCCAATGATATCAATATCATCGGCATACGCCAGCAATTGCATGCTCTTGTAAAAGATTGTACCATTGCGGTTTAGCTCTGCTGCTCGAATTATCTTCTCCAGCATCAGATTGAAGAAATCGCACGAAAGGGAGTCGCCCTGTCTGAAGCCTCGTTTGGTTTCAAATGGCTCAGAGATGTCCTTCCCGATTCTGACGGAGCTGTTGGTATTGCTCAACGTCATTTGACAAAGCCGTATAAGCTTTGCAGGGAAGTCAAATTCAGACATGGCGGCATACAGGCAACTCCTTTTTACGCTGTCAAAAGCGGCTTTAAAATCGACAAAGAGATGGTGAGTGTCGATTCTCTTATCATGGGTCTTCTCCAGGATTTGGCGTATCGTGAAAATCTGGTCGATGGTAGACTTACCAGGTCTAAAGCCACACTGATAAGGTCCAATCAGTTTGTCTACGATGGGCTTCAGCCTTTCACACAACACGCTAGAAAGAACCTTATATGCGATATTAAGAAGACTAATTCCGCGGTAGTTGGTGCGGTTAGCGGGATCGCCTTTCTTGTGGATTGGGCAAAGCACACTTAAATTCCAATCCGGAGGCATGCATTCGTCTGACCATATTCTGCATAAGAGCTGATGCATGCTTTTTACCAGCTCTTCGCCTCCGCGTTTGAACAGCTCGGCGGGTAGTCCGTCTTTTCCAGGCGCTTTGTTGTTTTTGAGCCGGGATATAGCTATCCTCACTTCATCATAGTCAGGTGGTGGGACGACTTTTCCATCGTCAGGGATTGGGATATCGGGTTCGACGTCTCCCTCGCAATTTAGCAGTGAGGAGAAGTGCTCCCTCCATAATTTAAGTACACTTTGTACGTCGGTTACCAGGTCGCCATTACTGTCCTTAGAGGAGCTTGCCACGGTCTTAAAACCTTCCGTCATCCGCCGGATCTTTTCATAGAATTTTCGGGCATCATTCCTGTCAGCCAGCATCTCAAGCTCCTCACACTCACGCCTTTCGGCCTCACTTTTCTTTTTTCTGAAAAGGCGTCTCTCTTCCTTCTTTGCCTCACGATATTGTTGCCATACACTGCGGGTTGCGCCCGTTCGCAACGTCTCCTTGTAGGCAGCGTCCTTTTTTTTCAAGGCAGTTTTGCATTCCTCATCGTACCAGTTGTTCTTGCGGGCTCGCTGGAACCCTATAGTGGCCTCAGCGGCGGTACGCAATGAGTGAGAGATATGCTTCCATTGCTCGGTTACATCGTTAGGTCGAGGATTGCCCTCTGCTAGCAGGTGTGAGAGTCGAGTTTTGAAATTATCAGCTGTCTGTGTCATGCGCAGCTTCTCGACGTCAAACTTTCCTTCCGCTACTGTGCGCACTTTCTTCGTTGCACAGAGGCGTGTGCGTATCTTGGCTGCGACAAGATAATGGTCAGAGTCAATATTGGGACCACGCAGTGTACGCACGTCCAGAACGGTGGAGCTATGTCTGCCGTCAATCAAGACATGATCAATCTGGTTTCTAGTTCTTTGATCAGGGGACAGCCATGTGGCTTTGTGTATTCGCTTATGCTGGAACCTGGTACTACTGATGACCATATTGCGAGCAGCGGCGAAGTCAATCAACCTAGTGCCGTTGGGGGATGTTATATCGTGGAGACTGAATTTTCCAACTGTGGGACCAAAGACTCCTTCCTTGCCCACCTTGGCATTAAAGTCGCCGAGCACGATTTTGATATCATGCTGTGGGCAGCGATCTAAGTCAAGAGTGGCGCCAATAAAAAAACAAACCTTACCACGATTAGAGCTGTGCGCGGCCGTCTTAGGTGCAGAGTTGACACAAAAGGTGAAACAGGACCTACGGCTTCAAAATAGCGAGAACTTCCTTTGGACAGATTCCCAAATTGTCCTAGCCTGGATAAATTCACCATCAGGATCATTCCATACATTTGTGGCAAACAGAATCGCTAAAATTCAGTGCCTAAGCCTGCCAGAACAATGGCATCACGTCAGCACCAAGGAAAACCCAGCGGATGCAATCTCCCGAGGAATACCTCCAGAAACTTTAGCACACCATTCCATATGGTTTTATGGCCCACTATTCCTCTCTGGCAAAAGAAGTTGGCCAAAACCATGGTCACGAACCCCCAATACCCCAGGCGACGAGGAACGTAAGATGACGGAACATGTCCTGGCCATGTCATCAAGGAAACCTGGTCCTTCGAGCCGGGTAGATATAATCGGCCAAATTAACCACCGAAACTCCTTCAAAACACTTCAACGAGTAATCGGGTATATATTCAGGTTCCCAAAAAACACCAAAATAGCCAAACAACTAAGGCCAACCTATAAGGCACTCGATGCATTCGAAATGGAAAACGCATTAATAGTGATAATAAGGATAATTCAAGGAACTGAATTTGAAGAAGAACTCGAAAAACTCTCGAACAATACAGCTGTTAACAAATCTAGTTCTTTAGCATCACTAAACCCACACATATTTCCCATCCTCGTTCCTATGCGTAGTTTCCTTATATAACTTTTCGCAGTATTTATCATCTGCGTTTGGACTCTTTTGTTTAGGCAGATTTTCCAACTCCCAGAAAAGGACACTATATTAGTTGTTGGACTCGGTGACTCCACGTGGCCGGTGAGTATCCAACCGAATACAGTTTCTTGGGCCAGAAGTGTATTCAGGACGTTCTTCTAATAATAATATAATTTGCGGGTATACATCTCCGCCTAGTATGATGTCAACTTCCTCGTTGACATAAAATCGTTTATCTGCCAAGACTAAGTCTGGAAAAGCCTGCATAGTCATAGCGTCGACATGGCAGGATGGCAGATTTCCAGGTAGTTTGGCCAGAATTAACACGGATGTGGTTAGGATTAAGTCAGGGTCCACTGTTGAACGCAGTTCGATGTTGGATGCCTCCTTGACTTGGGCCGACACGGCATTCGTTATACCCGATACGCGGGCATTCATTTTCTTTGCCGGTAAGTTGATTCTGCGCTTCAGACGTTCTGTCATAAATGAACATTCTGACCCAGAATCTATCAGTGCTCTAGCTGGGAAGTTTGTACCATTATGACGAATGGTTACTCTAGCGGTCCCTAGCAGCACACTTGCACTTGAATGTACATGGCAGGATTTTACGTTTTTATCGTTCGCCTCCCGTCTCCCCTGTGATTGCGTAGAAGTGGAAGCACCATTGTCCATATTGTACTGGGTGGTGTTGTTTGTTTCCTGGTTCTGCCGCGTTTCTATATGTAGGAGCGTGTTGTGTCGAGAGTGGCACTTGCTGCAGTCGTATGAGCTTGGACACTTCGTCACGGTATGTCCTGGGGACAGGCAGTTCAAACACCCCTGATTGGTTTTTATAAAATTAACTCGCTCTTCCGGCGTTAATCTCAAAAACCGGGGGCATCCTCGTAGTGTATGGCGAGTAGATTTGCATTTGGTGCACATTAATTTTGTGACCTTTACTTGGTACGTACCAAGCTTTTTTGCAGGTGGTTTGGTCGCTTTTTTCGTAGTTTGCGGTTTTTGGACTTGCGAACTTGCAGTCCCCACAAACCCGGACACAGTTTCGAGTGTCTGGAAACGATTTGACAAGAATTTGTCCATATCCTCCCATTTGGATATTTCCACCTTATGGTCTATGCTTTGCTCCCATAGACCAAGCGTACTCTCTGGCAACTTAGTCGAGCACAGATATGTAATAATTGCGTCCCAATTGGATGTGTAAATTTTATGACTTCTTAAGGACGCCAGGCAATTATTAATTTGCCGTTGCAGGGTTTTTATCGCGCTGCCACACTCACTCTCTACCTTCTCTAAATTAAACAGTATTTGCAATTGCGTGTTTACTAAGATACGTTTGTTTTCGTATCTCTCGCATAAATTTTTCCACGCTGTATCAAATCCCTCATTCGTGAGTGGACTTTTTTCCACTATATCCCTCGCTTCCCCTTTTGTCTTATTGACTAGATGAAACAATTTCTCAGCGGGTGTTAGGCGTTTGTTGAGAATATATATAGCCGTGAACATATCCCTAAATGTTGGCCATGAGAGATAATCGCCTTTGAATACTTCAGTATCGCATGGAGGCAGGCGGATACTGTGTTCCCGTTCAGACTGATCGGCAGGGGTTTTCATTACCTTTGTGAAGGTTTCCTGGCGTGTAGCCATATTAGACATGCAACGTAAATAAATTGCATATGTACTTTTGTATTTATTTTTCACGGAGGTAATGCCTACCGCGTCTAACTTACTTGAGCTCATTAGCTCATCGTACGCCCCTTTAACTTTTCTCCAATGGACTTTCAACTCCTCTTGTTGCAGAGTTAATGTATGAACAGTATGGGTCTCTACATCTGCATCATTATAATCGGACTCGAACTCCGTGATATTATCAGCTAATCTGATGAAGTTATCCATTTTATTGGTCTCAACTGAGTGTTTGTTTTAGGCAGACAAGGAAAAGAGGGTGATAGATGAAGGCTGAATGGGTGAGATTGCGGATATTGCCCCAGGGAACTGAAACGCCAAAATACCTTCTAAAACACAATTTCAATAACAACCGTCGTTTGAATAATTATTTGTTTATTTACTTTTTAATATTCAAAATTCATTATTGTACTTGGCCGTTTTGTCTGACCCTTTGTTCAAAAAATATGTAGCAACAACAACACTGGCTTATTCGCCCCCCCCCCCCCCCACACACGTATATATAAGTTATGTGGAAATGTGATTTTCGCAAAAAAATTTAAATTAAAAGTGCCCGGTGTATAAAAACGGGCGACCAAGTGAATTAAAAGTGATATTAACGATATTTAAGGAAATGACTTGATTTACTGGCCTTCGATGGCACAAATTGTGCGAATATATTACCCAAAATAAGAAGTGAAAACAAAAACAAAAACAAAGATCGAAAGGCTCAGTGAAAGTGAGGTTATGTTAAAAAAATATCCAAGTAGACAAACTAAGTTTTTAATTCACTTCTCGCACTTAAATTTTGACTACACTCGCGGCACTTTTTTCGAATTTTCAAAACACCAAAAAAAAAATAGTGGCAAGAAATATAACACTTACGTTGCTTTGATGTGGTGAACAGCTTAAGTTCAGTTGTGTTGTGTTGTTGGTTTTTGTGGCAGGCTGTAATTCCAAACGGCTTTGTTTTATTGCTGCTTAAGATTTAGCAAATAGTGCACTTTAATGTAGTGGATAGTTTTTTCTTCGATTAGTGGACTGTAGATTTTTTTGTGCTGGTTCTACAATTGAACGGCGAGATGGACCATGTAAATTCGACGACGGGGTTCTTCTTTTGCGGCCGTGGCTCAGAACACCGCGCTCGGATTATTTTGGAGGAGGAAATGAAAAGATAGAGACGAGAATTCTCGTTATAATCTGGCTGTTTATTGTACAAAAAATTGTGCTAACAAAGTTGAATATGTTACCTGAATTACGGCGTTGTAGAAATCCTGGGGTGGCGGCGATGTCGATCCTGGCTCGGTTGCTGAAAGAATAGACGGTTGTCAAGTCGACGCATGCAATTTGTTCGGCAAATGAATAACTATAATTAGTTTTTATAATCGCGGAAAAGCTATCCTGGCGCTGGATAGGAAAAACTAGGCCGCCCCAATATAGCCAAAATATTTAGGCCCTGGATTGGAAAAACTGAGCAGGTGCAAAGTATGCAAAACTAGGCAGTCCCCTTACAGAATAATCCATAAATTGCCTGTAAATTTAAAAACATACGTTTTCCATTCCAGAGCCCTGTCTATTGTAGGAAAATCAAGCCAGCGCCTAGATTAAAAGTAGATTTGCCTAGATTCTTTTCTACCCGGGTTAAATTTAACAGATTTTCTACCCGGGTTAACTTCTCATGAAATTTCAGTGGCCTGACCTAAATACTTCCCGAGATATGGACTATGAAGTATTTCATTCGTATGGGTGGTGCCACGCCACCTTACTCGTTATCCGCAGTTTTGTTGGAGGTGGTAGGGATCGATCTCATATAACCCCTTACGAAATTTCAGTGGTCTAACCTCAATACTTCCACAGATTTGGACTATGAAGTATTTCATACGTATGGGAGGTGCCACGCCCCCTTTTTCGTTAAATCCCAGTTTTTTGGAGGTGGTAGGGATCGATCTCATATAACCCCTTACCAAATTTCAGTGGCCTAACATGAATACTTCCAGAGATATCGGCTATGAAGTATTTCATTCGTATGGGAGGTGCCACGCCCCCTTTTTCATTATCCCCAGTTTTTTGGAGGTGGTAGGGATCGATCTCAATTAACCCTTACCAAATTTCAGTGGCCTAACATGAATACTTCCAGAGATATCGACTATGAAGTATTTCATTCGCATGGGAGGTGCCACGCCCCCTTTTTCATTATCCCCAGTTTTTTGGAGGTGGTAGGGATCGATCTCATATAACCCCTTACCAAATTTCAGTGGCCTAACATGAATACTTCCAGAGATATCGACTATGAAGTATTTCATTTGTATGGGAGGTGCCACGCCCCCTTTCTCGTTATCCTCAGTTTTTTTGGAGCTGGTAGGGTTTGATCTCATATAGCCCCTTACCAAATTTCAGTGTTCTAACATGAACACTTCCAGAGATATCGAGTATGCAGTACGTTCAGGCAAACTATTTTGTTTGTCCGACGGCAAACGCTATAATAAAACCGAAGATGGTTCCGTTTAGAATTCAATAAGACAACTGTAATTTTATTTCGTGACATCCCCCCTTTTGTACATAGTATATGAATCAGGGCTAGAAACCGGTTCAGTACCCTATATCTATTTTAATCCATATCCCTATCTCCTTCGTATATGAGGAACCCCGCCCCCTTTTTCGTTATCCCCAGTTTTTTGGAGGTGGCAGGGATTGATCTTATATAACTCCTCACAAAATTTCAGTGGTCTAACATAAATACTTCCAGAGATATGGACAGATTTGGACTATGAAGTATTTCATGCGTATGGGAGGTGCCACGCCCCCTTTTTCGTTATCCCCAGTTTTTTGGAGGTAGTAGGGGTCGATCTTATATAGCCCCTTACCAAATTTCAGTGTTCTAACATGAACACTTCCAGAGATTTCGAGTATGCAGTACGTTCAGGCAAACTATTTTGTTTGTCCGACGGCAAACGCTATAATAAAACCCAAGATGTTTCCGTTTAGAATTCAATAAGACAACTGTAATTTTATTTCGTGACATCCCCCCTTTTGTACATAGTATATGAATCAGGGCTAGAAACCGGTTCAGTACCCTATATCTATTTTAATCCAGATCCCTATCTCCTTCGTATATGAGGAACCACGCCCCCTTTTTCGTTATCCCCAGTTTTTTGGAGGTGGCAGGGATTGATCTTATATAACTCCTCACAAAATTTCAGTGGTCTACCATAAATACTTCCAGAGATATGGACAGATTTGGACTATGAAGTATTTCATGCGTATGGGAGGTGCCACGCCCCCTTTTTCGTTATCCCCAGTTTTTTGGAGGTAGTAGGGATCGATCTTATATAGCCCCTTACCAAATTTCAGTGTTCTAACATGAACACTTCCAGATATATCGACTATGAAGTATGTTCAGACAAACTATTTTGTTTGTCCGATGGCAAACGCTATAATAAAACCCAAAATGATTCCGTTTAGAATTCAATAAGACAACTGTAACTTTATTTCGTGACATCCTCCCTTTTGTACATAGTATATGATAAAGGGTTGCATGCGTTAACTATGCTACGAATAAACCAAATAACTTTCTAGTTCAACGGATAACTCGAGTTGTGCGCCGCTAACGTTGAACTCGACTCGTTCGTAACATAAACACAAATAAACCACCCTTCAACTTCAAGTACATTCGAATACAAGAAGTATTTGCACTCATTTTTATGTGCACTCATTGCTCGGATATTTCTTTAACCCTAGTTCGGCCGACGAGTCACCTGGGTGACTATTTCACATTTGAGGCACGAAAAGACCAATTTTTAATCAACTCAGTTAGCTTATTTTCCCTGTCATCTAAGAATAATGAATTTCAAGTAGAAAAAATACAAAACAAAGTTTAAAGAATTTATTTATAGCCAAATATTAGAAGTTGGAAATTTTTTTTCTTGTTCTGGCCGACGTAGTCACCTGGGTGACCAAATCAGAAGCTATACAGATATGAATATATATATGCGTATTAGGGTGGCCCAAAAAAACTAACTTCAAAAATTCACCCTGGGCACCCCTCCATTTTTTTAGAATGGGGTTCAATATACCTCTGTAATTTTTTCAGATTTTTTGATGGATGGGAAAAGGGTGCTCAAAGAACCCAAAGTTTCACGATTGATAACAAAAAGTCGAAAAAATAAAAAATCCATATTTTAATAATTATTTTTGTTTCTTTGTTGCAGGTGTTTTAAATATCTAAAACAGATGCTGAAAAATATCATCAATAAGATCTAGATTGACCAAACTTAATATTATTACGAAATAATTCTCATAACAGAACCCGAAGTGATATCTGTTTTAAACATTTCATCAATAACTTATGAGAAACCATGGCGTCGAATTCTCCTGCAACAAGGCAGTCTGTAGCCCGATTCCCTAACTTTTAACCACTCGCCAAGCGTTTAGGTTTTCGCCAGGGTTTGGCGTTTGCTCTTAACGAAACTGTGATTCTCTAACTTGACTTTAACGCATTTCCATATTTTCAATATTTCGCACCAAATAAAGCGCCTCAAACTCAAAAGACATTTTTATTTCAACTTAAATTTATTATTTTCTCTTAAACACTTTTAAACACCATCAAATTAATCCGCGATAACTAGCTACAATAAAAGTGTTAGCGAAAACAGCTGATCGAGCTTATCGACTTTTAGTGTGGTTAACACTTAGAGAATAGGGAAAAGCGATAAAAATGGCGTTAAACAGAATTAACGCTAACACTTGGCGATAAAATAGTTAGGGAATCGAGCTACTGACCGGGTTTTCCTTTTGGGTATTACAGATGTGGAATCTCTATTAAGACTAAATCAACTACCAACTAATCGGCAAGTGCTTTTGCGTTTTCACTGGCACTTGCATAAATTTAACTTAGTGCGTAGTGCAAGTCATATGATAGTTGAGGTAACTAAGTTATAGGGAAGAGCTCTCATACCAACAAGATTAAATAAACACTGTGTTGATAAGATTGAGAAACTCCATTCAAAGTGGTTGTTGCTAAAAAAAAAATAAATCTCGTAATTCAAAACACCAAAAAGCTCGTGAACATGAATTTACATCTGAGCTTGACTCTTTATTTGATATAGCTCATGCAGATGCTTCAACTTTGATAAAGATTGATGAAGACCGTAAATTTCTAGCAGATCAGCGAGACCAGCGAAAAATGGCTATGACTAAAGTTGACAAAAGCTTAGCCAAAAAGCAGGAAAGAACTTTAAAGAGATTTAACGAAGATGAAGAGAGAAGACGAAAATCCCAGCTCTTAGAAACAACACCTAGTACCTCCAAAGGGACATCTTTAATGTATGAGCCTTATTTCGAAATTGGACTCTCTAGTGACACTTCCTGTTCCTCTGAAGATGAAGAATATCCAGTTTCAACTTTTGTAAAGAAGAGCTCCCGGTACCAGATCACTGACCATCATGCTAATGAACCGAGCAGTGCCAAATCTGTGAAAGCTGCTAAGCAAAACTTGTTTTCTAAGCATGTGATAAGCTCTTTAGACCACAATAAAGTGTCTGATAGAGAAGCCTTGAGATTGATGGTCCCAATCGCAGCAGCACTGGGCCAAGACCCATTATCACGCAGCACTATTCAACGCCAAAGAAAATAAGGGCGAAAAGCTATATTTGAGGAAATAAAGCAATCTGTTTCTTTTGATGATCCAGTTATAGTTCATTGGGCTGGTAAGATTCTTCCCGATATTTTGAGCAATGAAAAAGTAGATCGTTTGCCAGTATTAGTTTCTGCAGACGGTAAGGAAAAATTGCTTGGAGTACTTGTAAGTGGCACTGGCGATAACTCAGCTAATGCAGTATATGACGTACTAACAGAATGGGATTTGGAGAAAAATATAGTCGGGATGTGTTTTGACATTACAGCAGTCAATAAAGGGTTGAAAAATGGAGCTTGTGTTTTGCTGGAACATAAAACTGGCAAAGAAATATTATGGCTAGCATGCAGGCATCATATTTTAGAGATTGTTCTCAGTAAGGTTTTACTCTTTGTTTTGGACCATCCAGCTCTCCTGACATTCCCTTGTTTAAAAGGTTTAAGGACGCATGGCCATCAATTCACTTAAATATCTTTAAACCATTGGAAAAAGCTACTGGCAGTGACAATTTAAAAGTGAATGCAGTAAATTCTTTATTAGATATCTTAATGACGGTAACCCAATCCAGAGACGATTACATGGAGTTAATAGAGCTATCACTACTAGGTCTGGGTCATTCTCTAGATAACGTTCATTGGAGAGCTCCAGGTGCCTTACACCGTGCTCGCTGGATGGCAAAACTCTTATACGCCATCAAAATCTTCTTGTTTCGTGAGGAAGATGGGAAAAGGAAAAATCACAGCTAGAACGCTTTGTGAAATTTGGAATGCTTGTCTATGTGAAATATTGGTTTGAGGCCCCTATGGCTGCGAATGCTCCTTGGGCAGACCTTTCTCTAAGGAAAGACATGACCACTTATGAAGCTATTGATCCACAAATAAGTGAAGTCGTTAAAAATGCTATAAAATCCCATCTTTGGTACCTCTCGGATGAATTAGTTGGGTTGAGTTTGTTCTCAGATAAAGTAACAAATAATGCAAAGGCGGAAATTGTCAAAAAGATAAGGTGTGAACCTACTGACCGAAAAGTAAGAGTTGATTCGTCACTTTTAAGTGACCAAGCCGAATTGGCCGATTTTGCCAATCAAAGATCTTTACACGTGTTTGAAAAGTTAAAGATAAATTCAACGTTTTTAAAGACAGATCCAAATGAATGGAACATCAATCAGCATTACATTGGAGGGAAACAAATCGTAAGAAACCTGAAAGTTGTAAATGATATTGCTGAGCGTGGAGTCAAACTGTTTGAAGACTTCAATAAGCTTCTAACAAATGATGAAGAGGAGAAACAGTTGCTCCTGCAAGTGGTAGAATCTAATAGAATGTGGGTTCCGACAAAAACGACAAAGAGAGCAGTTGTTAAAAGCTTGGGGTCGGCAACTTCAGAGAAATAAGCCATTTTTTTATCCCACTTTATTATTATATAAGATTGCGTTATTTGTTAACATTATTCTATAAAATAAATGAATTTATTACTTCCTACGTAGTTGTACTTATTTAAAAAAAAATAGCAAAATTGCAGATTTTTCCATTTTTTCCTTAATGTTATATGCCATTGAGCACCCTCTTCCCGTTGGAATATTAGATTGAAACTTTGCCAGAATATTTGTTTTGGCGATAGCAAAAAATTTGGGGGGTGCCCCGATCTGTAAAACCGATTTAGTTTTTCGCCTATATAATATGGGCCACCCTAATGCGTATATATAACAGCTGATAAGGTTACCAGATGCTGATAATGTTACAATATACTCGGCTGCACTATTTCTGCAATATACTCAACTGCACTATTTATTTATAGCCAAATATTAGAAGTTGAAAATTTTTTTTCTTGTTCTGACCGACGTAGTCACCTGGGTGACCAAATCAGAAGCTATACAGATATGAATATATATATGCGTATATATAACAGCTGATAAGGTTACCAGATGCTGATAATGTTACAATATACTCAACTGCACTATTTCTGCAATATACTCAACTGCACTATTTATTTATAGCCAAATATTACAAGTTGAAAATTTTTTTTCTTGTTCTGACCGACGTAGTCACCTGGGTGACCAAATCACAAGCTATACAGATATGAATATATATATGCGAATATCCTTGAAGGGAACTCAGGCACTAGTGACACAAATTTCTGGTTCAGAACTAGATATAAAGTGGCCAATAAGAACTAGTACGTTAGTGATTACATTTTCACTAGTTCGAAACCAGCGTTTGAGGAGTCATTAAAAGGCATTTGGATTCGTATTTGAATTTAAGTTTTTGTACTTAATTTATATTTAGAACTATAGAAATAGTGCCAATAAACGAACTAGATCCAAACTATCGAATTTTGTACTAGTTCCAGCCTAGGACATCGCCATGTTAAATTCGCCAGTTGATTTCATGGAAAAAAGTTAGTTCGCGAACTAGTACTGGTTCGGAACGCACTAGAAGCGAACTAGCTCTGAACTAGAGATTTCCCCTACTGGGTATATAACAGCTGATAAGGTTACCAGATCCTGATTGTTAACAACAACAACAACAACAACCAGATCCTGATAATGTTACAATATACTCAACTGTACTATTCCGCATAGGGGTCGTGCATATATGACGTCACGCTCTTTGAGGGGGTGGGGTCTGCGATTTGTGACTGGGTGTGACAAAAACTACCAAAAATCGCGTGACGTCATATATGCACGACCCCATACTTGTTTTTACCTGTTGTTCATTTACATCTGACTTTGCATTTTATTAAATACAGTCACCCGGGTGACTGCGTTGGCCCAAATGAGTTATAAAAATTTTCGACCGAACTAGGGTTAAACTGGATTTGGTTAACTAATATGTATCTTAGGCAATCAAATTATTGTTGTTTTCGGCTAATGGTAGCCTGTATTGTTCTAAACATAGATGGGTGAGTGCAGTGGCGTGCCTACGTGTATCAATCAAGGCAAGCCCCAGCCTTTATAACCCCAACGAAAGCACATACTGCTGCCAGAGAACATTTCAGACAAAGAAAAGCTCAGGATATTACTTTTGCAGACGGGGAAAAACTTAAACTTTTAGGTTCCGCTAATAGGCACGTTATTGTTTGCAGATTTTTTAACCTTTTCCAACCCAAGGGAAAAGTTTTATTCGCACTATTTCCCATTTAGGTACATTGCAGAAGCTAAGAAAGATGTTTAAGATTCTTTTTTATACTTTATAGTGCCTAGCAAATAAAAAAAAATTACAGCACCTACCACTATTGAATTCTTTTTTTCTACTTTAGAATATGCGCCAATAATTTTTGAGTAGAGCGCTTTGCACGTTAAAATTGTAGATACATACATAAACAAATTTCATTTTCGTTTTCGCTTATGGCAACACCAGTCAGAAGCTGGCTTCAAAGTTTCATATAAAATTACTTCCAAATTCAAAAAAAAAAAAAAAAAACAATTGCTTCAGCACTCAGATTCGTACTAGTTTTGAAAGCCCGGTAAAAGCCAATAAGTAAAACCGAGATGGCCATCATTTCCTTGGCGGTTTAAGGCAGTTTTAAGTAAGTAAGTAAGAGATGGCCATCACGCACTGAAATAATTTTATGTAAATGAGCTATCAGCGGACAGGTGGCAGGAAAAGCTGTAGGTATGTTTCTATGCTATTAACAGCTATTAGGTATTAAGTGGCAGGCAGGGAAATAAAAACCAGTTATCCTTTAAGAAACCAAATGTAAACGATAAAACAAAAATTGTTAGGATACATTTTGAAGCTTATAGGAGATTAGCTAGGCAAGCCGGGCTTTTCGGCTTATATGGAAGGCACGCCACTGGGTGAGTGACATAGTTTAGCAAATATTGAAATGTGTCATTTGTATTGTGAACTCGTAGAGATACGCAGTGAATTTACAAGTGTCTTAATACTATTTTTTACAATTCGAAATTAAAAAAAAAAAAAAGCACAATGAATGTAAGTAATTCAAAAATGCTGAGTTGCAATAAAATGTATTCCTGTGTTTACAAAAATAGCTAACATCTGATGAACCTTCAACGTCAACCCAGTCGACACTTTTTTTATTTGGCCCAGTCTAATACTCATACTAGAGTAGGAGCTAAAATACCCGTTTGGGCGAAAAGTGGATTAGTCCTTTTGTACCCGTTCGGGTATAAATATGTATGTATAATTAGGACAGCCACAAACGAATGTGAACATACATCGTGATCTGAGCTGACATTAGCCGCATCCTCCCTTGCAACTGATCCATAACGCATCCTAAACTAATCGCATTTTTTGCCAGGTTAGGACGCGCGCATACATATGTATTTGTATTTACACATCTGCGTTGCTTTGTTTTCGACTAACCCAACAAACATCTTTAGCTAATTTCAATTTGAGATGCATTTGAGAACCAACCATCTTCTCAAATCACATGCGTTCGTTTTCAATTTGAGGCGAAATAACCGTTGATAGCGTTCTCAACCTAAAAGGCTCATTTTTAATATGGGATTTTCCCTGGTTTTCAAATTGAGAACGGCAGAATTTTCAAACGTTTCTCAAACTGAGCGGAGTGGATCGAAATGGAATCCACATGCTCTCATTGAAATATTTATTCAGAGATGCCAATCATGCAAAACAAATACCCATTTTAATAAAAAGCGAGTTTCTATTTATGCAGTTAAATTTTACATAATACTTTTTAATTAATATATTTCAACAAATAATCCCGTTATTTAACCGTTGTGTGTTCACAGAAAAAAACTGACACTGGTGTACACCCGTGGTACCCGGGTACCACGGTACCTATCGACTTGAATTAAACAACATATATATTGTATAAGCGGTGCGTTATGAACAACGCCTAATGAAGCACTCCAGGCCATTCTTGGCATTGTGCCACTCGATCTGGAAGGGCACCGGGCAGCATCGGTTCTGCGTCTAAGGGAAACGTCCGGCTGGGGCGCAAGCACTACTGGACACACCAGTATTTTGGGATTCTATAGCTTTCTTCCGCTGAGCACAGATCGTTGTGCCACCACAACAGTCGGAGATAGCGGTTTTAAAATCAACATTCCCAGCAGGGAAGAATAGGAGAGCACGGATCGGAGTCCCCCCAGTCATGGTGGCACTTCCATTTATACTGATAGCTCGAAGTTAGACGGCAGAGTTGGAGGAGGGGTTTATTCAAAGGATCTGAACCTTGAGCTCTCCTCCAGACTACCTGATCACTGCAGTGTCTTCCAGGCTGAAGTTTCAGCAATCATGGACGCCGCGGCTTGGATAGGCCAACACACTATCAGACAGGACATTTTTATATTCAGAGACAGCCAGGCGGCCATCAAATCCCTTGGCTCTTACTCGTTCACCTCTGAACTGACGCTCAGCTGTCGTCGATCTCTACAAGAGATGGCCCAACAGAATCGCGTGAACCTCACATGGGTCACGGGGCATAGGGACATTGAGGGAAATTGTAGGGCAGACGAACTTGCGAGGCAGGGCACGACCAAGCAGGTTCTTCGGTATAAAGAGCGCTTAGGTATGCCGTTTGCCACATGCAAGCTTATGCTGAAGGAGTACACACTCCACCAAACCAACGAAAGATGGCTGCAATCTCCAGGATGCCGGATATCCAAAGAAGCCTGGCCGAAATGGGATCATAAAAGATCAAGGCAAATTTATGCCCTAAGGAGAAGAGAAATCTCCATATTAATGGGCGTATTAACTGGGCACTGCCTCATTGGTAGGCACGCAGAAAGACTAGGTGTGCCCTACCGACGATGCTGTAGGAGTTGTAAGGATGATGAGGATGAGGAAACGGTGGAGCGCCTCATCTGCAACTGCCCGGCTTTAAGTAACGCGGGAATGCGCTTTTTGGGAGTTCCCTTCCTGGTTAGCCTACGCCAGGTCACGGAGCTGGACATAAAGGACCTGATGGCTTCATCAAGTCATCTAAATGGTTCGAGGAGGAGTAACGGTGTCGGTATAGGAACGTTAGTCCCGGGATTCTGCTATGTGGAGAATTCCGATAATATCGGGATTTTCCATATGGCAGGGTCCCGGAACTCACTTTTTACTAGTGTTGGTGATATCACAACGGGACTTTTAATACTGACCTAGGTGTGCCTCTGCGGCAGCCACTTCAACCTAACCTAACCTAACCCGGGTAAAAACTGGGAACCCGATTTAATCGTTAGTATTCGATTATTGACAGCTAGTCGCCTAGCTGAAATCGAATATCTGCTATTCGATTTTCAAACAGCACAAAAGTTGGACTAATCGACTAGTCGAGTAATCGATTTGCAATGCCCATAATGTAACCGTTTCAAATTGTAACAATTGTGCCAATTAACAATCAAAATGTATTTAAAACTTAATAAATAAATAAACACATAATATTTACTAAATATTCTTACTTAAAATAAGCATTCTTTAATTTCTTTTCACAAAAACAACCCACATTTTACTTTAAGTTGTCATAATATATATAGAGGTACCCGGGTACCACGGGTGTACACTTAGCGGTGAAAAATCAAAAGTGTAGAAAAAAGCTAGGAAGGAAAAAAAATAATTTCTTTTTCTTGTTGTTTTCTATCCAAAAAACCCAGCTTAAGGCATATTATAAATATATAGTTTGTCTTCCAGTGTTTTATATCTGAAAAACGTAAAATAAACCCATTTGGTTGCCCGGGTACCACGGGTGTACACATAAAGGTTAAACAACATTTAAGAAAAAGTTGAAAATAGATGTTTTCTCAAACGTTTGAGCTTTTGGTGCTCGATGTTTGTTGGGTAATGAACAACTTGCATACATACAACATAAATACGTACAATTTATGATTTTCATACCTAACTAAAAACTATGAGTTAATTGAGTTCACTAGTGTAACTTCATTTACTCGCACCACCTTCTTCTTGAACAGTGTTTACTCACAGCAAACGAGTTTGTTGCGCACTTGTGCGAGTTTTTTTAGTTAAGCGCACCAGTTAGAACAACAACTAACAATATTTGCTTCATATTTTATCCGAACATGCGAGTACATATTTTTGTTGTTTGTGTGAGTTGAAGTTCAAATTTTTTATGAGTTATCAAAAGTTAACTTTTTCAGGACTTATGCAGCTCTTTAGTATATGAATCAGGGCTGGAAATCGGTGCAGTACCGAACCGGGTTTTGAACCGAACCACAGCCATTTTTCAGTCTTTAAACCGAATCACGAACCGATCCATTTTTTTTTGGAGATGTATGAACCGAACCGAAAACCGAAATTGTAATGATTACACTGTGACACAAAATGAGGGGTCATCTCTCCGTAATTGATGAAACCAATTGGAGATGAAACTTTAGGCCTCCCGTATCAAAACCTCATACTGGGTTTTTGGCCTATAGGTCTGGAATCTTTTTTATTTTTATTTAAAGTTGGTAACCCTGTGTATGCGAAAAATTGATTAAAACTTCATCAAATGATGCAATTTTAGATGTTTTTTTTTGGAATTCGCTTTTCTTTGGATCGAGGAACTCATTTTTACATAAATTTTTACCTAAGTCTTACGGTAGGTGGCGCTGTCATACAATTTTTCTTATTTTTGATAATTTTTCATGCTAAGGAAGCAATTTTAGATAGTTTTTTTTTGTATAACACAATTTTTTGGATTTAGGGACTCATTTTTGACATTAATTTTTACCTAAGTCTTAGGATAGGTGGCGCTGTCATAAAATTTTTCTAATTTTTCATGAAAAATTACTTTTTTATTTTTATTGTAGAAATGCTCGTAGGTACATATATGATACATGTAGAAAGGAACATTACACTATATTTGCAACACAAAAAAGATGATAAATAGTATACATATACACATATGTAGGCGTGAAAAAAATGCAAAAAAAGCTTACAAAAATAAGAGTGTTTAAAAACTAAAACTTCAATCTTTTTGAAGGCGGTAAGTTTACTTCCTCCTCTTTCTCATCGGTATCGTTCTACATATATCTGTGGGAGCCCAATTTACGCCTTGAACTACCTGCATCCCAAAATAATGTTCATACCACTCTTTCGCACAAACACTTATACCAATCAGATTGGTTGCTATGCTGAATTTACCGCAAACATAGCAATAAAACGCTAACTTTCGCAAACATTTATTCATTTTAAATTTATTTTATAAGACACCAAAATCTTCAGAATTTATTTTGCTGTGGTATTGCAATAAAACTGACACGAAACTCTCAGAAATTGTGATTAGTAAAAAAAAATGTTTTTGCATAAATATACAGTTTATAACTTTCAATAAGTTAATTTTTTGCGATATAATTTTTTTGAAATTATCCTTTTATTTCATACAGAAGAGTGCGGAAGGGGAGGGGCCCCCCACTCCTAAGTCCGTCGATGAATACAGGGTTGAAATATGTATATTTCCCTTTTAAAAGCAATTTTTATATTATTTCTGCATGAAAAACTATCAAGAATAAGAAAAATTATATGACAGAGCCACCTATCGTAAGACTTCGTTAAAAATTAATGTCAAACATGAGTCCCTCGATCCAAAAAATAGCGACATACAAAAGAAAAAACTAATCTAAAATTGCTTCATTAGCATGAAAAACTATCAAAAATAAGAAAAATTTTATGACAGCGCCACCTATCGTAAAACTTAGGTAAAAATTAATGTCAAAAATGACTCCCTCGATACAAAAAATAGCAATATACAAAAAAACCAATCTAAAAATGCGTCATTTGCATGAAAAACTTTCAAAAATAAGAAAAATTGTATGACAGGTAAAAATTTATGTCAAAAATTAGTTCTTCGATCCATTTATTTTTTGATTCTTTATAATCGTAATCATTACGTAATTTAGTTGGGACCAAGGTAATCGTAATGTAATCAATAATTTCACTATCAAATTCAAGGTAATCAGATTACTAATCACGATTACGATTAGTAATCAAAACTCAACTTATATGCCTAAAACATAAATTTTCCTTAAAATGGCACTCACTGGTATTTCGATTAAGATTCAAGGTTAGAAGGTTGAAAGGTAGAAGCATACGCAAAAAAACATTTATTTTTATTTTTGCGCTGTTGTCAAAATACGTTCAATTCCTGCCACTGCATGCCATTTGACAGCATAAAGATGAAAAGAGTTTTTCCTTTCGTCATGCATCCAACTTCCTTTATCTACTTTGGTTTTCTCATAAACAAAACAAAACTAAAAGTCCATGGTGTTGCCAGCAATTTAATTATTCAAGGGGAAAGAAGAGATAATGTCTCATTCGTGAAAAGATACAAAAATAAAAAATAGAATAAAAAAATATTTTTAATTTAAAATGTTTTTAAAATGAACTAAAAACTGGAAAATAATTTCCCCTCTGCCTACATAGATTCTTCACCACGTAAAGCTTATCTGGAACATTTGTGAGTGGGAATTCTTATAGGTATTAAATAGTACTTGGAGTTTGAAAGGTATAAAAACATTGGCGCATGCTAAAGATGGTTCGCATTAATTTCTAACAATCTTATTACCGATATGAGCTTTTCTAAAAAAACATCTTTTCACAATATAGCAAGCGCCAAATGTTTTTATACATTTCAAACTCCAAGTACTATTTAATACCTATAAGAATTCCCACTCACAAATGTTCCAGATAAGCTTTACGTGGTGAAGAATCTATGTAGGCAGAGGGGAAATTATTTTCCAGTTTTTAGTTCATTTTAAAAACATTTTAAATTAAAAATATTTTTTATTCTATTTTTTATTTTATACTTTTTAGTTGTGAGTCTGTGAAAATTTCTAAGATTGTAATTGGATATTCTGTGTCATATTAGTGGTACTCATGTAACCATATAACTTAACGAAAGCGTAAATATATACATTTAACAGCTCAGTTAGATGAACGATATAGATAAATTTATGTGAATACTTTTTATTATGAAATTCTTATTAATTTAATTTTTGAACCATTTTTTAGCTATTCTTCTATTTTTGTCTAGTGTGCATTGACTGCTTTGAAAAACTCACGCGCCACCTAGCGGGTCCAATTTTTTTTGGACATTTGGAAATTGATTAAGTAATACACACGCTAAATATCAGCTAAATCCGTCCATAATTAGGATTTTCAGCTGTTATTAACCCGACCTCAACTCCACCTACCGGAATTTTTTTTTAGGAAAATATTTCTTTTCATCTTTTCACAATATAGCAAGCGCCAAATGTTTTTATACATTTCAAACTCCAAGTACTATTTAATACCTATAAGAATTCCCACTCACAAATGTTCCAGATAAGCTTTACGTGGTGAAGAATCTATGTAGGCAGAGGGGAAATTATTTTCCAGTTTTTAGTTCATTTTAAAAACATTTTAAATTAAAAATATTTTTTTATTCTATTTTTTATTTTATACTTTTTAGTTGTGAGTCTGTGAAAATTTCTAAGATTGTAATTGGATATTCTGTGTCATATTAGTGGTACTCATGTAACCATATAACTTAACGAAAGCGTAAATATATACATTGAACAGCTCAGTTAGATGAACGATATAGATAAATTTATGTGAATACTTTTTATTATGAAATTCTTATTAATTTAATTTTTGACCCGTTTTTTAGCTATTCTTCTATTTTTGTCTAGTGTGCATTGACTGCTTTGAAAAACTGCATGTCGAACAGCACACACTAAACTCCTCGTGGAAGTTTACCGAATCTGTGTAAACTTCGTTCCATAAAAATTTTGACAGTTCATTTACGCCTTCGGCAATTTTCTACGTTTACACGCATTACGCGGTGTGCCTATGGTTACATGAATAAAATTATTCTTTTTTAAGTCTTATAAAGCACATTATCTTTCCTTTGTGCAACAGTGGCTGCGCCTAAATGTATGCAGATGAAATATTCGAAATTTCGATGCTGTTTATGGCGCTGAAAACACATTATAGCATGCGCATTATAGCATATGTACGAAATATTCAGATAGCAATAAGGAAGATAGGCCGATAAATGGGACTTTTGCAATTAAAGCAATATTTTGGATTTTTTTTTTTGTATAATGCATTGTCAGCGAAACCTGAACGATGGTGAAAATTTCAAAACCCCAGCTCAATGGGAAGTTAGTTCAAAATCCAAAGCAAAATCTCTGGAAATGAAACTTTTCAAATATCTCTACCCGTGCGCCACCTATCGGAATTATTTGTTTGTTATATTGCGTGGGGGCAGAAAACTAAACGATGATGAAAATTTCAAGATTCTACTTCAACGGGAAGTTCGTTGAAAAACGAATTAATCGACACCGAAAACAGACCTTCGCATTTCTTAAATAGAACGACTCACGCGCCACCTAGCGGGTCCAACTATCGGAATTTTTTTTTCATAATATTGCATTGTCATCGCGACCTGAACTGTAGTGAAAATTTCAAGACCCTAGCACAACAGGAAGTTGGTTCAAAATCGAATGCAAAAATCCGGGCACAAGAACGACGAAAGCGACCTAATAAAAACATTTTAAAAAAAAAATAATGTATGAAAAATCATCTTACTTTACCAAATAGGAAAACTTTAGTGGACGTCATTAATTGCTTCAATAATATAAAACGCCGTTCTCCACACTGAGACGTTTTAAAATTTTGGGAAACATATTCAGAGAAATAATTAAAAATAAATGCTGAGATTGTACTTGCTATTCCTGCCACACAAGTGTCGGTAGAAAAAGCATTTTCAACTTTAAAATTTATTTTATAGGACTTAAGGGCAAGTATAGACAAAGATTTGTTAGACGACATTCTTTTGATAAACTTAAATACTAAATAACCAAATGATGTATTTTTGATCAAAATTATGTCTTCTAACAAGTCTTCGTCTATACCCAGCCAGCAGAGCAACGTACGTTTTAACACAGAGCAAAAAGTCACATAAAATGCCCTGTTAATCAGAACAAAGTTTAGCGGATTTCTCTATGATATTTTTCCAATAACATGCCCGTCTTATTATTACTGGGTGTCTCTTTTTAATAAAACTGAGAAGATTTTCTTTTTAATATTTCAAATTAAAAAAAAAATGAACGCTCAACCCAGATGTCTAGTCTAGTCTAATCTACAATACCATGCTATCGTATACTTAACTTGCCAACGTCTAATTACACCTTCCCAGCAAACAAAGTGGTAAACGTTTTGTAAATCAATCTTATATTAAGCTTGCATAAATAGGTTACTGCAAGCTTACTAAACCAAGCTAAAAATAAGCTTAAATGAATAAGGCTTTTGCAAGCATTAAGAGTTCGACATTTACAAATAACTGTGGAATGTAAGTGTTTTGTGGATGTCGTTTACATTTCGCTTGCTAATGCGATCGCTTTGTAAATGTTTACTTCTAAATTTACAGTTAAGAATACATTTTATTCATTCTAGTTTCGTTTTCTGAAAGTGGCAGAAGTAAAAATTGTGGTTTTAATAAAAAAATAAAGAAAATAATAATAAAAGTGAAAATTTACAGTGAAGAATTGAAAAAGTACCTAAGTGCATTGGTTAATATTTCATAAATGTCGGCTGCCAAAAGGGCAAAAAGTGTTGTGCGAAGCAGCAACGAAATTTTTCAGCATTTATTGAATAGCGAGGTACCAAATTTCAACCAATTTGGAGTTCCTGGACAAGGGAGTGTTTCGGAAGCCAGCAGTTCACCAGAAAGCGCGTTTAATGTTTCAGGACAAGAGAATTTCTCTCAAAATAGTTTTAATTGTCTATTGACAAACCATGAAATATATTCTTCAAGTGAAAGTGCGGACTCGGTAGATGAGTCCAGTACTCCCTTTAATGAAGCATTGGCTGCTTGGTTCGTTGAAGGCAATGTATCTAATGTTCATGCTAATAAATTATTAGCACTGTTATGTCGCGAAATTTGCGGCTTACCCAAAGACATACGGACACTTAAATGCACGCCGACTGATGCTCCAACTGTGTCCTGTGGAAATGGAGAATATGTCCATTATGGGCTAAAGGACTGCTTAACAGACTTTTTTCGGCTACATAAAGTGAATAAGAAGAGTAAAGGAAATTCAAGGGCTTCGTAAAGATTTCATTACACTGCAGAAAGCGGTATCGCATAACCACTGCACCATTTTGCCAAAACAACCATTTAACACCGTCGACGATTTCCTGCAATTCGAGAAAGCTATTCAGGAAGATATAGATAAATTTTCCATGCTGGTAAGAATTTAAATATATCATCAAAGCTGCTAAAAAAAGTACAATCTAAAAAGAAGTACAATGCAAAATGAATTTTTTACTAAGAATATTTAAGTTTATTATATTTCAACTTTTTTAAAATGAAAGTAAAATAATAATAATAAGTTATAAGTATAGAAATAATAAGTTATAAGTATAGAAAGAACTGAAAAATGCTTATTTAATTTTTTTTTTTTTTTTTTTGTAAGTTTGTTACAAAATTTAATAGAATACAATAAAATAAAGTAAATGAAATAAAATAAATTAAAATAAAATAAAATAAATGAAAATAAAATATACTAAAATAAAATAAAATAAAGTAAAATAATATAAGATAAAATAAAATAAAATAAATAAAATAAAATAAAATAAAATAAAATAAAATAAAATAAAATAAAATAAAATAAAATAAAATAAAATAAAATAAAATAAAATAAAATAAAATAAATGAAAATAAAATAAACTAAAATAAAATAAAATAAAATAAAGTGAAATAAAATAAGATAAAATAAAATAAAATAACTAAAATAAAATAAAATAAAATAAAATAAAATAAAATAAAATAAATAAATTAAAACAAAATAAAATAAATGAAAATAAAATAAATACGTATTTATATATAAAATAAAGTAAGATAAAATAAAATAAAATAAAATAAAATAAAATAAAATAAAATAAAATAAAATAAAATAAAATAAAATAAAATAAATAAAATAAAATAAATAAATTAAAATAAAATAAATACGTATTTATATACAAGCTTTTTAGTTTTTTTTACACAGATAAAATCAAAATTCTACTACATAGGTACCTAAAACTGAAATTTTTATCTTTATATTAAAAAATATTGTAACCGGTCGATGTTATGCCGAAAAATGCATAGCGACTTTTTTTAGGAATAATAAAAGAATTCAAGCCAGAATGTAAATATGGGCTCGCTATTCTAAAAAAAAAAAGTTTTAAAAGTTTTTTTAAAAATCTTATAAGTTCATTATATTTCAACTTTTCTAAAATGAAAAATAAGTTATAAGTATAGAAAAGAACTAAAAAATGCTAATTTAATTTTGATTTTTTTTGATTACACATTATTTTCAATAAAAAATCTATAAAACACTAAAAAATAATTTTTTTAAACGCTTTTTTATTTTATAGAAACTACATGTTTTCTAGCTGTGTCTACGAAGCTTATGGAAAGCGTATTATTATCAATTATAAAACGTTTACTTAACATATTTACAAAACGCGTTATTTTGGGTCTTAAAATACATGTTTTGTAATATTCATTTGCAAGCTTATAATGATAGGTGCGTTTCGATTATAAAGCGCTTACTTTGATGCGTTTTGTAAAGCTCGAAGTAAGCGTTTTGCCAGTGTTATGCTTACATTTGAACACTTACAAAACCTTTATTTTAAGATTAAATTGTTTGCTGGGTTTGTTCTTTTTGCCTCACCACATGTCCACTTGCCTTATTGCCTTCACCGCGAATCGAACTAAGAATTATTAACTGCTGAACGGAGATCTCTACCATGATGATATCGTGTACTTGTGCTTGGTAGCGTCGAATTACACATTTGAAGAAGGTATACTTTTAAACAAAATTCAAAAGATTACCTCCCAAAAATAAGAATAAATCTCTATGGAAATGTCTTCGAAAAATAGACTAAGAAGTTTTCTATTTATTGTAAGAAGGTATACTTTTTAATAAAAATAAAAAGATTTACCTCCCAAAAATAAGAAGAAATCTCTATGGAAATGTCTTCTAAAAATTGAGTATGAAGTTTTCTGCTTATTGTTAGAAGGTATACTTTTTAATAAAATTAAAAAGATCTACCTCCCAAAAATAAGAAAAAATCTCTATGGAAATATCTTCGTCTCTGACTTCTGTCCTCTTGTTGTGCCTCGATGCTGTTTAAAGAGACAGTCTTCTTATTTTTATGAGGATTTTTTGGCTCTGTGAACGATCGTTTATTTTTCCATCGTTTTTCATATCCGAAAACGGCCCGGAAATTATACTGCTGGGCTGGATTTACTGTTGTTTCGTTTTTTCACAATTTTCGGTATTTGAAAACGGTCCGGAAACTATACTGGTGGATTGATTTTCTGTTGGTTCGTTGTTTCGCAATTTTTCGTATCCGAAAACGGTCCGGAAATTATACTGCTGGATTGATTTTCTGTTGGTTCTTTGTTTCGCAATTTTTCGTATCCGAAAACGGTCCGGAAACTATACTGATAAAAACAGTGATCCCTAAAACATCAAAAAATTATCCCAAAATATCGTATCAGAAAACGTGAAAAAACACAAAAAATCATGATAGAATGCGTCGGTTTTAGGAAAGTTTTTTGTACTTTTACAGACATACGTTTCATTCGCACACTTTAGTAGGAAAAAGTTTTATAAATGGAGCATGAAAACGGAAAAATATACAGTTTTTGCCAGATTTTTTTTTCATTTCCAGATGCGTTTACGGAAAGTTTGCTGCTTGGGTATATGTATGTTTCTTTACATAATAATAATTTTCAGTATTGTATTGCTATTATAACCTTTTGCCGATATATTAATAAATCTTACTAATATTATAAATGTGAATGTAGCGATGTTTGGATATTTGGATGTTAGGATGTCCAGACGTTTACTTCTGTTCCTCAATAACGTGAGAATGTCAGGACGGATTTTGTTGGAATTTGGTAGGCAGACAGCTAATAGTCTGGAAGGACAGATAGGGTATTTTTTTTTTTTTTTTAATTTTGGGGGTCCGGCCATGCTAGGGACCGATATTTTTCGATTATTTTGTTTTTCCATATAACTCTGAGTACACTTGACCTAAACTTATGATATTTCGCATACAGGTGTAGAAACTTCGAACAATATGGGTATCAAACGAAACTGGAAGGTGCCAGGTCTCTTTTGGACTTCGATATATTTCGATAATTATTTTTTTGGGCCAAGTAAATTTGAATAATATTTTTACTGGAGCTTTTCGGCCGGGGCAGTTTTGCATCTTCATCAGGGATTTATTTATTAAATCTATTAATAATAAAAATCGAAAAACAAAGAACATTAATAATTGCTAATTTGGACATTAGATAACAATTTTCACTTACAATTATTTTGTACAACAACAATTAACTACATAATAACTGAAAATATATATAAACATGCGCATCCATAAATGTATCACTGACACCCCTTTGTTTCACTAGTCAAATATCTACTGTAATTGCGCTAGCATAAGCGCAGTTTATGCAGTCAACATCGTCTCTAAAGTTTACTGCTCGTGAAATGTTTTGTTGTATGCGCAAGCCTTCTATTGTCATTCTTCTTCTAACTCTATTCTCCACATCCAGTATCTTTACATTGTCAAAATCAGCTGTGTGCTTTTGATCAGTCAAGTGTTGCGCCAACGCTGTGTTGTTCTTTTTGTTTTTGGCATCTAGTTTGTGTTCGTTTATCCTCGTTTTTAATTCTCTTTTCGTTGTACCTATGTAAACCTTGTCACAGCTTTCGCCGTCTTTACCCATGCATGGGATTTCATAAATCACGTTGTGTATTTGTTCTTTGGTTTTTGTATAAATGCTTTGAATTGTGTGATTTGGCTTGTATGCATAGCTTACGTTGTTGGTTTTGATGATTTTGTGCAAGGTGTTCATCATCATCATTTATTGGCGCTTAACCGCCTAAGCGATTTTGGCCGTTGCATATCAAAGCACGCCATTCATTCCTTTTTAGCGATAACTGACGCCAATTGGAAACCCCAAGGGAGTTCAAGTCATCCTCCACCTTTTCTTTCCATCTCAGTTGAGGCCTCCGCCTTCCTCTGCTGCCGAATTCAGGCGACGATAGGAAAACCTTCTGTGCTGGAGCTTCTTTGTCCATTCGCATAACATGGCCCAGCCAGCGGAGTCTTTGCGCTTTAATTCGCTGGACTATGGTCAGATCTGCGTAGAGCTCGTACAGCTCATCGTTAAATTTCCTTCGATACTCGCCGTTGGCATCACGGGAAGGACCATAAATCTTCCGGAGAACTTTTCTCTCAAATACTCCAAGGGCCATCTCATCTTCTCTTGACATTGTCCATGAATCTGAGCCATACATCAGGACAGGTATGATGAGAGACTTATGGAGCGTGATCTTTGTTCTTCGAGAGAGGACTTTACTTCTCAATTGCCTACTCAGTCCAAAGTAGCACTTGTTGGCAAGAGTGATTCTCCGCTGGATTTCTAGACTGATATTATTTTCGGTGTTGATACTGGTTCCCCAATAGGCGAAGTCCCTCACAGTTTCAAATTTGTAACTATCAACAGTGACATGGCTGCCCAGGCGCATGTGCGCGGATTCTTTCTTTGATGACAGCAAATACTTCGTCTTGTCCTCGTTCACGGCAAGACCCACTTTTTTCGCTTCCTTATCCAGTCCAGAGAAGGCAGCGCTTACGGCGCGGTTGTTAAGGCCAATGATATCAATATCATCGGCATACGCCAGCAATTGAACGCTCTTGTAAAGATTGTACCATTGCGGTTTAGCTCTGCTGCTCGAATTATCTTCTCCAGCATCAGATTGAAGAAATCGCACGAAAGGGAGTCGCCCTGTCTGAAGCCTCGTTTGGTTTCAACTGGCTCAGAGAGGTCCTTCCCGATTCTGACGGAGCTGTTGGTATTGCTCAACGTCATTTGGCAAAGCCGTATAAGCTTTGCAGGGAAGTCAAATTCAGACATGGCGGCATACAGGCAACTCCTTTTTGCGCTGTCAAAAGCGGCTTTGAAATCGACAAAGAGATGGTGTGTGTCGATTCTTTTATCATGGGTCTTCACCAGGATTTGGCGTATCGTGAAAATCTCGTCGATGGTAGACTTACCAGGTCTAAAGCCACACTGATAAGGTCCAATCAGTTTGTCTACGATGGGCTTCAGCCTTTCACACAACACGCTAGAAAGAACCTTATATGCAATATTAAGAAGACTAATTCCGCGGTAGTTGGTGCGGTTAGCGGGATCGCATTTCTTGCGGGTTGCGCCCGTTCGCAACGTCTCCTTGTAGGCAGCGTCCTTTTTTTTCGAGGCATTATTGCATTCCTCATCGTACCAGTTAATCTTGCGGGCTCGCTGGAACCCTATAGTGGCCTCAGCGGCGGTACGCAATGAGTGAGAGATATGCTTCCATTGCTCGGTTACATCGTTAGGTCGGGGATTGCCCTCTGCTAGCAGGTGTGACAGTCGAGTTGTGAAATTATCAGCTGTCTGTGTCATGCGCAGCACTTTCTTCGTTGCACAGAGGCGTGTGCGTATCTTGGCTGCGACAAGATAATGGTCAGAGTCAATATTGGGACCACGCAGTGTACGCACGTCCAGAACGGTGGAGCTATGTCTGCCGTACATCAAGACATGATCAATCTGGTTTCTAGTTCGTTGATCAGGGGACAGCCATGTGGCTTGGTGTATTCGCTTATGCTGGAACCTGGTACTACAGATGACCATATTGCGAGCAGCGGCGAAGTCAATCAACCTAGTGCCGTTGGGGGATGTTATATCGTGGAGACTGAATTTTCCAACTGTAGAACCAAAGACTCCTTCCTTGCCCACCTTGGCATTAAAGTCGCCGAGAACGATTTTGATATCATACTGGGGGCAGCGATCATAATTCTTTTCAAGTTTATCGTAGAAGGAGTCCTTCTCTGCGTCGTCTGTCTCCTCAGTCGGCGCATAGGCGCAGATAAATGTTATGTTGAAAAACCTCGCCTTGATGCGGATCGCAGCGAGATGCTCGTCCACAGGAGTGAACGCTAATACTTGGCGGCGAAGTCTCTTTCCCACCACGAATCCTACACCACGCGCTTTGCCGCGTGTCTGGCCACTGTAGTATAAGTCACAAGGACCGTGGTCGTCTTTCCTTGCCCCGTCCATCGCATTTCCTGCAGGGCGGTGTTGTCGGCCTTTGCGCCTACGAGGACATCAACCATTCGGGCAGCGGCACCGTCCCTTGAAAGGGTCCGGACATTCCCGGTACATGCCCTAATATCCAAATCATTATGCCTTATTCGTTTTGCCGGGTCGTCAACATTAAAGGGGGTTCTCATCCGAGGCTTTGATTTTGTTTTCATTGGAATTAAGTTTTTTACGTGGCGGGTCCCAAACCCAGCGCACAACCCGTTTCGGGGTTTTTGAAAAATATTTACACATTTATATAGCGAGCCGCTTGCTTCAAGACAGTCGCCCGCTTGCAGCCGCACCTCATGGTGAACAGACGCTACGCAAAAACCTCGGTGAGCCCTTAAACCATGTATGTCAGAGTGGCCCCACCGGGGCTCCCTCTCTTTCTGCCACGAGCCTAGGTAGCTCCCGTTGCCCAGAGTGCACGAACGAGGACGCAAGAGTCGGGATTGAGCAAGGTCACTTAGCAACCACACTCCATTACACTCTTGTACAAGGTGTTGTTGTCTGTTAATTTAGGTATATATGTGACTCCTGTGTATATTTTTCTATCGCTATCATGTGTTATTGTTGTTGCAAAATTACTCTTTTTATGTTTTGTG